>VFFE01007972.1:952735-1013964 GCA_008921705.1 Burhinus oedicnemus
AAGCCACACTTTGTGGCTGCAACCATGTTTCTTCTTTAAACCAGGTTGAACTCCCTCAGGTTTAATTGCAGGATCGTGTCCTTGACAGCAGCAAAGACGAAACGAATATTTTCTGTGTCTGTGGCACAAGTGAAGTGGGAATAGATTACTTTCTCCTTGTCTGGATTCTGATCCTGATACAGCTTCAAAATGAAGTCTCTGGCAGCTTTGACATCTTGTTTAGGTCCTAGTCAAAAGCACAGTTAGTGGTTTTGGACAGTTAAAAGCTATGGGTCAAGGAAGAAACACATGGACAGTGTCTTAAGAGGCTAATTTAATATTTAAATGTCAAATCACCCTAAAGGCATAACTCCCTTGTTGGTATTTTCTCATTCATATGTTAGTGGAGCAAAAGCTGTTACAACACTACTTTCTAAAATACGTGGAGTATGCTTTTTTCAATGGTAAACCTTACAGGTCAAAGTAATTTTTTATAAAAACCTATACAACTGAAATTACCCAGCATATATTAATAGCTTGCTACGTTATTGTAGTGTGTCAAAGACCGTGAGAGAAACTAAATTTTCTAAAACACACAGAGTAAACAGGATTCTCTTTGGCCAAGAAAGGGACGTGTGTTTTCTCTGTAGCTATTAAATCATTATAACTCTTTTCATTATTAATTGTAGGATTCAATATCATACATGTCTTGCAGAATATAATACTGTATTAAGTAATGGAATACATCTGTGATTATTTTCATCATTCTTTTGGCAACTTTAAGTATCAGTATCATTTTCTAGGGAAAGTAATCAGTCTGCTTTTTAACTTTGGACTTCCATAAAGATAACAAGTTGTAACAATGAATGCAAAACTATACTATGGGTTTTTACTATATAAAGAGTTGGATTAATAGCTGTATTCCCCAAGTTCCCCCCGTATCTTGTCTCTTGAAACTGAAGATTAAAAATGTTTTTCCTCTCATATATAGTGATTGTGCCGCTCTAATGGTAACAGAACAGCTGCAAGAAATCTCTTAAGACTCTGTCCACAATGCTCCAGTAAAAAAACAAAGTTCCAGTAAAACTAAGTAACTTAAGATTGTATTTTAAAAGTATCCTTTAAAAATCATAGAAAAGCATGGATATCAAATATACTGCATAATTCCACTTTCTGTGTTCAATTTAAAGAGGAAAATCTAACCGGTTTAAATATGACTTTTAGCTTTGTGAAGACAGTGTGGGCTAAATGCTTACCTGTGTATTCTGGAAAGTAACTAGTTAGATGGGAATACATGATTTTCTCTTCTAGAAGATCTTTTTTATTTAAAAACAAAATTACTGAAGAATTCAGAAACCAGGGATATGTGATGATAGTTTTAAATAAGGCCTTGCTTTCTTCCATTCGATTCTACAACAAAAAAAATTAATATGAAGTTACACTCTCAAGGCAGTAGCATATACAAATCACATCAGCCAGAGATCATAAAGGTTTTTTTGAAAGCTTTTTAAAAAATACTACTTTTATTAAGCACAATTGCAATGCACTGGTTGATCATTACTCTTCATGTTCTATATTCTTTTATTCACTGGGTTTTGGATCACTTCTATGAATGGCATGATGGCATGTGAAATCAAGGTAAGCCCTAATAATAAAAATTATTTGAATTCTTGTATGTGTTAGTGAGCAGCCATGGACTGCTGCTCTATGAAAGCCTCTTCTGACCTCACAGTGAGAGCTCAAGGAGGGTATATCACATCAAATATCTGATATTAACATACTGTAACATAGTTAAAGGACAAGAGCACCTGTATTCATATATACTGGTAATAAAGTCTGTCTATTTCAAGAGAGATCTGAGGAACACCACCTTCAGAGATTGCTGTTTGGAGTTCTTGGGGATAAGTTTGTAATGGCAGTCAGTTATTTATTTCCTAATGTCCAAAGTGAGTATAACAAAACGTTCAAGATACTGAAAGGAAAAGTAAAATTACAGTTACTGAAGTTGTTCATGCATCAAATGATGACATGAAACTTTGAAGACTATCTCAACTACAATGGATGTTGTGACACTTCGGCAAGTGAAGTAGGCTATGCTTTTCACAGTTCAAACAGATCTTGAGAAAGTGATCTGTAAGGGCTTTGGGACTTTGGAGTTCAAATGGTATTAAGCATTTCTGAAGGACATTTGAAGGAATCCTCATACAACAGGATGTAAAGCAACCACTACCAAAAGTAACACTGTTCCACTAATACACTTTTCCCTAATTGCCTACTGTTTTCTTTTTTGCACCATTCTCTACAACATCTGGCTACTGATGACAATGGCACTCTAGAACAGATAGGAGAATTCAGGTTTTCTAACCTTAAAATTTACCTCCTTCCCAAGTTATTTTGTTTTAATTTCCCTTAATTAACGCACAGGTTAATTCTGAAACATCAGAGACTTAAACAAACAAACAAACAAAAAAACTAATTACAAATTACTGAGGTAGTTTTACTTGCTTAGAAGTACTCCTTATACTCAAATTCTCCAACATTTGACATGGCTTAAGTGATTTAAAACATTTTTAAATCATGTTTTGTCTTTCAAGGTAGAGTTCACTTTTACAGGCAGGTTGCTAATTCAACATAACTTTGGGACTGCTTGATCATCAACTTAATGTGATTCTAGTATTTGCAAATGCTTTTATGAAAACATGTGAATGCTGTCTTTCTTAAAAAGCACACATCTTTTTCTGTACCCGATGTAGCCCACTCCTTACCTCATTGTCACATTCTGCCAAGACTTGATCATATTCACTTAATGCAACTAAGAAAATGATGGAAGTAACACTTTCAAAACAATGGATCCACTTCCTTCTTTCTGACCTTTGGCCACCTACATCCACCATCCTGTTAAACAGAAATACAGTCAACATATTTGTCATTTTCATAAGATACTTTAAGTATATCCAAAGGCCTTATGATAGATTGGCCTACTTGAGATAAGCTTGAACTGTGAAAAGTATATCTTAACATTGTATGTTCTGTTTAATATTTAAACTTGATTCACTTGCTGTAGTGCTACAACTTTCACTGTTCCATAGTGGTGTTGTGGGTTAATCCCAGTGGACACCTAAGCACAATGCAGCTGCACCCTCACTACCCTGCCACACGGTAGGTGGACAGGGGCAGAGGAAAGAAAAAGTAAAAGCAAGAAAATCTAGGGTTTGAGATTAAAAAAAAACAACCAAACAAACAAACAAAAAAAGAATAAGTGGAAGAACAGATAAAGAAAGCAAAACAAGTGATGCAAAAGCAATCACTCACCGCCTCCCAGTGGTAGAATGATGCCCAACCAGTTCCCAAGAAAAAGATGGCCAACCTCACTAAAGTCCCCTCTTTTCACTTTTATCACTAAGCATGACATTATCTGGCATGAAATATGTCTTTGGTTAGTTCAGGTCATCTGCCTGGCTGTGTCCCTGCCCAACCTCTTCTGCACCCCCCCAACCTATTAACTGGGGGCAGGGAAACAGAGGAGGCCTTGGTGCTGTGCAAACACTGTTTAGCAAAAGCTAAAACACTGCTGTGTTATCAGTAATGTTTTGGTTACAAATCTAAAACAGCACCATATCAGCTGGGATGAAAAAAAATTTACTTTATCCTAGCCAGGCCCAGTACAAGTGTGTAAGCCACTTGAGGCACAATACAAAATATAACACTAGGTTTTTTTCCTGTGTTGGTAGAAATTTTAGCACAGGCAAATGTGAATGTATTCAAAATCTTCCTCACTGTTCTCCCCAAAAAAACCCCCCAAAATGGTGTCATCATATCTCACTGCTCAGAACAATCAAAATGCTCACAACTATCTTAGTTCCACATCAAATTCCTACGGTTTTGCAGACAGTTAAGTAAGTCCCTCGCATTTTATCCAGGTCAAAGTGTTCTAGGGAACATTCTATTTTCCAGGAAAAACAAACAACAAAATCACAGTTAGGCTGGTTTGACCACGTGTTATCAGAGTGGATTCCGGTTCTGTGTTGTAACTGCAGGCAGGTGTTTGCTCATGATGAAATGGGTTGTTTGGTGGAAGAACATCTATAATCATGCCAGTGTGAATTCTGCAATTTTGAAATTAAAAAAGGAAAATGCTTTCCCTTAGAAAATCAGTAACCCCACCTCTTGCAATAGCTTGTCTAGGAGCAGATAACATAATTTTAAGGTGCTTCTCAGACTTTCAAATTTATGAGTACATTTGTTTCTCTCGATTCCACTGAATGTAATTTTTTTTTTCCTGGTATATTATACAGCAGGAAGAATAGAATTATCTACTGTCGTGAACCTCAGCTTCTTTTTTCTTTTTTCCTCCTCCTTCCTTCACTGTTTCCAACTCCCTCTCCTAACTTATCTAACTGAAAGTTGTAAACTCACTTGAGGGCTTTAGCTTATCTATTAGGGCTCTCTCTTCCAAACAGTTACAGTCAGGAGGCAGAAACTGTTGGCTCTAAACAGAATTAAACTACATTCTTATATGAGCACTCATGTTACTACAAATACCTTGCCTCTGCATCCCCCCATCTAAGGCTTTTAATTAAACTAATAGTTCAGAATACACAGAAATTGAGCTGCTTGAATTGAAAAGCTTTTTTCATGTAATGTAAACTTCAAAAGGAATGTTTCAAAACCACTCAAATTACTATATTAACTTTGGAGACTAAAAGGGCTGGAAACACATATAACACTCATTGAATGCAAAAGCTAAAAGGGCCTTAGAAGTAAAGTTGCAGCAACTACTTTCATAATTATATACTGAATCATTTGACAGACAGTCTTACCTAAATATAATATTTTCTAAATCAAAAGGATACTCAGTAATTCCTGTAGTTGGCACTCGGACTCTAAGAATATCTTGCTGAGTTGGCACAAATGAGGGCACAGCAATACGATCGAGATCAGTAAGATAACTGAGAAGTTAAATATAAAACAGAAACAAGATTAATGCACTATCATAAATTAATCACACAGATTCAAAATCAAAGTACTAATCAGCAATCACAGAAGTGTCCCCACAAAAGCAACTGAACAGAAATTGAGCTGTGCATGGCCTTAGCACATTGGTTGCTGGACTAAAACAATAAAACCCTTGACTGAGACCTGCATGTACATTTCAGACAGAATAATACTAGTCAAAAGAGATGATCCCTGAATGTTCTGTAGATAATCAACTCACACCCAAAATTATCAATTGTATTTGAATAATCTTTGCTATTACTGCAAAATAAATATCAGAATTAAGATTTGAACAATAAATATCAATCCTAGCCACAATGTTTACCAACAGTACTCTATCCCCTGCAGCTTCATCCATGACTCTCATATTGCACAAAAGTGTGAAAGGCTGCTGGGCAGAATTCAGAAAAGTAATTCATAGAAAGCACTGCAAACATGAATGCAAACTTACTTATTTTTACTATAAAAGATGTTGCATTTAGTTTCTCGTCTGCCCATGCAGTAATTCTTAACTTTACCCTCCTTAGTTTCACAAGACTCTTCTGCTTTTCATGGCTGGGATTAAATTCTAGAGTGACTTTCCTGTGCCTCAATAAATGAGCAGTGTGTGAGCAAGACAATGGATCGAAACCTGGTATTCCTCTCGGCAATGCATCTTTCCACCACTAGAAGGCAACATTAGATCATCCAAAATCCTAACAAGGCCTACAAAAAGCGTAAGGTGTATTCCAAATCACACAACACGGTTGTAGCACAAACCTTCCTTTATTTGAGCACAAATTCCCTCCTTTTCCTCTGGTGGGAGAGGGAGGCTGTCGACGTATTCTCCCCTTGCTGCCCAAACATCCCTCACGTTTGAGCTCCAAAATGAAAAATACTCACATTTAATGTTATCACTTACGCAGAAAAGATTTCTCTTAAGCATATGAAAATTCCTCCTCTCCAGGAATTTAGCAAATTGTTATTGAGCTTTCAATTGTAATTAACAGTAACAGAAAGATTTAATAAAATTTTAAATAAAATTGATTTTCAATTGTGGCTGATTTCTTAGAAACTGAGGCTGCAGTGGACCATTAAGTGGCATCCTTCTTCTCCAATGTAGGACTATTTAGAGAAAAAGGCAGACAAACATCTGTCAAGAATGATAATGCTTAACACACAAGAACAGATTGCCTATGTGTAACCATTCTGAGTTAAAGTTTACCATAAATGCCTAATCCAAATGTTCCTTGCTGGAATTTAACCCTGTTAATTCTCAGCCTTGGCAGAAACAGAAATGTAAATCTTCTATTCTCATGAAACAATCCTTTTTTCACAATTAAATTGTTTGAAAACTGGGCGAGAGACTTATCTTCATCCTTATTTATACCCTAAACTTTTCATGTAACTGAACTGTCTGACCTGCCTGCTTGTTGTCAATGTATTTTGTACAGCTGTTTTTCATGATTTCCCCCAAGGGAAACTCAGTTATGTACCAGCTGTGGTGACCTCAGAACTGGGAGGGATGACTGTTCCAGTATGTTCAGAAAGCCTAAGATTAGTTTGTTTCATTACTCCAGCTTAAAATTTGTTGTGCGCCACAGGCCAACAGAGACACAGGTAAAACTAATAAAATCAGAGTGAACCTGTCTCTTCATTATAAGCCAGCAGTGTGCCCAGGTGGCCAAGAAGGCAATAGCATCCTGGCTTGGATCAGAAACAGTGTGGCCACCAGGACGAGGGAAGGGATTGTACTTCTGTACTTGGCACTGGTGAGGCTGCAGCTCAAATAGTGTGTTCAGTTTTGGGCCCCTCACTACAAGAAAGTCACTGAGGTGCTGGAGCGTGTCCAGAGAAGGGCAACAGAGCTGGTGAAGGGGTCTAGAGCACAAGTCTTATGAGGAGCAGCTGAGGGAACTGAGGTTGTTTAGCCTGGAGAAAAGGAGGCTGAGGGGAGACCTTATTGCTCTCTACAGCTACTTGAAAGGAGGTTGTAGTGAGGTGGGGGTCAGTCTCTTCTCCCAAGTAACAAGCGATGGGACAAGAGGAAATGGCCTCAAGTTGCAGCAGGGGAGGTTTTGATTGGATATTAGGAAAAATTTCTTCCCTGAAATGGCTATAAAGCATTAGAACAGCCTGCCCAGGGAAGTGGTTGAGTCACCATCCCTGGAGGTGTTTAAAAGACATGTAGATGTGCTGCTCAGGGACACGGTTTAGTGGTGGACTCGGTAGTGTTAGGTTAAGGGTTGGACTTGATGATCTTAAGGGTCTTTTCCAAGCTAAATGATTCTATGATTAACTTCATAAAGTCTGTCTTGTCCTTGTAAGTATGCGGTGTACTTACTACTTAGCAGAGTCTGAGAGCTGGAACTCCCTCCGTCTGTCATAGCATTCTTGAATTCCTGAGTCTTCCCAGAGCTTCTTTATTGCTTCAACTTGTTTTCTTTCCAGCACTGTCACTTTATCCACTTCCACTTCTTTGATCATCTGAGCACTCTCCTAATCAATTAAATGATTACACTATTGTGAGAAAGGATTGCTGTTTGCATGCAATACGTACTCTCCCCTTTCTTTATTATACTTTTTTCATCAATGAGACTAAGCATCAGAAAGGAATCTAGCAGAAAATAAGCAGTTTTAATCCTTGAATGCATTTAATGTTTCTAATCAAATGACTGCTACTGAATGTTTTAACCAAGTTACTCTTGTTTACTGTCATCCAGGTGTGATTTTTCTTTTTAAAAGGGGACCTTGACAAAGGTCAGAACGAGCTCTGAACCGACTGTTTTTAAACTCTCTAAATTTTAATACCAGTTTATAACAGTGGTAGTGTTTCTAGAATTCCACATACTTTCTTTAGTACAGATACTTTTGGTTTGTTTGTTGGTTTGGTTTGTTTCAGGACAAACCAGAGCCTGACCTAGCACAAACTGTTGTCAAGCACGCATCAGATTCCACCTTCTGCTTAATACCTGTCTTGGTGAGATACAGCCAAGGTACTACTCTGTGGTAAGAGGGAACATTGCTCTCTGCTGTTAGGTGTAAGAGGTATCGCAAAGATAAATATAAGTTTTGCTTTTAAGAGATACAGAAGAATCTATCTTTCTGCAGCAAGTGGTGCAGTTTATCCACTGGAGGGAAGGGATGCCATCCAGAGGGGCCTTGACAAGCTTGAGGAGTGGGCCCATGCAAACCTCATGAAGTTCGACAAGGCCAAGTGCAAGGTCCTGCACCTGGGCTGGGGCAATTCCAAACATCAATACAGGCTGGGGGATGAAGGGATTGAGAGCAGCCCTGAGGAGAAGGACTTGGGGGTACTGGTGGATGAAAAATTAGACATGAGTCGGTAATGTGCGCTCGCAGCCCAGAAAGCCCATTGTATCCTGGGCTGCATCACAAGAAGCATGGCCAGCAGGTCGAGGGAGGTGATTCTGCCCTTTTACTCTGCTCTCGTGAGACCCCACCTGAAGTACTGCGTCCAGCTCTGAGGTGCCCAGTACAAGAAAGACATGGACTTGGAGCAGGTCTGGAAGAGGGCCACAAAAATGATCAGAGGGCTGGAACACCTCTCCTATGAGAAAAAGCTGAGAGAGTTGGGGTTGCTCAGCCTGGAGAAGAGAAGGCTCCAGGGAGACCCCATTGTGGACTTCCAGTACTTAAAGGGGGCTTATACAAAAGACAGAGAAAGACCTTTTACCTGGGCCTGTAGTAAAAGGACCAGGGGCAATGATTTTAAAATGAAAGTGGGTAGATTTAGCTTGGACATAAGGGAGAAATTTTTAATTATGAGGATGGTGAGGCACTGGACAGGTGGCCCAGAGAAGCTGTGCATGCCTCATCCCTGGAAGTGCTGAAGGTCAGGTTGGATGGGGCTTTGAGCAACCTGACCCAATGAAAGATGTCTCTGCTCATGGCAGGCAGGTTGGGCTAGATGATCTTTAAATGTCACTTCCAACAAAACCCATTCTATGATTGGAA
Organism: Burhinus oedicnemus; assembly: GCA_008921705.1. Lineage (NCBI taxonomy): Eukaryota > Metazoa > Chordata > Aves > Charadriiformes > Burhinidae > Burhinus > Burhinus oedicnemus. Next base: position 961,667 of record VFFE01007972.1, read on the forward strand.
GTGTTCTCTTCTGTTCAACTGGGTATATACTGATGTTTGCTAACACCTTTAGTGGTCTGGAAAAGTACTGTTCTAAAATAAATTTAATATTAAAGTAAATTAACTTATTTAGTGTTTGGAATATAACAAATTGGTTACTGTAAATTCAGTTTGCCAGTACATTGGCACTTCTTCCAGTACGTTGCTAGATATCACCTAGATATTAATTTACATCCTCTTTAAAAATGAAGTAAGATTTCTTCCAACCTCTTATTTTAAATGTGTGAGAGTCACAAATAGTAACACTGCATACAGATCTGTTAATCTAGTCATTCAAATCAAGATAAAGATCAGTCAGAAAATAGGACTTTTGTAGTTATGGGATCTTTAAGTTATGGGCAACTGCAAAACTATGTAACATAGAACCTAATGCCCAAAAGCAATTTCTCCTTCTTCAGTTCAAATTAATTTTAAATACTGTAAGTCTCTAAAATGTTGTAAATATACCACTCTTCTGAGTTTTCATATTGAAGACTTACAATGCAGTCACAATGCCTGTGCCTGGCGAAATTCTCCGTGATTGGAATTATCTTTGACTTTACAGGTATTGTTTTACACAAAACCAAATGCCAAGTCTTCTCATTCTTATTAAAACATTTTTTTTTCAAACAGTACCTAAAAGCTTTAAACATAACTTATAATTTCTGTTACACTGTAAATTGTCAATCAATGTAAAATAGTTTAAAATGCATCATGGTATAAACATTCCTGTCAGTATTTCTTGTAGATTATTTACGGATGTAATGTAATCCACGTTGGTTTTTCATTTTAATTTTACACAGCATAACAATGTTAGCAAGACAGGTAATATTGTCGATTGAATAAATTTTTCTGTTCTGTAACTATTAAATCAAATGTTCATGCTGATTTAGAACAATGTAGGAAGAGCTTTACATGTGATTTATACTTTATTTATGCACTGAATATAAGGCAAGAGATTAGAGACCCTGTGTCCTGGCAATAACATTTTTCCATATTTTCCATTTGATCTGTTGAAAGCTGTGCAGAATAATTTGGATTATGAGTTAACTCTTCCTTCAGTTCACTAAAATCACAGAACAGACATCCTTTTCTAGAGAAAAGAAAGGGCACTGACATGCAAATACACAGCATTTTGACTGGGGCTGACTCGGGCTTCATTCCATGCTAAAACTTTGCATGTGTCTAGGAGGGCTTCATGTAATTGTAGCTGCAAAACCAGCTTTGGTATCAGGTCCTTGTGAAAAGAAGTATTTTGTAAGTGTCTACATCTACAAACCTCAGTCCCCTTATGTGGCCAAGTGCCATGTGACATTAGAAAATAACCTTTTTGGGAAAATAATTCAGATTAATCTTTCACTTCATAGTATATAACAAACAGAGTTCAACACTGACAGCTAGTCTCACAGTCTTAAGTCAAATAAAAAAATCCTACAATGAAGTGAAAAATTACTTAAAGCACCAAGTGATTTTAGTATCATTCCATGGGTATGTCTTCCTCACACTCAGTAAATAGGCATGTTACTAATAAAAAACATCTTCGGTATGAATTATGGGTGGATAATATGAAATGAAAGCAAGATACAGAAAATTTCAGTTTCTTTAAAATGCACTCTTCAGGATAAATGAGTGATGAGTAATCTTAGAAGACAGTGTACAATAATCCAGCCAGGATCTGATGGAAAAGCGGATTAAACTTGAAACACACTCTAAGATGTCCTCAGAAGCAACAGAAAGTCCTTCAAACTGGGCAGCAGGAGAGTCCTGTATTTTTTATCCTGGGAAATACCAGCATTTTAACTAGAAAACAGGTGTTGTGGGGTTTCGTTTGAGTGTATGTGCATATGTGCATGTGTGCACTTGTTGACAATTTATTACTAGCAGCAAACATTCATCACAAGTAACAACCAAAGCAACAATAGCCTCTGACTACTGTAATGATTGAAGTAAATGACTTTTCTACAAAATTGTGTTGACATGGTAAAACATACCAACGTAAAATAGGATTATAGTTGGAAATAGATTGTTTGTTGTACATCTAGTTGTAAGTAACACTGATTGTCAAACATTGATACTAGCTATAGTAGATATATTGCAGATATTCTGTATTATATTCATGGTCAAAACAAATACTAATTGCAACAGAACTGAAAATTTGCAAGCCATGGCAAAATTAAGTAAGCCTCCAAACTCTATATACCGCTCTTCCAGTACATAATGAGTTCTGCTAATCAGGACTTTATTTTTTTTTTAAAAATTGCTCTATCTAACCCACTGAAGGATTCTTGCTGATTATTGCAAATAAGTGGCCTTTGAATCTGTCACAAACTGTGAAAGCTAAATAAATTTTCTAACTGGTTATATCTCTTTAAGCTAGTTTGACATCTGCTTAAACATCCTTTTTTTCCTCTGGTTAAACACTATAAAGGGTAACTGAATGATATAAGATGCTCCACAAGGCTCACAGGGCTTTTACTATTTGCTGTAGAATCCCACCACTAGGAATTCTAGAAAAGAGTTATTAAATCTTGTCAACACTTAGTAATAATATAAGTTTATATTTTAACAAGTATCTTTTGGCATTGCCAATAGCATACCATGAAAGTATCATGAAACTTTATGATGGGATTTTGGCAAGAAGTGGACTTCAGTGTTTCAAGTGGGCAGGGTCATATTTTAAAACCTTCCTCTGCAACTTGGAAGAACATCAGAAATTGAGTTTTCATTTCCCTCAAAGCAAGACTGGAATTTTATAGAATTCTCATTTACCACTAAGAAGATAGCCCAAGAGACGTTGTGGCAATATGCAGCACTGTAACGCACAAGCAGAAGGTGCTTTACAGAAAGAACAGAAGGGGCTCACTGACATGAAAAGACAACAAAAAACCCCAAATATGAAGGAACAAAGAAGGGAAATACAAAACAGCACAAGCACGTTAACAACATCAGTTATTGGCATAATTTTTTTAATGAAATACAAGCAACGAATGAGTTCCAGAATTCACTCTTAATTAAAATACGTATAGCACATTATGCTCACTCTAAACACAGTATAAGGAGGAACAGCAAAAGTTACATTAAAAGTGCTGTAACGTTTTTATATTCAAAATCCCTTTACTTCAGGCTAATTTTTTTTAAGTAGACCTCTGCTTCTCAGTGACATGGTGCAGGCTGAGAAAAGAATATAGATGATAAAATAAGGGTAAGTAATTTTGAGTACAACAGAAGTAGGAAAATACACTTGTTCCATTAGAAAATAAAAAACCAAAAAAACACACTACAAAACAAAACTGAAAACCAAACCTTATTATCCTGGAAAGAAAACTGATCATGTATAACAAAGAGGCAAGATTGTTTGTCAAATACATTCAAAACCTGTGTCTAAGCTGCTTAGAATACTAAAAATCTATTATTCACTTAAATATCTACTACATTATTCTCCATGGGAAATCAAACTTAAATCTGCAATTAAAGGGCAACTGATGGTGTATAACAAGCAACAGTTCAAGGTTCAACTGTTAATCTGTTTTCACCAAAAAGATATACTAAAAAGAAACAAAATAATCAGGAGGGTTCTTGAATATGGCTTTTTCACTTCACACAGTAATACCAGCGGGGAAAAGCAGCTTTCTCATCTTTTGTGAAAGTGTCAAGAAATGTGCACAAGTGGCAGCTGAATGAGTAAAATATTAAATACAACTTGTAGTAGGGACAAGTCTTTACCAGACAAGAAATGGATAACACCACAAACGATAACTGTCATTTTTAGATACATAAACAAATTTTATCTCCAGTGATGCAGTAAAGCTTCTTTCTGGAGGTTCTGAATCTCCAGACTTGGAAAACATTATATTTGATTTGATACCTTGCAGCTCTGTCCTATTTCTTAGGAAACTAAATGTTAAATAAAACACTAAAATGGCTCTATGTGTTACCTTATGAAGCTCTTTGTATTTATAAGGCCTGAATTTATATACATAATTTTTTCTTCACCCATAACCTCAGTTATTACTCCTTTAAAAAACTTTCTGAGAAGAGCAGTCTGTTTTGGAGCAATAACTACCGAAAGTGTCTCCTGAACCCCCAGTGGTAAAGACAGGAATTATTAATTTTAAAAGTGCTGTGAGAACTAATGAAGCTCCTATTTTTCTAACCATTTATATTTTATGGTCTGTGCACTTCACTTACATACCCCAGGTCCTTCCTCCTTTGGCTGGGCAAAACAAACTACAAAACGCTCCAATAAAAGTCGTACTTGGAACCTACAGCAGGTTCTTCACAGCAAACAGAGGATCACAGGAAGGGACACAAAGTGGTTATTCAGTTTTGGGAGGTTACAAGAACAGCCACTGAAGCATGTATACCGCTTCAGAAATACATTATTTATCAAGATATACTTAGCTGCAGCAGGAGTTTAAGTTTTCGTACTACGCGAATAGGAAGTTTGTGAGTACCAGTGAACACGTTTTACATCCCTAACCGTTTTTACTTTACAGTGCCACTGAAATACAGATTATATCTTACTACAGAATATGTAAAAATATGCAATTAAATACTTGCCTCTTCTTCATATGGGCCTTACTATCAGGCCAATAAATTGATCTTCTGGACAGTATAATGTAACTATTTTGGAAGTCATGGTGTTTGCATTCATTTTCATCTCATTTTTTGAAATGGTCCCTCAGCTAATGACATAATGAATAGGGTGTGTTTGTTTCTAAAGAAATAAAAAGAGAATGCATAAAATGCGGAAAAAAACACAACCCCCCCTAAGATTTTACAATTCACTACAATGGGGATAGGAAGCTGCTGTTCCTAGGCCATATATAATTTAGGAGAAGTTACTGATTAACAAATAACATTTTAAGTTTTACTGAGATGTTATGTTTATTTCAATTCTGTTGGCTTGCTGTTGCTGTTGTTGAAAATTCTTTGAATTAGAACCAAATGCAGGCCCAAACACAGATCCAAACACTTACGTCAATCTCCTTTCAGTACCGGCAAGGCTACTAAGTTTTACTGAATTACAAGCACTCTATATAGCTCCCCTGGTTGAGGTATAGTATTTTTTATATCTCAACCTCTGTTGCTGAGGTGAAGTACATACGAAGAGACTTCTAAAATTAGCTACACAATTACCTATGATTGCTTTGTTTACGTGTCGTGGGTACAGGAGGAACTGAATATGAACAAACCACCTTTAAAACTAAGGAAGAGGAAGCTAACAACTGGCTGAGCTGTGCATAAAATGTATACACTGCTGCTACCGCCAGTATCTCCTAATGACCATCAAAGGAAGCGACAAAAGTTAAGTATGTGCGGGTTGGTTTCAATTGCTAAGTGAAAGAATATTTTGGAAGAGGAAAAGTAAGGAAGGTGAAAGACCAGGGGAACTAAATGACTCAAGCATTTAGAGTTAGGACATTATATTCCAAAGATAAATAAATATTGCTTATTTTGCAGTCTCTCATTATGCAGCTTTAATAGTGCATTTTTCTATGGCTGTGAAAAGCTACCTGGTCGTAGTCTAGATAACTGCATAGGAACGGCAGATTAAGTCGAAGATTAAATTTTTGCAAATTAAAATAATGAATTGATACCAACCTGGTTGTGCACGAACCACTTACCATAAGCTTTGTATCTTTCTTATTGAGCTTATTCTGTCTACTACTTATAGGCTGTAGTAAATGTTTTCTCTAAGTTTTTAATCATTATTAGTCTCCCCATCTATGATAACAGCAGGAGTAGTAAACAGAACACCATCTAGCAGTAAGCAGAGCAAGACTAAGCCGTGCAACTGTAAAAACACCAGGCCAAACCACTACCCAGATCATAATTGGCAACACAAACTTTTTGGCGAAGACCTGCTTGAAGACAAGACCTCACAGTCGGATAAAATTTAATGGATTACCCTTAAAAAAAATAAGAGAATAACAAGACATTTGGGTTTTTCTTCACAAAATGAAACAGTTTGCAGTTAATCTTTATGTATTTGCTTTTTTGTTTTTGCCTTTGTTAAATTTTGTGTAAGAGTGCATCCATGTATATGTAAATGTCGGTCAACTTCAACCACAAAAGAGTTGTTCCTGCAGTATTACATACACACGGACTAAAAGTAAGCATGTACACATATAAATACGCAACTATATGTATAAATACACAGGTACAAACAGAAATACACAAGTACACATCCATGTAATTTGTGAATTCCAAACCTCATTTTCTGATACTTTTAGTTTATGGGGGAAGAGGGAAACAAAAACCAGCAGTATAACATCCCCAGATATAATCAAGTGACATCCTTTATTTCTTGGTTCATTTTTCCACTTTATAGTAGACAGAGATCATTGTTTGTCACACTGCTAAAATATTTGGGTCACAGCTTGATTTAATGATCTCCATTTGAAATGGTGGTTTTAATATTTTATGATTTTTTGTTTTCTTTCTTTCCTGGCTACCCATTGCCATCAGCTGCCATCAGGAATGGTTTTAAATGACTGTGTGCAAGAGTGAGATGAATGTGTATTCTTTCTCACATTTACTAACCCGCAGCATGGTTTAAAAAAAGGCTGGGGGGATGGGGGGGGCGGGGAGGGGAGATTTTCCCTTTATTAATGCATTTAGTAACTAGCATATATTCACATGGAACAAAAATATTACACTTTTTTTCTCCTTTATTTTGAAGGAAGAGGAGTCTAGAAAGACAGAAAGCCCCTATACCTATCAAGGAACTAAAATGCCTCTCATCTAACAAAATTTTCTAGTGGTCTATTAATCCAACTAGATTTTACATGTTAACTTTTCATTTTCATCTTCATAGAAAGTGTATGCAGTGTTAAAATCTTCAGTCTTGCTGGAGACAGAGAAAGACTACAGACTTGCAAATCATATAATCATAGAATGGTTTAGTTTGGAAGGGACCTTAAAGATCATCTATGTCCAACCCCCTTGCCATGGGTAAGGACACCTCCCACTAGGCCAGATTGCTCACAGCCTCATCCAACCTGGCCTTGAACACTGCCAGGGATGGGGCCTCCACAGCTTCCCTGGGCAACCTGTGCCAGTGCCTCACCACCCTCACAGTAAAGAATTTCTTCCTGAGATCTAATCTAAATCTACCCTCTTCCAGTTTGAAGCCATTACCCCTCATCCTGTCACTACATGCTCTTGTAAAAAGTCCCTCTCCAGCTTTCTTGTAGGCCCCTTTCAGATACTGGAAGGCTGCTATAAGGTCTCCCCAGAGCCTTCTCTTCTCCAGGCTGAATGCAACATTGCTTCCTCTTAGTGTAAAGGACCACTGAAATCTTGTTTGTAAGTGTCGTGGTTTGGCCTCAGCCGGCAACAAAGAACCACGCAGCTGCTCGCTCAACCCCCCCACAGCAGTGGGGGAAAATCGGAAGAAAAAGGCAAAACTCGTGGGTTGAGATAAAGGCAGTTTAACACAACAGCAAAGGAAAATGAGAACAACAACAATAACAGTGACGGAGGGATGCACACACAGGGTTACTGTACCAGCGCTCACCGACCGGACCGCACAGCCCCAGCCCGCTCCCGAACCGCGCCTTCCTCCCCCTCCCCCGGCCAGCTCCCCCTATGGACTGGGCATGGCAGCACATAGTATGGAATACCTGTGTCCCGGGCCAGAAAATAAACCCTATCCCCGCAGGAACAAGGACAGTAAGATTAAGCAGAATTTTCACTTTCAACATGCTAGTTCAAAGTTAAAAACATGTAATTTTTCTCAAGGCTTACACAGCGTGCCAAGTTTCTGTTTCTTAAAAATAAGAACTGTGGTTGCCGGGGGGGGGTGGTGGTGGTGGTGGTATTGCTAGTTTCCTTGAAATTATTTTTCCCATTTTTCTCATTCCTCAGCAATATTTGTATCATAAACAGAAATACAACTTTCAAGATCAATAAAGACGACTTGCATATCATGAAGGCTTTGAGATTCACAACCACCAGCAGGGAATCAAAGACGTTAGCTGTTGGTGCCCCCTTTCTGAAGGTGTCTGTCACTCTGACACTCTGTGTCCTAGGTTCCAGGTGCCAGCTGCAACAGAAAGGTCCAATGGACCACTTGCCACTGTTACTTCTTGATGCAATTACTAGCAATTTTCCTGGGAATTTCTCTTGAGCACAAAGAAAACCAAGAAATTTCACAAACAATGATCTAGGACTTGAGGAGGCTGACAAGCTGAATAGAAACTAGAAATAAATTTTTACAAAACAAAACAAAAAATCAATCACAGAGAGAGATATGAGAGCACATGAAATGTATGAAAGGTGCAAGAGCCCATTACAGCCTACATTTTGTTTAGCATAACAAGGCCACAAGTGACATACTACTTTTGTTTCTCAACACACACTTCAAGAGTGTTGTGGTCTATCAGCGTGTTCAAAGGACAAAATCAAAGTAGCAACAGATAAAAGGACATAGTTATTTATTCCAATATGAGAAAATACAATAACTGCCTTTAAAAAAAAAAAAAAAAGAAAGGAAAGAAAAGGAGAGCTGTTGTCACTGTAGTAGATGAAGAAAAACTCCTTCTGTCTGATCATAGTGGACAGGCCAAAATGGTAATGATAAGCCCTGGAAGAGAGTGTGCAAAGCAGTTTCCATTACTGGAGATCTTTAAGAACAAGTTAAATGAATATAAAGATTTAAATCAATGGAACTGATGTTGGTGTGCAGGGGGTCATAGATAAATGAACTCTTGAGGCTCTCTCCAGATAGGAAAAAAAAAATTTTTCTTCTCTTTAGAGATTTTTCTTACATTATTTTTTTTTTCAAATGGAATATCAGCTAGTAATAGTTTTTCCTACACCATTCAGATCTTTAAGACCTGGTATTTTATTATTGATGAAAACAAGAAGTTACAGTCCCACACTATTTCTTTAAGCTGTGATCACTGGAATTTGAGGGGTTAAGAACTCCATGTATTTTTAATTATTTTTATTTTTTTATGTCCCATCTTTGGATTGTGAGACCAATATTCTTGGAAGTAAGTTAAGAGTATACAGGAAAAATAAATATAAACAAATATGCACCTCAGAACAACACATATCTTAGTTTGGCTTTGTTGGTTTAAAAAGAAGTTTAAGCTTCTCATCATCTTTCTAGGAAGTAAAACCAAGGAAATATACCCTATATCCTGGCTATCTGGGTATGTTTGCCTGTGATTATTGATCACACTTTCATGATGAGTTATATATAGATATATACATAAAATCAATTGTGTGATCAGTCATTTTGCGCAGTATTTTTAACTGATGCCTACTGTGGAAATGTCTCACAAATGTATTGACAAGTTTGGCTAATCTTGTTGACACTACAAAGTGTTACATAATCAAAATTTTTCATTTGCCTTTCTAAGAACAAGAACAATCAAATACTCTGAATTCTTTCATATTTTACTCAATGTATTTATTTAACTGAAGTATTGGCAATGAACTGGCAATAGCAATGTTGGTACCAAAAAAAAGATTTTCTTTCAAAAGTCTGGACTAACTACACCACACAGTCACTGGGAGCAACACAAACAAGGTCAGGATTGGTTCTCAGCTACTACATACAGGGCTCGGTATTGGGGCAAGTTCTGCTTAATATCTTTATCAAAGACCTGGACGAAGGGATCGAGTACACCCTCAGTAAGTTTGCAGATGACACCAAGTTGGGCAGGAGTGCTGATCTGCTTGAGGGTAGGATGGTTCTATGAAGGGATATGGAGAGGCCAGCTCAATGGGCGAAGGCCAACTGTATGACATTCAACAATGCCAAGTGCTGGGTCCTGCACTTGGGTCACAACAACCCCATGCAACGCTACAGGCTTGGGGAAGAGTGGCTGGAAAGCTGCCTGGCAGAAAAGGACCTGGGGATATTGGTTGACAGCTGCCTGAATATGAGCCAGCAGTGTGCCCAGGTGGCCAAGAAGGCCAAGAGCAGCTTGGCCTATATCAGAAATAGCATGGCCAGCAGGACCAGGGAGGTGATTGTACCTCTGTACTGGGCACTGGTGAGGCTGCACTTCAAATACTGTGTCAGTTTTGGGCCCCTCACTACAAGAAAGACATTGAGGTGCTGGAGCATGTCCAGAGAAGGGCAACAGAGCTGATGAAGGTCTAGAGCACAGGTCTTCTGAGGAGCGGCTGAGGGAACTGGGGTTGTTTAGCTTGGAGAAAAGGAGGCTCAGGGGAGACTTTATTACTCTCTACAACCATCTGAAAGGCGTTGGTCTCTTCTCCCAAGTAACAAGCGATGGGACAAGAGGAAATGGCCTCAAGTTGCGCCAGGGGAGGTTTAGATTGGATATTAGGAAATAATTCTTCACTGAAAGGCTTGTCAAACATTGGAACAGCCTGCCCAGGAAAGTGGTGGACTCACCATCTCTGGAGGTATTTAAAAGATCATCCCTGGAGGTCTTTTAAAAGATGTGGCACTTAGGGACATGGTTTAATGGTGGACTTGGCAGCGTTAGGTTAATGGTTGCACTCGATGATCTTAAGGGTCTTTTCCAACCTAAGTGATTCTATGGTTCTATATTGGGTAAGAAATGCATTTGCAAACTCCATTCCTGTGTTTTCAGGGATGTGGGTGTGTATGGGGAAAATTTCTCAGAAACATTAATAAGGACTAACAGGTAATGTTTATGCTCTTAATAACAAGATCAGCATATTGTAACTAACCTAAAAATTAGTACTCACAATAAATCATAAAATTTAAAAGATACTGAGGGGGAGTTTGTTTGTTTTGATTAGCTTTTTTCCTAAAACCACATTTTGCCCATGTCAGGTTTTTCTTCTGAAAGCATGCATACTTACCTAAGCCTGACTTCCTATCACAGATAACAACAGCAATCATTCTACTGCTAAGGCACATAATTTCAGCTTGACATGTAAGTTCTTTATATCAGTTATTCTATCTTTGTTTGAATACTTTAAGTGACAGAGAAGCCATTGGTGAGGTCAAAGCAGTTAGATTTTTCTCTTCTATTCTAGTATGAAAAACTGATTGCATTTCCTCAGTCAGTATATAATAAACAGTATACAAATAAGGTATGCTTTATATAATTAGATCAATAGCTCAGATCTTTTTTAATCCCTGTGTTATCGGCAGAACTGAAAGCAAGTTTTCTGTAGCAGCATGACAGTTCAGACAACCATTTAGCAAGGTAATGCCTTCTCTGCACTGCATGTGTTTCCCCTCATTGTACATACAAAAATGAGGTGTCTCCCTCTGTTACATTAATATATAAGAACATCATATTCATCAATTAATTTGATAATGCCATCTACTCTTATCCCTAATTCTTTTTTGAAATATAGTCAGATTAACATTCTTTGTTCCTAAATGCAGCCTACCATATTTGTTCAAGTAAAACAAAAATTGTTTAAATGAGCCTATTTTATAAATATTTAATGCCATTCAGTGCAACCTCATTACATATAACCCCAGAAATCTGAGCACTGAGATATCAAATAAATTTCTGCACTATTCATTCAGGTTATGCTACACCCCATATACAATCACCCCATTTCTCCTTGCTTTTACTCAGCTAGTCTCTTTAATTCATTAAGTGGATTTACAGGATTGCTTATCATGCTTCTTTATGGAGAATTAGGGGTTTTTTAATCTTCTACCAGGTTTCAGAAATAACACGACTATATATAATTCCTCAGCCTACCTTTAATGAATCTCAGTTCTGTTGCATTTTCATAATTTTCTGCTCTAGTCAGCACTACATGCAACAGTACTGCAACAGCACAAAAAGGGTGTTCCCTATCATTCACAAATGGCAAACACTGGCATTCTCACAAAACATTCTCCTTGCATCAGGTTAGTTTTACCCTACTGCTGATATGTTGTTGCAGTAGTGGAAATGTGGAGGTACCAAGTGGAAATCTGACTTCATATCAGTTAATTACATTTCAACCTACCTGAAATTGCTCAGTTGTTTTTTTTTAAATTATTCTCGCTTTGATACAGATGTGATCAGAAGTGGTGAAGTTACCAGGGTATTGGAAAGAGAAATAGACAAAAGACAGAAGTAATTAATTTGATAATGCCATACTCTTTTTCAAGAGCATGCAGCTTTTACAGGAAGAGAAAAAGAGATAAAGTGTAAATTTTATTGAAAGGTCACGATATACCATACAGCGCCATTGTATTTTCACATGTGGGTAATGCACTAATATTGTCTATTAACATTGCACATGAATATTTGAGATGTTTGCTCCATAGTCTTTACCCTCACAAACTTCTCTGACACCCTCAGATAGTCTATTCTCCGTTTTCCGATTACTCGCTTTCCAGTGATTTTGAGTGCAGTTTATGGCAAGAAGATGCCAGCTATTTGAGGAACAGGTTCTATTCAGGAAAATTTGTCTACTTGTCTGTGACACCCAAATCTATAGTTTAATTCAATCACTTATACTAGATGATGATAAACAAGATGCATTTCATATGTTTGTATCCTGGTTTTACTAGAGTTGTTCAAAAACAACTTCATCTTGTTTTCCTTCAGGATTTGCTGGTGTAAGTATGGCTTCCAGAAAATCGGGGGGTGAAAAAAAAGAAATTTTAAAAAGTGAACACATTCTGATATTCCTTGTTCTTACTTTTCTTCTACTCACACTGAACTTACTAAATTCTAGCAGCTACACAGGTTTCAATCAGAGCTGTTTCAAATGCTAATAAAAAAAACTAGCCTAGAACAACCATATACAGTAAGTAATGAAGTAACATACCACTGTTAAGTCAACTGGCACAGTAAATTAATGAGATTACTTTTCTATCTGCATTTCCCAGGAGTCCTTTAAAAAATGAATTAATCTGAATTTTCATCCCCTTCAAATAATACATGAATATATATCCATAACAGGAATTGTCTCTTTTCCTGAATAAATAATTCTGATTATCTAACACTGGATCATAGTCTAATTTGGGCTAGAGAATTTAATCCAGCTAATCCTGCACATAGCTTCTGATTTACTCACAGTACATTATGAGAAAAGGCAACCAAGTTTAGTGTGAAGATATGAATTAATCTCTATCATTGTTTCAAAGGTTAAATTAGAGGAATAGCTCTAAGCACACAAATAACAAAACGTGCCTCTTGGTTCGTACCTCTTCAGTGCTCAGGCACAAGCGCACACGCCTTGTATATCCTCTTCTGTCTAATACTTTCTTGCCACCTCCTTTTCCTACACCAATATACTTGCAACAATTTCCTCCTTTATCGCAAAACCTGCCAGAACCTAATTACCTTTAAGAGCTCTCTTCTCTGTAACTTTGTCTGACACATGTCAATGGGTTTCAAAGTTACAAGGGGTGAAGAAAGGCAGCCGTGCACATAGTGTGATCACAGAACACTTCTTGCTTAAGAAACCAGACTTAATACTTATTAAATTTATTCCAGCCTTATAAAACAATATAAAAGCCTTATGAATTAGTCACAATACATTAAAAAAAAGGCCCACGAAGAAAAAAATATGTTTCCAAATAACAATACTCACTTTATATGTTTTCACATTAGGGAGAAAGCTACTGGGGGATTTTGCTATTTGGTTGGTTTGTACACATATTCCACCAGTGACTATAATGGCGTTCTGTCAGATTTATAGTGACTCAGGAAAAGCATGAAGAAAGTTCTCTAGAGGTACAATATGTGTAGATTCCTGAAAGGAAGGAAGCAAATTTAGGGAAAAAAGTTGTGATTAGGTATTGTTCATCTCAAATCAAAACAAAACACAAAAATGCAGCTGGCTAAGAATAGGAAATTCATCCATGCCTTGGTTTCCTTCCTTGGAAGTAATGAGTTTGACAGATCCAACAGCCTGAATCTCTGTTCTGTGTAGAGCCCTGTGTGTAACGCAAACCTTTCAAGTGATAGCAGAGGTCGGAGCCCTGTTGATACTTTGAGATTTCCTAGGCTGAGGAAGAGTCTCAATTAGTGAATTCAGAGTCAGGAAAGAAAACAAATCAAAATGCAAGCATTAAGATGAAATAGAATAATCTTCTGGCAAAGTAACAAATTCAACTATTAGTCCAAGAAAACAAGTTTTCAGACAGAACTTGCCTGAAGTTCCTTACTTCTGAGCTGCACAGGTTTAAAACACTGGAATTTTCACACTGGAAACTGGCAAGTGTAGGACCAAAGTGACATAAATAGGTTTTTAAAGGTGTAACTACTATATATGTAAGAACTACTGGGGTCCCAAAGAGGTTCTCCAACCAACAGAACACACGCATACACCCCACCCCACCCCCCCCAAAAAAAAAAAAAAAAAAGAAGACACAAAAGACAAGAATGTGGATGTCTAACATCCACAGTTTGGTGCAAGTCCACTAGGTAGCACTACCACTCCCCCTGCCAAAACCATGCACCTTTCCACCTGTTAAGATACCAAAGTTCTGAGGGAATAAACACTGATACTGCAAGATTAATTTCCTTGCATTTATTTCTGCAGTTCTACCAGAAAATATCTCGACCTCTTGGAAACAGAAAATTCTTGTATTATAGAGAATGGGAATGCATCATGCAAATGAATTTATGCAGTGAATAATTATGAACAAGAACTCTGGATATTTACAGGAAGCCAAAATTGCAAGAACTGAGCAAGCTGGTGTTCCTACATTCTTGCTCCAACTTCTTAAATTAACGTATAGAGATTCTACCTCCCAGGCAGCTGGAGTCAAGATCCAGATGATTTAGACTTTATGATAGAACCAGGAGCACCTGAAAAGAAAAAATGTCTTTCTTTCCCAGGACTGTCTCATAAAAGAAAATATACATGAAAAACAAGAACTATTACTTTTTTCTTCTCAAACAGCTCTAAGCAAAGCAGCAGGTTGGTCTCTGCGCATCTGAAGTACCAAGACTGCCAATAAATTAAGCTCTTCTTGAAAACAAATTGCTGTCTTGGAATGAGATTGTGTCTCTACACACAGTTTCCCATTCCTGGTGAACTGTACTTCTGATTTCATTACTTCTGAAACAACAAATCCTGACCTGAATACAGAAAATATGTGATATCACATGCCACCAGCAGGTATCTTGAATGAGATCACATATTGTCTCATTCTTAAGGAACATGTGTCCTGACGCTGGCGGTGATAGGGTTATTTTTCTGGCACGGGACACAGATATTCCACACCATGTGCTGCCATGCCCAGTTTATGGGGGGGAGCTGGCCGGGGGAGGGAGAGGAAGTCTCTGTTTGGGAGCGGGCTGGGGCTGCCGGTGGTCTTGGTGGGTGAGCACTGGTACAGTAACCCTGTGTGTACATCCCTCCATCAGTGGTGGTGGTGTTGTCCTCCTCTTTCCTTTGCTGTTCTGTTAAACTGCCTTTAGCTCGGCCCAGGAGTTTTGCCTTTGTCTTCTGATTCTCCCCCACCGCTGGGGGGCGTTGAGTGAGCAGCCCGGGTTCTTTGTTGCCGGCTGAGGCGAAACCACGAAAACATGTGAATGTCAAATTTGAAAATGACAAGAAATACATCATGTCCTTGGAGACTCCATGTTAAGAGCATTTGGAGACAATGAGATTTTTTGGCCACCGTAAGTTTCTGCAACACGATACAGGAACAAAAGAGGCAAATATAGTACAGTTCCACTGATTCCTTTCAGGACATAATGCTGCATCTCCATAATCACTCAGTACTTAATAATGACACATAACATTTACCTACCACTCTCTACAATTTTATTTTTTAAAAGAAACATCTGGACATTTTGTAAGTATTTGAGAGGCCACACCACACCTCAAGAATTCACTCTCAGCCTTACTAATGTAATTACAGGATACAAGCTATTTGCAGAAATGGTTTTGGATTGTGGACAGTTATTTTTGAGTGTCCTTCATTAAAATGTATAACAGCTTCATCAAATAGTGCTGAGTATAATTATTTGCATAACAGTGAGAAAATTGCTGAGAACAAAATTGATATAATCATCCTAAATAATAAAAGATGGCTCTGAGTTTTCAGTTTTCCTGCCTCAGAGTCTGGCTTTCAATATATTCAGAAACAAAAAGTCTTGATGGATTTGGGTTTTGTCTTCTTTTTTAAACTCATTTCTGACTAAGGGCATCACGTGAAATGCGTTAAAATGAAGATACCACTTCTTAGTGAAAACACCACATATTAAATACTCTTGTTAATTCAGTATACAGGGAAACATGAAAGAATTATTTAAGTAACAGTGCATCTTCAAGAACATTTAGGCCTCACCTGGCAATAGTCTAAATATGCTTGATGATACCTCAAAACATATCTTAGTTTATGAGATTATCTTTAACATTTCAGTCTTTAGGATTAACATTTTAGTTTTACTCCACTACATACTAGGCTGGTTCTTCCAAACTTCTCCCATCTTCTTTTCCGAAATAATAAATCGACCAGCATTGTGAAATAGTGCAGGACTTCAATTTCTAAAGAAATTTAAACACAGGAAGTACCAGATATCTAACAATCTGCTTTACCAGATTTCCAGCCCGTAGTTGTAGACATAATTAGTTTAGATGCTGTTGCTATCTGAACTAAAATGAACTCCAAGTCTTTTGATGTTCAACCATTACTAAGGACTGTTTTTAAGGACAATGTCCTTGGAAGTGCATGCTCTCCCACGGAGCCAAGCTGCTCGACTGTCTAATTTCCTTGCTAAATGAATTCCTTGGCTATTATCTTATGTAGCACTGTAAGGGTACATCATGTTGCGTGGCAGGTGAATGCTGCCAAACATAACATGTCCCTGCCTGGAGAGATTACATTCTAAAGACACTTCAGACACCTCCCAGTACAGCCCATGTGAGCATGGCTTCAGACTTATACCACTCTGAAATGTCTCCTCCTTAACCACTTCAACTCATGTAGGGCACCAGATGCACTATTCATTCCAGTACCAAGCAGAAACACAAGTGAAGACGACCGCAAAATGCAAATGTTACTGTTATTTCTCTGTATTCAAGAATATCCCTGTATTCTCAAACAGAAATACAGAGAATCTTACGTCAGACTTCTGTCAAGACAATTTCTGTCCTCAAGCTCTGAAGCTTTTGCATTCTCCACTTCTGTTTTATTTACTAAATTGTCGCTTTAAGTAATGAATAGGCCCAATGAACTTTATTTAAGAAATTAATTCTGCGTTTTCATGAAAGCCATTTCCTGTTCATTACTCTCCACGGAGCTTTTTAAAATCCAGAGACACCAAAGCCCAGTGTTTTCTTTCCCTTCATCTGCTCAAATAGGGGGAATCAGCACTCTGCGTTTTAGTTTTGACTTTTGAAAGGCAAAAGGAAAGGAATGAGATTCACTGTCATTTCCTTGTTAACTAGTGAGATGCTCTAACTGAAGAGACTTTAGGCTATGGCACAAGTCCCAGCTGCACAACTGATTCCTCTCTCAGCTGTCTTTATCAGCAGTGGCACGGGATAATGGCGTCTTGCTCGCACATTTAAATTCCTATCACAATCCTTTTTGGTTTTTTATAATAAAAAATAATCCAAGTGTATAGACTCTAGCAAACAGAAACCCACTTTCTGCACTAACACCTTGATGGTTTTATATCTCTTCAGAAAAATACTAGGTATTATGCAATACTGTCAATTGAGCATCAAAGTTGATGTATTGGTTGAAAAATCTGGGCTATTAAGAACAATATGACAAGAAGGAAGATGCATCTTAAATGCCTGCCCAGTCTGTAAATCATTTACTTTGACAAGGGACGTTGGACAACCCATTTTCCTCTATCCCAAAGATGACTGTTACTTTAAAAGAGATAAAAAATGAATGGAAGAACCAAAGAACTGTCATTTTAGATTGTATGTTCTGGCATGCTGCTGTTGGTAAATTATTCCAAATGCTCTATATACATTGGGACAGGAGATGGAGAGTGAATGAGTGTTTATTTCTCACCCAAATCAGCCTTGTCACAGGTTTTGCAAATCCTGTGTATGGGCTCTGTTTTTATGACTTAGCTCTGTGGGAGGAACAGAAGGTCTGTGTTCTTGTACTTCAAACCTTCCCGGCAAACTGTTTAGAAAACATTTCACAAAGAACATACCTGATGAGTTTTCATAATTTCTATGCTCCTCTCTGAGTTCACATAGTAAACTCCACCCCTTCAGTTTTACACATTAACATGAATTCAGTATTGTTTGTAATAGAGATAGAGGTCATAATTTATGCATTATTGCTTAAAAAACTGTATTTACAAATGTAGGACAGTATGAGACTCTTTTTCTTTCTAAATAACTTGTTACATATGTCAGCAAAATAAGTGCCATGGAATTTTAAGCCAAGAAAATTTTTTACATTTATGAGAACAGGAGAAGAATACCATGTTTTCACCATGTCAATCAATATTTTCAGTGTATACACTTTTATTTTTTGATCTAAGAATACTCTGTACTTATAAGATTTGATGTCTACAGTCCAGACCCTTTTGTCATCCTTAGGAAGTATGGGTTAGATGAATGGACGGTGGGGTGGGTTAAAAACTGGCTGGCAGATCGAGCTCAGAGGGTTGTGCTTAGTGGCACAGAGTCTAGTTGGAGGTCTGTGACAAGTGGTGTTCCCCAGGGGTCAGTACTGGGTCCAGTCCTGTTCCCCATATTCATCAATGACCTGGATGAAGGGACAGAGTGTACCATCAGCAAGTTTGCTGATGACACAAAACTGGGAGGAGTGGCTGACACACCGGAAGGCTGTGCTGCCATTCAGCGTGACCTGGACAGGCTAGAGAGTTGGGCAGAAAGAAACCTCATGAAGTTCAACAAGGGCAAGTGTAAGATACTGCACTTGGGGAAGAATAACCCCATGCACCAGTACAGGTTAAGGGCTGACCTGCTGGAAAGCAGCTCTGTGGAAAGGGACCTGGGAGTCCTGGTGGACAACAGGATGACCATGAGCCAGCAATGTGCCCTTGTGGCCCAGAAGGCCAATGGCATCCTGGGGTGCCTCAAGAGGAGTGTGGCAAGCAGGTCGCAGGAGGTTATCCTCCCCCTCTACTCTGCCCTGGTGAGGCCGCACCTGGAGTACTGTGTGCAGTTCTGGGCTCCGCAGTTCAAGAAGGACAGGGAACTGCTGGAGAGGGTACAGCAGAGGGCTACAAAGATGATTAGGGGACTGGAATATCCTTCGTATGAGGAAAGGCTGAGGGACTTGGGGTCTTTTTAGTCTGGAGAAGACTGAGGGGGGATCTCATCAATGCTTATAAGTACTTAAAGGAGGGGAGCCAGGAGAATGGCACAAGTCTTTTTTCAGTGGTGCCCAGTGATAGGATAAGAGGTAACGGGCACAAACTTGAGCGTAGGAAGTCCCACCTAAGCATGAGGAGGAACTTCTTTACTCTGAGGGTGGCAGAGCACTGGAACAGGCTGCCCAGAGAGGTGGTGGAGTCTCCGACTCTGGAGACATTCCAAAACCACCTGGACGCCATCTTGTGCAACCTGCTTTAGGTGTGCCTGCTGTGGCAGGGGGTTTGGACTAGATGATCTCCAGAGGTCCCTTCCAACCCCTGTGATTCTGTGATTCTGTGATTCTGTGTCATCCTGTTTGACTCTACTGACTTAGATACAAAAACTTTAAAAGAATTCTGCTGGACAAATAGCTGGGTTTCATGGTTTCTCATTTATTACTCACTGGTAACTCAATTTTGCTTTAAGAATGAGAAGATGTCATCATAGTACTTTCTAACTGGGAGCTGTGGTAGTGGTAAAATATAAAAATCCACAACACTCTAATAAAATAGGGCTGTACACAACTTGCCTCAGAGGAGATCTCACACTGTTTCAAGCAACAGTGATCTTTGACAATCTCCCCTTTCCATGATGTGAAATCACCTTCTTCCTCTCCAGCAGAGCAGAAACAGTGATAGTCAGGTGATGGGATAGTTGAGAGATGGACACTTTCCATATCTTTTGCTGAAGTCACAGAACTTCTAGTGGAACGGTACTTGAAAATGCCACTCTTTAGTGGCAAATACTTAGTGAAGCCTAGGAATCTACATCTTCCTTTTCCAGGTGACAGTCTAAAAAGCACAGAAATAATTTTTCAAAGTTATTTAAGCAGAAAGAAAAGAGGAAAATGAGACATTCCTTCCACTCCTAACTTGGAGGTTAGAGCGCTTACTTGAAGAACGGAGACCTAAAGTTTAATCTTTGATATGTACTAAGCACTTCTGAATGTCGCCATTTTATATTACTGTACATGAAGTGCCACACCACCACCAACAGAGGCTCGATTGTTTAGGATACCTTGCGCATTATGATGTGTTTAAGTTGTCCCTGTAACAAAGGCAGATAAATATCAAAACAGATGAGTGCTGAAATGCTTGATACAGCAATGCCTAAGTCTGCATTAATGATTTCAGCCCAAATGACAATTCTTTACATTAAGGGAAAGGACACACTCCTGCACGCACAAAAGGCGTACTGCATATAATAGAATTGGAAGAATTCATCCTTTGATGGCTTTTCTTCATTGGCACCTGCTTCCATGACAGTTTTCAGCAGGTGTATTTTCCTGTTGTATGCTGGAGTCCTCTAAAGCACAGAGAAAGTGGCTTTCATAGAAGGAATCCTAGCACACAAACATACCAGAGCTCTTTAAGAAAGTCATCAGGTACAGTAGGAAGCATGATACAGCTAATATTAATACACTTGGATACGCTTTCAGCAAAGCCCTTAAATAAATGCTGTTAGAGCTAGTAAATTGTCACAGACAAAGCATAGGAGAGTAATCTTGTGGATTAAGAAGCAGCTAAAAGACAAAAAAATAACAGGGGAGTTAGATGACCCATCCTCACAGAGGAGAGGGTTCAGCAGCAGATTTGATTATGTATCTGTCACTCCATTCCACAAATAATCACAAAAGATTACATGTTTACTGAGGTTACAGAGCCTGAAGATAACTCAAAATTAATTAGGACAGGCAAAGCTAAAGCTGACAGTGAGTAAATGCAGGAGAATTTCACAGTGCTGAGTAACTGAAATAATAAACCAATAAATCAAACAAACAAACAAACCAACCCCCAAAATCAACCAACAAAAAAAATCAGGAGGGTCATTCATTAGTGGAACTAAGAATGTCTTGATTCTGGCCTTTCTTTCATACGGCATCCAGGCACTGGAAAGAATCATTGTAAGGGATCAGTTTAATCACACCTTATTTCTTATAGACTTTCCCTAAAATCTCACTAGTCAGCCCTAAGGCTTACTAGTAGGACTGGCTGGACTTCTGGTTTTATTTGACAGAACAGGATTTATGATTTCAGCGGAATTCAGCTGGCTCTGCTTCATTGACCACTTAGTTTCTCTGGAAAAGAAATTTTAATTTCCTTCAAAGGAACAAAGTTATAGTGGAAACTATTAGCTTATCCTCAGTGTTCTTTGGATTTTTCTCGTCTCTGAAACAAAATTGCTTTGAAACATTCATATAAGCATAGACTTTTATTTTCTAATGTCCAATCTAATTACTCATGACTGTTCAAAGTAGACTTTCATTACACAAGCATGCCTTCTCCAGGGAAAACTACACTGTAGGTTGTTGATCTGCTTTCCCAGACCACCCAGAAGTTTACTCACAAGGAAGAAAGCCAGAAACATTTCAGGAAAAAACCTTGCAAATTAGTAAGTATAAACAAATTTTAGATGCATACAGTTCCAAAAGAAATTACTTTTAAAGTGCAATTCTCTTGCAAATTTTAAATCACCCTGCACTTGTTTGTATTCAATTCACAAATATAATAGAATAGTGGTGTCACATTACCGCAAATTATTTTAGGATTTTCCTCAGTTAAGAATTCTAGCTTGCAAAATTATGCTGCAAAACTAAGCCTCCAAAAAAAGTTTGTACTTCAAACACAAAGATGCTTTTGCACTCTAAACATTATTTTTAAAAAATTCTCTTCTTCACCTCTGAATAAGTAACTTTTCAGATAGGAAAATGGAAATATAGCCTGCTTGGATTTATCAGCTCAAAAATTCTCTTCGTTTGGATTTACATTTTCTCCTTCTGAGTTTGTAACTGGAGAGTGAAGTCCAAAGAAGTCCAACTTCAAGCTATGTATGAAGCTCAGCTGTAATCTAAAAGCCTGTGTATTTGATCAACATCATGAAGGGAATAAGGCACAGGTAAGTTAGGAAGAAAAGAGTAAACCAAGGAAGTTAAATATAATACCACTCTAATGAAAAAGATTGCACAGAAACATCATGTCCATGCTATGACCTATTTAACAAGAGGTCGTAATCTTACTTCTTATTTTCCCTTTCATTTGTTCTTGATTATGGCTTTATGTGGCTAACATTCATTACAAAGATTAGGAAAGCAAATGACAACACTTCTGATATATTCTGTGGAAGCTGAAGGCAAAATGCCTACACCCGAAGGAGTCAAATGCTTTCTATCACCATGTGTCCCAGTCCACCAAGGAACCTGAAAGAGAAGCCAGAGCATAAGGTTATAGAATAAGGCAGGTTGGAAAGGATTGATGGATGTCACTAGCTCTGACCCCTGCTCAAAAACAGACTAACTTAAAATTAAATGAGGTTTCTCAGTGCCTTCTCCAGGCAAATTTTGAGGTTTTCTTCTAGGATGGGAGATTCTACAGTTTCTCTGGGCACATCATTCCTGTACTTACCTGCTCTTGCTGTGAAGATTTGTCCCACATTTCCAAGGAGTATCTACTCACTACAGCTTGTAATTTTTGCCTCTTTACCATTCACTGTACACCTTCCTGAAGAGCCTGCCTCCATCTTCTCTACAACCACCTGAATCCTTTTGGGGAACCAAAGACTTGCGAGTAGATCCTCCTTAAGTTTTCAATTAACTCTGCTCCCTCACTTTCCCCTCCTATGTCACCTGTTCCAGGTCCCTGACCATCTTGGTTGCCCTTCTTTGACTTTTTCCAGTTTCTCAATCTCTAGCCTGTACTGGGGAACCTAAAATTGGATGCAGTACTACAGGTTCAAAGTGCATGTCTGCTTTGCAAAGGGAAATATGCTGTTCCCACTGCTGCTTAGCCCAAACCTTCACAGATCAGAAGCTGTAGCTAAAGCAGTGGCTACATTTTAAATATCAGTTTTAAAATGTGCTCTTTTTTATCTGAGTTTGAGACATACTCTCCAGTTTTCTACACAGCATGACAGCTATACAACAAAAGCAAAGATCTCATAATAATTTGACTTCCAAATAGTAAAACTTTAAGAAAACCACAAAATATCACAAAAGTCTCTTGTTATTCATATTTTGAATATCGTTTCCCACTGTAAGTAATCTCACTGAAGATAACAAATATATTCACAGACAGGGAGCAGGACTATCAGTACAGAGGGTTTTGTTCCTTTCAACTACTACTCTCTTCCTACTATTAATACTGGGAGTAAAATATTTCTTCTATCCCTTCATCTAATATCATTGTGATTTTGACAGGCATGGAAGCAGGAGTGATTTCTACTAATGGAGACTGTCCAAACAGCAGTCCAAGGAATTCAAAACAGCCTCTGTGAAAACATCGGAGACAACATCTCCACAACTCACACAAACAACGGAGGCAAGAAACCCAGCAACCAGTAAATAAGGAGCAACCCCACTCCTAAGAAACACCTTCAGAATTTTTGAGAGATTTGAAAGGAATTTATATCTGAAGCACAAGGCACATGTACATATGTACGGGATCTTCTGCTTGTTACTTTTACTCATTTCCTCACATTATTTAAAACAGGCATGTTGCAAGAGGTATTAAAAGCACAAATGGTAACTGTCTTTAACACTCACTGAAGCTTGACAGGATTTCCAACCCTGACAGATACATTTGTCTAGATTTAACATGTTCCTCGTGATTTTTTTTGTTGTTGTTTGGGTTTTTTTGGGGGGGATAGAGTGATATAGCCACGGGTGAATGAAAGGAATAGTACAGTTGTTAGATGAACTGCTTCAAACAACAAAATTGAGAAGTATAAAACAGTGAGCAATTTTAAAATCCATTTTTTGTACAGTGTCTCAAAACCAGGTTTTCCAATATCTATAAAATACTTCAGTCTCAACAAATGCCTAACTTAGGTATAAAGCCTGTTAAGAAATCTATTTCAGTGTTAGAAGGGTCAGACATATATTAAATAACTATGAAATATTTCTGGCATCATATTCTTAATTTAAGTCATTGTATATCTGTAATTTGCATCCTCAGTTCATCACAGGAATATTCTATGATGGAAGGTTGCAAAAGAAAAAAAGCAACTAATGGTCTACAGCTACTGCAATATAATTATACACAAAAACAAAAGGCATACCAAGACTAACAAAATATAGTTTAGTCTGTTTATTCTTGTTATTTTAGAATTTACTTTCTAGTTCTACATATATGCAATCAATTCTAGATATTTTATTGATAATCACCTTAAAATTATATAAAACATAATCAAGTTCTTTTTTTCTTTGCATGTTATCTGTTTCTATGGAAAGCTCCTCCCTGTTTCTAAACACCTGTGAACATAGAAGAATCTTCAGCATAGACTTACTACTGTATACTGCTTAACTCATGAAAATGTTTCTGGTATCAAACTGAGAGATAGGCTGTAAAATATCGTTCATGCAGAAGTAATGAATGAGTTTGTTTCCTAAACTAGTAGATCTTTACATAAGGAGCAATGGATGTAAAACATGAGGAAGGTTTATGATTTTGCTTAGTTTAAATAAATTATGATGTAAACACTAGGAACACCATAAAGCTGCACTTCCCAGTGTGGATTCCAAACGTATGCAACCGTAGCATCAAAAGCCTCATAAATGTAGTATCCTAAGCTTTTCTGCACTAGGAAAGACTAAACCCAAATGTATCAAATTACAAGCATAAATTACAAATATACAAACTTATCATGTCATCACAAGTCCTTTTTCCTTACATCATTAAAGAAGTCATTGCAACAGCAACTACAAACACTGCAAAAAATCAGAGCCTTTTCCCCAGCAGAGTATTTCTTGACCTTTAAGAATACCAAATTCACTACCTTTGTACAATTGCATTGGAAGTAATAGGCCTGTCATTCCTGAAATAAGAGAAGCTGCTGTTACTCAACTTTCAGCTATCTTCTCTCAACTATATTCTGAGCATCTGAATTTCTTCAGCTTAGGAACAGACTTCTGACGTGAACATCAATGCTAACAAGCAGCATTAGAACCATCCAGTTCTCTCTGACACTTCAACCAGTGTGCTGCATTAATGATCCTGCTATTCTTTTCCAGTGAATTATACTTTGTCTTCATCTAAAGTAAAACACTAGTGTCAACACCTCCATGAAAGTTCTATGATAACTACATGGTAAAACTAATTTTCTTGAGAAACAAAATACTGGCCAGAACTTTCCGCAATGTCTGTTCTTTATGACGAGTCCCATGAGATCTTAACATGTAAAAAAACCCAACCACTCAGCTTATGCATGTTAACTAAGTTCTCAATCTAAACTTGCTTTAGCACAGCAGAACTACTCCAAACTGTCTGTAGAGAATAAAAGGTAAACGATGTCCTGAGATCTTTGATCAAATGTTTGCCTATTATGGTTTGGATTAATTTTCTTCCATATTTTCTTAGGCAATACAGGCAAAAAATGCCTATAATTACACTGTTAAAAAAATAACATTCCACAAGCAGTAATGGAAACTGAAATCATGTATAGTTTGAATGTGACAAGTATTCTTAAGGAAAAGTACATACTTGTTTAATGAAGTGTTTCATTTTGCTGGAATTCATATGAGGATGAAATTAAGTTTGTACAGATACTTCCATTGCAGACGTACTAGAGAAGTTTCATACACTCTTTCAATAGAAATAGACAAAATTTCATACTATAAATACCTTTGATGGAAAAGAAATCAACTCCTGCTATTTAGTATACATACTGAATTACAGTCTTCTGAAACCACATTTTACTTAAAACCTCTAGCTAAACCCAGTTTTTAATTTTTATGCACAAAGAATGACCACATTTCAACGGACCATATAGTTTTCAACATTTCTGCTCTTTTGCTTCTTTTCACAGTTCCATTCTGTTTGGACAACTAAACAAGTTGACACATAATACAAAACCTAAGAAACTGATAACACAAACAGATAGTATTTCAATGACAGCAATTTAGATTATTTGTCTACGGTATTCAAGTAAACAGTGTACACCAGTATAAACAAATGAAAATGCAACAATCTGGGAGGTGGGGGGAAGAGACAGAACTCTATTCTAGGGAGAAACAATTCAAATAGACTTGGAAATCAGAATATGTAGACAGCTGAGCATAAGTTTCCAAAGCCACACTGAGGTTACAAAGGCTAATATGACTTTTGGTAGTAAAATCAAAAAGCACAACAATAGCAGTAGCAGAGAACTTTATCCATCATTTCGATATGGACGACACCACTATAGGAATTCCAAATAGATTCTGGAGTTCCAAAGCAATTGACAATGCTGGATCAGACCAAATGTCCTTCTATCCTAGTCTTCAGCTGTGGCCAAATGGGACATCTAGGGAAGACTACAAGCACACATGGTATTCCCTCTTCATGTGTATCTTCCAGCATCCAATCACTTCCAGTTCAGTGAGGCTGTGATCTATATGTGGTTTCTATGTATTTAATAACCCTCAGGCGAGTTCTTTTCCATGATCTTGATCGTGACTGCTTGAGCTAGTGAACCTACATGAGTAGGTTCTCATGCTGCCTACAATCCTCCATCAAGGAATTCCAAAGCTTGACTAATTTTCTGGGAAGAACCACCTTTTTTTGCTTTCAGTCTTCATTTGATGCTCTACAGTCTTGATGTTGAGGAAATGAAGACTAGCTAAACCTCTCCTAACTCTCTCTATGCTACTCCAGGTTTCACAGACCACTATAACCAACCCTCACCTGTCTCTTTTCCAGTCCTTAGTGACTTGTCTTCATGGTAACTGTTTCATAACTTTGTTCACCCTTTTCCAGGCTTACTATATGGTTTTAGCAAGCGGGAACCAGAACTGCACACAATCATCAGAGCATGGGCAAATGGAGGGTTATACAGTGGCACTGAGATCTCCATTTCTTTCTTAACTTTCTTTTTTGACTGGTACTGAGTGCTGAACTGACATTTTCATGGAATGATCTGTTAAGACCCCAAAATATCACTCTTGAGCCGCAACAGAGTCTGTAATTCTGTGTGAAATTTGGATTTCTTTTCCCTATTTGCACGACTTAACCTCTCTCTACATTAAATTTCCTCTGCCATTTTATATATTATTTATCTCATGCAATTCTTTCTTGTTGACCCTCGTCTTCACTACCCAAACACCCAGGAGAGTGCTCATAGAAAAGCTGTGACAATGGTGAAAGGCATTCTTTTACCATTCAAGACAACTTGCACCTATACAAGGAACACTGCTGCCTAGGAGACTAGGCGGACAGAAGCAGGAGGAATCACTGGCCTGCACTCCACAGTAGCTGAATTAATTTTAATGTAGAACTTCCAACCAAAGCAGAGAGCAAAGTTTCCCAGATGTCTTGTGCCCCTCCAAGCCAGGCATCATGTCACATTGAGACTTGGGGAAAAGCTAGCTTAGCCACCCTGCCTCTTGATCTTTAGCCCGCTCCATGAAGAAGCTTGGAACTGATCCTGATTAAAGGACTGAAGCCATGCCTAGTATGTGCCTTCATGAGAAAACTGGAACTCTTAAAGAATCAAACAGAATAAGCACAAGTAACTCAATCACTCAAAGTGTAGAACAGAAAGTAACAGATCACTTTTCAAGATAACCAGCAAATATGTAACAATATCCACATGTCAAAAGTGGAAGCTTGGCACGGAACAGAACAAGGCGCCTTTTCCATCCACTCCTATGAGAGTAACCTATCACTGGAATACTTGACAAAGAATTGAAGTGAATTTACTATTACAGTGATTCTTATTTTATTTTGAATTGGAGCATAACTTTCAGAAAAACAGCCAAGCTGGAATGCAAGGAAGTCCTACGGTCTGTGTTGTACAGGAAATCAGACCAGATAATCGCAGTACCATCTCTCTAGTGCATTATGTTACTCTATAATGCAACTTTGTGCCAAGCACTTTCAGGGCATATTTGCATGGCATAACAGAAAAATAGCAGTCAGCTTTTGAGATACTTCTAAGAAAGATTATCTTTTGGAATTCAGCACAATGTGTGTTATGTTCCATGTATTTAATTTAATTTGTTCCTAGCAGGAACACAGAGCAGAAGCCAGCAAAGCAGGGGAATTACAAGCACATATCTAGCACCAAAAGGAAAAGGAGACACTCAGGAGTTTAACAAAGGACAAGCAGGAATAAAATATTAACTTATACAATACTAAGCGTTATTTACTTTCAGAATTCCTACTCCTCTTTCTAGTTCATTCTTTGTCCCCTGTTCTCTTTGGGTCTCCTACACCCCTATCTTAAGCTTCCCCAACTGCTTTCTGATCCCTTATCCCACCCATTTCTTTTTCTACAAGAATACTTGAACATTCCCTGTGGTCACAGGGTTTATCCTTGAAAAATCCCTTAGTTTTTCTACTTTTCTTGACTTGGGGGAAAAGAGGAAATAAAAAAGTCTTGTCAGACTAGTCTTTCTACTAATAACTAAGTTTTTCTACTACTAAAGCAGAAATAGGTTTTTACCTTTCACAACTTTCTGTGACACCCACAGTGTCTATAGCCCTGTATAATTAACTTCTCCCTGCTTCTGCTCATCAAATAATTGTCTCTTTAAGTAGAAGCAAAAGAGACAAATCAAAAAGCATGGAGAAAAAACTAGTACTTTGGTAAATCTCTTGACAAGTCTACTTTAAGTGTAATGAACTCAATGCTAGATAGTTCTGGCTTTGCCACACGCTTAACACAGGACACACGATTTTTTGGCTCACAGCTATGGGGGTGAGGTCTGCAAATACCAAAAGGACCTCTCTGGTATCTGCTGACAACACTCACAAAAGCTGTAGATCCCCTCTGGATCTCTTCTTCCCTACCTACCTTCCAGACTACCTCTTCCCACACTGCTCCAAGGGCTGTGCCCTTGCCTCCACCTGTCCATCACCATCCCCGTAGCGTTCAGAATAGTTGAGGTTGGAAGAGACTTCTGGAGGTCATCCGGAGTTAAGAAACCCTCCTCTTTTTCTGACTATTGTCTTTTATTCCATTAGCCATCAGCTGCCCAACCCATCCAACTTTTTTCCCAGAGACAGGCTTCAGCGCACATGGTTTGAACACATAACTGAAGTGCTGAAATACCTCAGTGTGCAAATGCAAGTGTTGATGTGAAATTCTGCCAGAGTAGCTGCCATCCAGCACACATGGCAGAAGGCTTGCAAGATGGTCAGAGTGTTTTCACTGCAACAATGTGGACAAATAAGTACTGTGAGTGCTTAACAGTTAGTATCAGTGCTCTTCTACTAATAATTCCCTTGAAGCCATTAATGGCTTATGTTACTGGAGCTCCTCTCTCAGGAGAGTTTTGGCAATGCACACAGGTTTTATGCATCCTTTTGAAAGTGTTGGCCATTAGTCATTAGGTCATACAATCAATTTGTTACACTATATTCAACTGAACAATCCATACTATTACTTATACTGTCTTTCCAGTTTCCTTGGACACTTACACTAAGATTTCTGTTTTAAAAGGGTACTTGCCAATTCCCAAGAATTTTCACATTTTGTGAAACTATTGCAAATCACAAAAATTCTTTAAAGTATTAGAAATTTCAGACTTGTCTAGAAAGCTAAGATTAATTTTTGCTAATGACTAGGAGATAAGAGGAAAAAAGAAGAAATACCAGCAGCACAAACACATACAAAAACACAGCAGGAACAAGAAAGAAACATACCAGCCATAAAGCATGCAACTACCGTATGTTTTTTATTGTACTGCCTACCATGCAGTCTCAGCTTCAAACAGAGACTCCCTGGTAAATTAACACTGACGTCCTTTAGAACAGTGTATCTGCTCATTTAGATGAATGTATGTTCTAAGATGGAGAACAAAATCTAGAGAGGGATTCAGAGGGACAGACCTGTAGATTTGAGAAGCCAAGTAACTAAGTGGAAAAAGAGCAAGTCTAATTCCCAAATAAGAATGAATTTTCTTCAGAATTGCTAGTATAAGACTTTGGTTTACCAAACCTATTCAAAGGAGTATATCAGAGAGCAGAGAAGAAATCTGACCTGAAGTCAGTTCCTGAAAGCCCATAAACAGTTGCATATGTTATTACAGCTTTTTATATCCTCATCCTTTTCCTGTAGTCAATATTTCCTTGCCTATAGTGAATTTATTCTGCTGCTGCTTTGAAATTTGTTATATACTCTAACCCAAAGGCAACCTTTCACCTCATTTTTTAAGTAGCAATCTATAAATACCTCAAAAATGTGATACACTCTTTAATGTCACACAAATTTAGTTAGTGAGTAAATATCTGTATTAAATATACTACTTTTTTCTTCTGAGAAATAGGATTTTTCACTGTACTGCAAGAATTGAGAAAAATAATTCAGGATTTCTCCCATGTGTCTTGCATCCAAATATGATGTATTCTACACTACTGCAGATTTTCAATAAAAGTGGTAAGAATCGAGTGACAGAAAGTTTAAAAGGTACAAATATTTGTTCCAAGCTTCGCATTCTTGTGACAAGCTGCTTATCTGTGTACCCCCAGCTTTTTTCCCCCACTGTTACCACACACTCCTCTTCTCAGGAAAGCTAAACTCACAGGGAGCGCTACCATCACAATTCGATGAAGCAGAGTGAACAAGGTTTGCACACAAAAATCCACCTCACCTTAATTTACTGTATTCTTGTTGTTGTATAGACGAGTAAATAAATACTGGTTTAAATGTCAAAACCACTGAAATCCCTATTTTACACAAGCAAACAGGACCTTTTTAGACTTTACTTGACAGCTGCTGAGCACACCACCTATTCAGTTGTCCAACCCTTGCAAATAGGTAACATCGTCAAGTGCACTAAACTAGGGGAGCCTCCTTGTGGCATTGGCAGTGTGGCCTCCAGGTAGCAGCAGGCATTTCTCCATCTCTCTAAACTAATCTCCCAGTCAAACATGGAGTTGTGGAAATGACTTGTGAGAAAAAACAACTGACAGCATGCAAAGAGACATCCAGTAACAGCGTAGCATATTCTGTGCTCTGTATCCTTCCAACAACAAGGTGAGATACACAGGCTTGCTGACCAGCATCAGTATAATGGTCCTTAGAACCGCTTCATACAGTGTAAGAATATATAAGTTAAATTCATGAAAAGAACAATATGCATCATGTTTCAATACATGTAAGAGAAAAAAAAAAAAAGAGTAAAAAAATGACAGCATGGTGTTTGCTAGGAAATAGACTAACACTAAGAACACTGCTTCATTGTGGCAAAATCATTCCAAGGAATAATTTTGTCGGCAGATCATAAATCCACAAAATGTGTCACAGACTTTAGCACTAAGGAAAGAGCAGGCCTGGAGGAGTTTTCTAGCTGCTTCTCTTTCTGAAGTGGCTTTTTCATTTTTAACATGACAGCAGATGCTTATTTAAGTGATTTTGGCTGAGTTGCTACTAATTGGTCTTTTCATCTGCCATTAATTTATTTGTCTTCTTGTTCATTAAGAGATTTAATTGCAGCAACATAGACATTTGCCAATTTTCCTTTAGAAAAATACCCATTAAATTTTCCATCAAAAAAAATCCTCAGATTTTCCATTGCAAGGAGTTAGTCCCAGATTACAGTAAATATTTCTATAAAATAGTATGTCTTTCTTCTAAGAATTAGGACTTTTCAACTGTGCGCGCTCACTCATTTCTATCCTAATAAAAAGCAAAGTATGTGAGGAATACCGCACAAGGAAACTTCATGAACTGGAAAAAGTTGTCAGCAAAAACAGTCACACAGCCTTTCACACAGAGAACATGTCTTTTATACAGCCAGTTCTGTGCAGATATCAAAAGCCTCCAGCTGCGACACACATTTTCAAGTATCTTCCTCTAAGGCCTGATTCAGCCTCTGGCTCCTCATGCCAAATCTGAAAATGCAGACTTTTATGTTGTTTTAAACATTATTTTCTTAGTTTTTCACAACTCAATAATTAAAAAATGACAATTTGTTGTTGCTTTACTCTGATAAAGAGTAATTTTCTTCCTCGTTCTGCAGACCAAGGGCTCAGAGAGATGAACTCTGGCTAATTTTGTTGTGACAACTACAGATGTGAACTTGCCAGACTGAATTTGGGCGATGGAGCCAGAAGCGTATGCTTCCATCCTGACTCTGATACAGAAGCAGCAAGTTCTGACAGAGAAACCAGGTGAGAAAACGTATTCAGCCACAGCAGCCTTTGTACAGTGACCTTGTTTCAGCCTCTATAGCAAAGTTTCACAACTTTTTTATCTCTTTTAACCCACAGCACAGAGAATAATTGGACTCTGCTCCATCTTCTGCACCATTAGCAGACTTGTTTACCAAGCTTCCCTTGGTTTCAGTTGCCAATAAATAATGCTTTCGCAGCCACAGAGGCGGCAATGGAATTAGTCAGTTATTGCGAAGGAAGGAGTACGGGGAACAGAAAAGGATATTTGGTCTGCAGAACATTAGTCTGCTCTGAAAAGCCAAAAAATCTTAACCACTTATACATATCCTTCTAATATTTGCCCTTATGTGCAATCCTTCGCTTCAAAGTACAAAACTAAGTCTGGAATCTCCACTTACGAGCTCTACATCATTAATTACTTTTTCCCATCACCACTGTCCTTCCTTTTCATTATCAGATCACTTCTTATCTAGATGTATTATTTATGCCAGTAAGATTTACAACATTGTAAAGGAAGAGGAGAACTAGGCTCAATGAATTCACTGCTGGCTGAAGGGTTTCCACCCAAGCATTCATAATGCACTAAAATCAAGCTGTGTGCTTGTGTACTTTTCTGTGTTATGTTAGAGTATTTTAGATGAAAGGCCATGTCAAGAGAAAAAGCCTCAATGAATTCCAAAAGGTACAGATATGACATTTTCTGGAAAAAAACTAACAAAGTATCAGCTCTGAGAAGTATCTGATTTTGGTAGATCTACTGCTGTACCTCTGGCTGTACTTCCATATTTATGAAAATACAGGCCCTATTATTGGTCAGAAAACATTTAACTTTTCTCACCATGAACCCAATATCCACCAGTTTTTAGTCTTCTTAAAAGCAACAGAATTTAAAGTATGGGTGCACTCGCTCATATTTTAAGAGAAAATATGCTCCTTCTAAAGAAGGAATTATGCACCTGCCTCTAAGATCCTGAGATCTAAGAAATTAAAAATCACCGCTATCACAATTGCAACTCAGTTTAGAGACTCAAATACCTCAGTTCAGCCCAAACTTTCTTAAAAATCCAACATGTACACACAGTCTTCCTCTCATCCTTCACTTCTCTGCCAGAAACTTAAATGTATATGCTTAATAAGACATAGCTTTTTCTCCTTTCTGCTCTCCTGCTTGTGATATTGCTGCAGTTACAGTTTTTTACATATTTTTTTCCTAAAACATCCAAAAGGCAGTTATGATTAGTTGAAAGAATTGGGAAGGCTAGCTCCGTTTCTGGTAAGCTAAACCATCTCCCCTAGTGCAAAAGACCAAAAGCAAAATGGAAATACATAGAACGTAAACCTAAGATGTTACTGACAGAAAGGAAAAAAACCCCAAGGATACCCAAAACACAAAACAAAGCAAAAAACCCTCCACCTTGAACCAAACAAGAAGATGACACAAAACTTGGAATGAATTTGTGAATAACTTAGAAGGAAAACTCTGTTAGATTTCTGGTAGCTCTGAGACTTTAAAAGGTAAAGAAATACCTGAAGGTTTCTAGCCAACAGCCAATTATTTTGGAGAAGAAATGAATACAGCAATTTCACCAGAAACCAGGGAAGTGGGTAGGTGGATGTTGCATGCTAAAAAAAAAGCAGAAGTGTGTCAATATTACTTTTGCATCTAGGTCTGTCTAGAAACTATTTAGGAAGGAATTCTGCCAGCAGCCCATGATTCTGAATTTACCAAAGAAGAAGCAGAAGAAACAAAAAACAACTCTAAACCTAGCCAGTCACATTTATTTAAATTCAATGGAGCAAACAAACAGTGACACAAACAACCTCTCTCGGATTGGCAGGGATAAGTAAATGAAAAAGATTCACCAAGATGGCATGGTAGGGAAACTCAAGTTTTTAAAGGAA
Source organism: Burhinus oedicnemus (assembly GCA_008921705.1). NCBI lineage: Eukaryota > Metazoa > Chordata > Aves > Charadriiformes > Burhinidae > Burhinus > Burhinus oedicnemus. Next base: position 995,908 of record VFFE01007972.1, read on the forward strand.
GCCATAGTCCATATATTTACAGGCCTGTACAGCACTCCCCTAGGTCTCATAATAACAATTAGTAACTAGCATTATTGTTTATAAGCACAGACTTTAACTATGACTTACCAGAGTAAGAACTCCACCATTCAAGGCAGTGGTATTACTGGAAACAGTTCCATTAGGGGTCTGGCACTTTTTAAATACAGTAAGGCATTCTGATGAACGCGATTGCAAAAAAAACCAAAACAAAACCCACACAAAACAAGCAAACAAAAACTTCTCACACCTCAGCAAGTCCCACATATTCTAATGTTAACAAACATGCACGCAGTCCCAGCTGAGCACATGCACATCCCACATCTGGCAGGGAAGGTTGTCATCTAAGAAGTGGAAAATTTCCTTCCTGACTTTCATGCAGAGAGCAGTTAATTCACTAACATGTTTTATATTTGCTCATGTAAAGCAGCACACAACTTCAGTCCCACAAAGTGGATAGTTAACCTCCTTACTCTAGAATGAGGCCATGTTCTCACTCAAAAAATAACTTACAAAACAAAAGATACCAAGAAAAACCTAAGCTCTTCCAGGGAGGAAGCAGAAGGTCTGATGTTGTGTGCCCAAATGTCTAAGTATGTGATGCTACATACCATTAGCACCAGTTCCTTCCAAAGGTAGTTTGAAAGGAGCCTCTCCTCTGTTGACTCTGCTTTTACTTCAGTTGGGTTACTTGGAGCAGCTTTCTCCATTCTCTATTTTTAACCATCTAGCAGCACTAAACTCTCTGAAGCCAAGAATTTTAGCTTTTCAACTTCGATGTCTGTGTGGAATTCAATCGAAATCAGACAGAAGGTCCAAAGACAGATACAATTAGTCTGGTCACATAAGTCTCACTTCCTTGGAAAATCAAACTGAAGCCTCTGTTCAGGAGTGCCTAGACCCAGACTTTGTGCATTGGCCCATAATTAAACATGGTTGTTATGAAGAAGGATGCAATATGTTTTGGAATGTTTTGAATTAGTGTCTCTATAAAATAAACTGCTAAAAATCCACCTAGACTGTCTATAAATTCTAGCCCTTCATCACCTGCATTAATGCTAGCACAATGAAAATCAGTTACCAAAGTACTGCATCTTTAATGTTAAATTTGATGGTAATAAAAAAGTACATTTAAAAGCATAAAGTAATGTTAATAACATCAGATTACTCTTAAAATAAAGTGCCTCCTATGAGCAACGGCATCTCTGCTAAGGTTTAAAAAAATGAAGAGAAGAAAGAACTGTGTTACGTCATTTTCCACATCTTTCAAATGCAAACGCGCAATGAAATCAATCAATAATTACTCTTCACTGTGTTTTCCATTTGTCCTAGCTACCTGACTTCCTTCAGTAATTCCCAAATCTCATCTTACTCTACCTGTATTTTTTTGCATTCGTCTTTTCTGACATAAGTTAATTATCTGTCCCGTAAAATTCATTTGGCATTGTAGTACTTCTTTAATTCAGAAAAATATTAGTTTTGCGGACACACACTCATGCCAGGGCAACTTTGTAAGACAGAAAGACACTAGATTACTACTTATTGAAAGCAAGAAATGTTTTGGAGATGCAATGTGATGACCTCCTTCTGAAATGCATTTTTACACAGTATTCTGGTTTTCTCCTTAGGAAAAAAGTAATTATTCATACTGCTACAAAGATCTGTCGTTAATTGCAAACATATGCACGGTCATTTTACCAGGGTATTTTAAAAAACAAACCAACCCACAGCAACAGGACTGAATTCCTATTCTATGATCCTCATCCTGAAGAGCTATACAAAAAGGTCTTCCCAGTTGGCTACATGCATAATTTTTTTTTTTTTTTAAATGCAAGTAAGTTGAAATTTCTAATGTTGCCTAAGTGGAGAAGGAAAAGAGTGGTTTTCATGCAATATAGGATACATGTTAGCTGGGAAGATGACAGAAAAGTTGCAGTGGACTAGTAATTTAAAATCTCTGTTGCATCTCCAGTTCCAAAGTGTGGGATTTAGATAGTACTATAATAATTCCTTATTAGGTTCCTAAACACCTACAGGATTTATGCTTAAAATATACCCAAAACATGCTATGATGCCTTCCATCTTCAAACTGAGGATGAGACAAAGTATCCCAAAGAACACACCACCTGCAATTAGGATGAAAATTGCCTGGCTGGTTAAATTTAAAGGTCAAGCATGACTATATAGATAAATACTTCATCCAAGCAACTTCAAACCAATACAAAACAAAAGCCTTTTCCTATCTCAATGCAGCATGTATAGAAAGTCAGACCATTTACTTAAATACTTACAGCTGACAACAGCAATAAGAAACCTCTTTAAACACCTTCTATAAAACTTGCCTTTATTTGCAAACATTAAGAGGATTAAGAGGCCTCTTTGGAAATTCTGTCTGTGTATGAGTTATGGATTTTCACACACATCACACTTACAGTGAAGAGACACTCAGTGCAGAACAATCTGTTTTCTGCAACAAAAACATTAAATGAGGACATTTGGCAGCCAGAGAATTCGAGAGCAGAAAACGTGACCTGGTCAAAGCACAAACTGGATACAAGAAAAAGAAAGAAAGAAACAAAAACTAATAAAAGGTCCATATGGAAACAAATTTTTCAGGGAAAAGAAGGCATGCCACTGAGATGGGTGTACTGAAATGTGGAGGAGCACACTGGACAATTTCTGTACGGTCACTGGACACACCTTTGCAATACAACTATGACACAGAATCACAACTCCTCTGGTTATCACTGTTGTTGTCAACTGTTTTTCGTTACAGGCCTAAGACCCTTTAATGAAAGGCAATTACCAGATTTATAGTACTTTGCATTATATTCATCACCTAAATGAAAGATTAAAATGCAGTTGTCTCCTGCAAATTGACTGCAGCAACGCGTGATTATTTTCATGCTGTCTCTCAAGAGTTTCTCGTGTGTAAACAAAAATGACTTTGCTTTCTAAATGCCACTGAAGCTGAGCTTTCCAAACTGTGTTCTTGCCACTTAGCATTTTGTTAACTTCAATAAAGCAGCACAAGACCAAATTCTGCCTCTGTCCAGAAACTGTAAAGTAGCATTATAATCTTCTGAATCTGAAGACACTGGCAGCTCAGCTATCACCAAGAACACAATTTAGTCAGAATAGCGTGTTATGGCAACGTGTCCAGCTCAGCTCTCAGAGCCCAGAATGAGAAAAACTTTGCTGCTAGTTAAGTCTTCGCATTTTGTTCTTAATGGCAAGAAAAAAACCAAACTCAAAACTCAGTAAGAGGCACTGCAAATGTATATCTTCAAATAGATTTTGATTATCATCATTTTTCATCAAAATACACGCATCTTAATTAGGATGAAGTATATTCACAATCACATTTGCTGTTTCTGAACGGCTGTCTTCTTAAGGATCTAAAGGTGTTCTACAAACAACCATCAGAATATTTTTCTTACATAGGAAAGAATTACCCTAATACCTCAGCTCTCTGAAGTCCAAAATCTGTTTTTGCTGACACCATCTCTTTTGTTTTGATAAAAAAGAAAAGAATTTTTATTTCCCAGTCCTTTATTTTAAACATTTTCTATCCCTCTTCTCTATAACTCTAAGGAGAATAAATAAAGCAAACCACCTTAAATAATAAAAACCTGATTATAATTTATATTGTTCATATACAATCATATTTTTTGAATTAAAAGTAGGCTGTCAACTGTACTTTCTTCACGCAGTACTTCAGTTAATAAAACCATAAATTCTACAAATTACTTCTACCTTGATACTTCCTACACAGTCTTCCCTATCTTAACACTAAAATTTCTAAAAATTAGCCAACTGGAGATCCCTTTTAATTTAAATAAATATCACCCAATAATTTGCTTACATATTCTTCATGACACTTGAGCAACTACTGATGCACAGTTGGATGTAAAAGGATGCAACTGATTTACCTGAAGCAGGTTTTTTTTCTATAGTTCTATAATCATAAGCACTGAAACCAAAAAATGTAGTAGAAACCAAAAACCAGTTGGAGAAGACATTCAACATTTTCAAGTTATTTAAGACATAAAGGTTGCTACCAAGCCCATAAAAGGTCTCCTGGTCATATGTTTCCAAGCATACGATCTGATGTTTTCCTACAACAGACCCAAAATTCCTCATTCTGGAGCTCTATTAACAAATCAGGCTCTGTCTGCATATTCCCGTCATGCACAGACTAACTCTGCAACTTAGATTCCAAAAAACCTTTTTTTTTTTTTTTTTGGTACTTATTACCAGCTTACAACTTTGAAAATTCTCCCTTCCTAGCCAGCTCCATCCCATCCCCGATCACCCTGCCCCACTTTCCACTAGGAACTCCCCATTGTTCTGTAGAATTAGACAGTGGGGCACCAAACTCCCCACAAGACTTACGGATTTTTAAGGTTCTGCCTGTTAAAGGTTATGACTCAGATAATTTGTGTACAAACTGAAATTTCACAGGCTGAAATCAGAATTTTCTTTGTACTGGCTTACCTCATTCTCTTTGGATGTGTACTGTATCTTGAGAGTATCCATGGCTCTGATCATTGCTTGCAAGGCAGTAAATATGTTTTGGTAAACCAGTTTTGTGAAGCCTTTCCTGTCTTCTTCTGTGTAACCTGATCCATGAATAATCCTCATTTGTTTAATGAATGTACTTTTGCCACTTTCTCCTGTGCCTGGGGAAGGGAGAAAGAGGAGAGAGACAAGAAGTATTGTATTTGCAAATCCCAGCAGTTGAGAATATTTGTAAATATACGTACAAGGACGTGAATCTTATCTGAGCACGTGTAAGAGTCACCATTAACTGAATTCTCCATTCTCCATAATCTATATTGTTTTAGTCAAAATATTTGCATTGCTGGGTTTGGGAGGCGTTTTTTGGTAAAAGATACACATAAGTATCTTATCACAATACACCCTAGAACGTTTAATCTAAGCATCCTGTAGGTAGAAGTCAGAGTACAAAACAAGCAAAGCATGTGAGTACAAAAGAAATAAATTTTGTTTGTGTGAGGATCAAATTCCTAAACATTGAGAATTTTGTACAAAGTTTATGTATCATTTACACCTTAACAATAAAGCCTGCACTAATCCTGAACTTGGGGAAGAATTTTATCATTAGGCCACATTACTTAGTTTCACATTTCTACTGATTCTTATATAAATACTGACTGCAAACACGTTAACTGAAATTACAAAAAATGCATTCATTACTGTCAGCTACTCTGGGATTTATTGCTTCTATTTTAAAAAACCCTAACAAATAAACATTATAAAATCACCTATGAACTTACATCATTCATATAATATTTTGCATGTACGTATTGCTTTAAGCCCATTTACAGGACATAACACTGTATTTCCTAACATTTTTCAGGACGTAAGCCTTGTTCCTCTGTTCTTTCCTATTAGCCTTACAGCAGAAAAATGTCTGCCCTGACTCATATCAAGGGTCAATTCAGACAGTGTCCCATCTCCAACCAAGTTTGTAAGTGGCAGCCAACAGAAGAGTAAAAAGAGGGGCCAGAATATATGACACTTCCTCCACAAAACCCTCCCTGAATCCTAAAAGTTAGGACGTAGCTTAGAAGTTCATTAGCTGAATGCTACCTATTTGGTAGCCCAACTGTAGCTCTCAAGTACTTGGGCAGGTCTCTCCTTAAAGTTATGGAAACATTTTGCATCCTCAACACATTTTAGTAAGGAGTTTCAGAGCTCTGTCACCCATGATACATCATTTGTTCTGAGCCTGGATCCACGAGGTTAATTTCTGTTTCTTACATTCAGTAAATCTTCCCTCCTGCCTTCTCCACAAACTCTTAATTTTAGACACCTCTTTCATACTGGGGGTGGGGGCGCAGAAGTGGCTTCTGTGAGGCAATGTCAGAAGCTTCCACCATGTCAGACAGAGCCAGTTCACCAGCTCCAAGAGGGACCCTGCCGCTGGCCAAAGCTAAGCCCATCAGCTATGCTGGTAGAACCTCTGTGATAACATATTTAAGAAAGGGTAAGAAAAGCTGTGCAACAGTTGTGTGAGAGAGGAGTGAGAAAATGTGAGAGACACAGCCCTGCAGACACCAAGATCAGTGAAGAAGGAGGGGAGGAGGTACTCCAGGCACGTCTGCTCTCTGCTTTGGAGCAGAGATTCCCCTGCAGCCCGTGGAGAAGACCATGGTGGAGCAGGTTGTCCCCCTGCAGCCCATGGAGGACCACAGTGGAGCAGATATCCACACTGCAGCCCACGAAGGACCCTACACTGGAGCGGGTGGACATGTCCTGAGGGAAGCTGCAGCCCAGGGGGAGGTCATGCAGGAGCAGGCTCCTGGCAGGACCCATGGCCCATGGAAGGGACCCATGCTGGAGCAGTTTTTTGAAGAACTGTGGCCCTTGGAAAGGACCGCTGTTGGAGAATTTTGTGAAGGACTATCCTGTGAGAGGGACCCCATGCTGAAGTGGTGGGAGAGCGCGAGGAGGGAGGAGCAGCAGAGACGAAGTGTTACCATCTGACCACAACCCCCACTCCCCATGCCCCTGTGCTGCTCAGGGGGAGGAAGTAGAAGAGTCTGGAGTTAAGTTGAGCCTGGAAAGAAGGGAGGGGTGGGGGGAAGGTGACAAAAGATTTGTTCCTATTTCTTATTGTCCTTCTGCTATTAATTGGCAATAAGTTAAATTAATTTCCATGAGTTGAGTCTGTTTTGCCTGTCCATGATGGCAATGGGTAAGTGATCTCCTTGTCCTTATCTTCAGCCATGAATTTTTTCACCATATTTTCTTCTCTGTCCTGTTGAGAAGGGGGAGTGGTAGAGCAGCTCGGTGGGCACCTGGCAGTCAGCCAAAGTCAACCCACCATACATGTTCACCTTCAGTTGTACTTTTTCTAGGTTGAAGAATCCTAACCAAGTCAGCTCCGTAGTCAGGTGCAAGACACTCCATAGCTTGATCATCCCTTTGACCCTTGTTGAAGCTTTCTCAGTTCTGTTTACCTCTGAGGTATACCTAGCATACCAAAACCTCAAATACTAAGGCATTGCCAAAACTTAAGATTTATGAAGTGGCATCATTGTGTTATCTGTACTGTAAGTAGTTAAAAGAGAGAGAGGGCGCATGTTCTAGTTCTTCTCCCATCTGTATTACTTCATACTGATGGAGAACTACTGGCCATTTCACTGCCTACTCTTGTGATATCCTCCTGCAACTTTCAGTCATCCTTACAAACTTGACTAACACTGAGCAGAAAAATGTCTCTTGTAATTGCTCAACCCTTTTCCCATGATACTTTACATTTTCTCTATATTTCCTGTTATTTAGCATCAGTGTGATGTGACTGAACAAATCCATTCCTGTCCCACAAAGCTTTTATATGGGAGGGTAATGGACAGCCTTTTCTTGTTCTTCCCCAAACGAAGAATGGTACAGGAGCAAAAAATACCTGTTATACTTTCTTCTTAAAGCCTTCACTGTAATTTTTCAGAAGTTTAACAATTAACTCCGTTCTGGCTGAGCTACAGGATTTGCTTCACTTCTCCACTAAGAATTTACTGCTGGTAAGATAGTATTCCCATTAACAAACTTTCAGTGATTTACACTTAGTACCGCTAGGTGTCGAAAATATATCAGCACAAAGAGGAAAGAGTTCCTCTGAACATTACATCTTCAGATATAACACAGCAGGAAAATACTGTCAGTGCCCACCTCGTCATACTGTATCTCAGTACCATAGCAGACTATAGTATCACTTTAATGAAAGATCAGGCAACTGCAGGGCTCCAATCGTTAACAGTAATAGCAAGCAAAACCCAGGTAACCTAGGAAAGTGTAATATGTTATGTATTTTAATATGTTTATGCATTATGTATTGCTTTTTAATCAAGCAATACGAAATATTTAATAGTTTTCTCTGGAAAAAGAAGATTAATATAGCTGTTCTTTCAACAAACATTCAGGATTTCTTTAATTTTGGCATTGTATTAGTTTACTTCAGAGAGATGGAACATAGAGATATGCTAGAATAGATGCGAAACAAATTCCTGGAGGAATTTGTTTTAGTAAAATGCTGATGTTACATTATATATCACAGCCCTCAGAACAGCAGTCCTGGCATGTCTGCTTTAAGAAGTCAACATACATACAATTCAAATACAATCTGGTTTACAAACAAAGCAGAACCCCACCACCAACTTTTTTCACTGCCAGTGGAAGCCTCACATCTGAGAGGAAAACACTCTGATTAATCCAGGTTGAATTACTGCCCTAAATTTCTATATAACTCAGAATAAACAGTCCTATGGCATTACAACAGTGACCTCTACTAATGTTTGAGTGAAAGAAAAACCATCATGCAACTGTTAATTTCACTGTCAGGCATATGTAACAATGCTGTGAAATTCAGTTTAAAAAATCTAATTTTGACTTTTAAAGAAAGACTTTTTTCCAAGCCCCACAAACACCAAAGGTAGATGGAGCCAGGTTTGAAGAGATCATTGTCTGTAATGCAAGCTAGAGTTCTTCTTTGCCTGTATCTAATTTAATTTTTTGAGAAATATAAGCTTAATGTTTTATTATTATCTGATTTAGTATTATCTGATGATCAGAGGGCTAGAGCACCTCCCCTGTGAAGACAGGTTGAGAGTTGGGGTTGTTCAGCCTCGAGAAGAGAAGGCTCTGGGGAGACCTTATAGCAGCCCTCCAGTACTTACAGGGGGCCTACAGGAAAGACAGGGAGGGACTCTTGATGAGGGAGTGGAGAGATAGGATGAGGGGTCTTAAACTGAAAGAGGGTAGATTTAGTTTAGATCTCAGGAGGAAATTCTTTACTCCGAGGGTAGTGAGGCACTGGAACATGTTGCCCAGGGAAGCTGTGGAGGCCCCATCCCTGGAAGTGTTCAAGGCCAGGTTGGATGGAGCTTTGAGCAACCTGGTCTAGCGGAAGGTGTCCCTGCCCACGGCAGCGGGTTGGAACTAGATGACATTTAAGGTCCTTTAAAACTCTAACTGTTCTATCATTCTATGATTCTATAATTTGATCTCACTGATATCAACCTACAGCAAACAAAAATTGCCTATTCAAGTGGTTTATAAAGTGGTATAAAATACATAAGTAATAAACAAAGCCACCCCGTTTTACCCCTTGACGTCTCATAATCCTGAACACAAGTTGATTTAAAAGCTCTGTGCTCCCTACCCTGACCTTAAGTAGAGTGCACAGCCTTCTTTCTGTATTCTTCCTTCCAGCAACTCCTTATGGGCCTAGCTGTGCCTCTTGTCACAAACCCAGAATACAGAGTCTCTGTGCAAATCCAACAATACATGCTCTTTGTTTCTCCATTCCCATAAACCATCTAAAAAAATCTTCAGGGCTCATTAGCTCAAAATGAAACAAGGCTTTTGAAGCACATCTTGACAGAGCATCATTTTAAAGCATGTTAAAAAAGTGGCAGGGCTTTCAAAAAGAGTGAATGTGGAGTAGTCGTGCCAATATGCGTACTTGCGAGATAATAAGCTAAAGATAACTGCATTTCAGGATGGAACCACATACACAATCAGATTTGGATTGAGTATCTTTTTAATTAAAATAGTTGGAAAACAAATGGAGACAGACAGATTGGAACTTGTGTCTTAAGACTTCAGGCAGTGGGGCTTAAGAAAATGGACTACAGTTTTTACATTAGGAATAATAAAAATGGTAACAGGGTAATAAAAAGCAGGTAGTACAGAAAGTGTAGAAAATAGAACAATAAAATATTGATGTACTATATACCTTGGAGGTATATAATCATGTCTTAATGCCATTCATTCTAGAAGCATTAGAGAATGGGAGTCTTTAAAACATGGCTATATACCTCCAAGGTGTTGGAATTCTTTTATTATAAGCAAGTTTAAAAAGATTATTTGTGTAAAAAAAGCCCCAAAAACAAACCACACAAACCCAAGCAAAGTTTATATTACTCCTCAGTGACATTTGTTGTAAGCACTTGCCCAGCATACATTTAGTACATTTACCTTCAGGAAATGATCTGTTGAATCATTACTGCCAAAATATGGAATACACATTCTACTGACCTGGTAAAGAAAAAGAGTATTCTCAAAAGGTGAGATGTAAATTCAGTAGTTAATGTCACATATTTATCCTCCTTCCAGTCACTTCAAGCATTCTTTTTTTTTTCCTCTGCTTCCAACTACTGACTGTGACATAAGTAAGTGTTACCTACCCAATTACACTTTCTCAATTAAAAGAAATATTGGAATTTTGCCAGTTAATTCAAGGAATAAAATATTGTATCTGTTTTGGCCACTGTCTCTTTTGTTCTTAACTCCTCCTTTGCCTGTCAGCTTTACTTTCCAAGTCTAATATCTGAATTCTTTATAGAGGAAACAAGTTACTTAAAAGCTCAAACAAACAAACAAACAAACAAAACCCAAAACAAAACCCCAAACAACACAACTCTATGCTCTCATTCTCCTAAGGACTTTGTGTGTGCAACTTAATTATGCCAATGAGCAGACTGTGAATACAGTCACAACAAAACTAGATGGCTGTAATTGCTAAGGACAAAGCAAAGCTAACTAACTATTTTTGCTAATCCTACCACCATTAAGAACAATAGAACAGCAGCTTTGGCAGAGGTGATAAAGCCTACTGTAAATCCTGGATCCACACTTGAGCAGTTGAAATGACTGAGATCCGAGTTGCTCTTCACTGTTACCAGCTCTCAAATGGCAATGATACCTTCATGTCCTTGCCTACGCCACACGTGAATAGATGTAGGGTAGTTAGTCAGCATATACATTTCATATGTTGCTGCATGACAACAAGTTTCAGTCCGGTCCTGGCAGCTTGGTCTCACTCAAGAGCTGTGGTGCTGGTAAGGGCCAAGTCATTGGATATCTGGATGAGCAAGCCCACTGGTCCCAGCAGAAACAAGAGAAGTCTCTATTACCTTCCCAATTGTCCATCTTGTAGGAGGCAAGGACACCTCCTACTAGACCAGGTTGCTCAAAGCCTCATCCAACCTGGCCTTGGACTCTTCCAATGATGAGGTCTCCACAGCTTCCCTGGGCAACATGTTCCAGTGCCTCATTACCCTCACAGTAAAGAATTTCTTCCTGAGATCTAATCTAAATCTACCCTCTTCCAGTTTGAAGCCATTACCCCTTGTCCTATCACTACATGCCCTTGTAAAAAGTCCCTCTCCAGATTTCTTGTAGGTCCCTTTCAGATACTGGAAGGCTGCTATAAGGTCTCCCCGGAGCCTTCTCTTCTCCAGGCTGAAAAACCCCAACTCTCTCAACCTGCCTGCACAGGAGAGGTGCTCTAATCCTCTGATCATTTTCGTGGCCCTCCTCTGGACTCATTCCAATAGGTCCATGTCCTTCTTACAATCATAGAATCATGGAATCATTTAGGTTGAAAAAGACCTTTAAGATCACCTAGTCCAACCATTGACCCTACTCTACAAGGTCTGCCACTAAACCATGTCTCTAAGCACCACATCTACACGACTTTTAAACACATCTAGGGGTGGTGACTCAACCACCTCCCTGGGCAGCCTGTTCCAATGTTTGATAACTCTTTCAGTGAAAACTTTTTTCCTAATGTCCAGCCTAAACCTCCCTTGGCGGAACTTGAACCTATTTCCTCCTGTCCTATTGCTAGTTACTTTCTGCCTTTCAGGTAGCTGTAGACAGCAATAAGGTCTCCCCTCAACCTTCTCTTCTCCAGACTAAACAATCCTAATTCCCTCAGCCACTTCTCATAAGACGTGCTCTCCAGACCCCTCACCAGCTTTGTTGCCCTTCTCTGGACACACTCCAGCACCTCAATGGCCCTCCTATACTGTGGCACCCAAAACTGAACACAGTACTCAAGCTGTGGCCTCACCAGTGCTGAGTACAGGGCCATGATCACTTCCCTGCTCCTGCTGGCCACACTGTTCTTGATGCAGGCCAAGGTGCCGTTGGCCTTCTTGGCTACCTGGGCACACTGCTGCCTCATGTTCAGCCGGCTGCCCACCAGGACCCCCAGGTCCTTTTCTGCCAGGCAGCTTTCCAGCCACTCCTCCCCAAGCCTGTAGCATTGCCTGGGGTTGTTGTGACCCAAGTGCAGGACCCGGCACTTGGCCTTGTTAAACCTCATGCAATTGACTTCAGCCCATCGATCCAGTCTGTCCAGATCTCTCTGCAGAGCCTTCCTACCCTCAAGCAGATCAACACTGTCACTTAATTTGGTGTCATCTGCAAACTTACTGCGGGTGCACTCAATCCCCTCGTCCAGATCATCCATAAAGATATTAAACAAGGCTGGCCCCAAAACTGAGCCCTCAGGAACACCGCTTGAGACCTGCCATCAGCTGGATTTAATGCCATTCACCACTGGGCTCAGCCATCCAGCCAGTTTTTAATCCAACAAAGAGTACACCTGTCTAAGCCATGGGCTGCCAGCTTTACTAGCAGAATGCTGTGGGAGACTGTGTCGAAGGCCTTACTGAAGTCCAAGTAGACAACATCCACAGCCTTTCCTTCATCCACCAGGCAGGTCACCTGGTTGTAAAAGGAGATCAGGTTGGTCAAACAGGACCTGCCTTTCATGAAACCATGCTGGCTGGGTTACACTGGGGGCTCCAGAGCTGGACACAGTGTTCCAGGTGGGGTTTCACGAGAGCAGAGTAGAGGGGCAGAATCACCTCCCTTGACCTCCTGGCCACTCTTTTTTTGATGCAGCCCAGGATACAGTTGGCCTTCTGGGCTGCGAGCGCACATTGACAGCTCATGTTGAGCTTCTTATCCACTTTACACCCCCAAGTCCTTCTCCTCAGGGCTGCTCTCAATACATTCTCTGCTCAGCCTCTATTTGTGCTTGGGATTGCCCCAACCCACGTGCAGGACCTTGCACTTGGCCTTGTTGAATTTCATGAGGTTGGCACAGGCCCACCTCTCAAGCCTGTCCAGGTCCCTCTGGATGGCATCCCTTCCCTCCAGCATGTCAACCACTTCACACAGCTTGGTGTCCTTGGAAAACTTGCTGAGGGTGCACTCAGTCCCAACATCCATGTCGCCAACAACAATGTTAAATAATAACGGTCCCAGTACCAACCCCTGAGGAACACCACTTGTTACTGCACGCCACTTAGACATTGGGCTGTTGACCACAACTCTTTGAGTGCGACCATCCAGCCAATTCCCTATCCACCGAGTGGTCCATCCATCAAATCCATGTCTCTCCAATTTAGAGACCAGGATATCATGTGGGACAGTGTCAAATGCCTTACACAAGTCCAGGTAGATGATATCAGCTGCTCTCCCCTTATCCGCCAACACTGTAACCTCATTGTAGAAGGCCACTAAGCTTGTCAGGCATGACTGTCCCTTAGTGAAGCCATGTTGGCTGCCACCAATCACCGCCTAATTTTCCATGTGCCGTAGCAGAGTTTCTAGGAGGATCTGTTCCATGATCTTGCTGGGCACAGAGGTGAGACTGACCAGCCTGTAGTTCCCTGGGTCTTCCTTTTTACCCTTTTTGAAAATGGGCGTTATGTTCTTCCTTTTCCAGACAGCAGGAACTTCACCAGACCACCACAACTTCTCAAGTATGATGGATAGTGGCTTGGCAACTGCATCCACCAGTTTTCTCAGTACCTGTGGATGAATCACATCAGGTCCCATGGACTTTTGCACATTCAGGTTCCTCAGCTGGTCTCAGACCTGGTCTTCCCCTACAGTGGGCATTTCCTCATTCTCCCCGTCTCTGCCTTTACCTTCTGCAACTTGGGCCGTGTGGTCACAGCATTTACCAGTGAACACTGAGGCAAAAAAGTCGTTGAGTACTTCAGCCTTCTGCATGTCCCGGGTGAGCAGGTCTCCCATTTCCTTCCTGAGTGGGCTCACATCTTCCCTAGTCTTACTTTTGTCCCCGATATACCTTTCTTGTTGCCCCTGATGCCCCTGGCCAGATTTAACTCTACCTGGGCTTTAGCTTTCCTAACCTGATCCTTGGCTGTCCAGATAATTTCTCTGTCTTCCTCCTGGCCTACCTGTCCTTGCTTCCACCCTCTGTAGGCCTCCTTTTTGCTTTTGAGATTGTCCAGGATCTCCTTCTTCATCCACGCAGGCCTCCTAGTGTTTTTGCGTGACTTGCTCTTTGTTGGGATAAAAATGCCACAAGTAAAACAAAAAAGTAAGGTACAGGCTTGTAAATGTAATGTTCAATGCCATCTTTAGACCAGAATCAAGTATTAAACCTCTTCTCCAGTTATAAGGGGCCACTGGAAAAGGCTCATTGACAGAATCATGTTTATAGCTACAGCTGACTTATCATCTCTGCAAAACTCAGTAGCCTGAAGCCTCTGCTCTCAAGCCTCTATGAAAGGACACATTTCTGACTCTCTTTACAGAAAAATAGCTATTTTTGTTAACAAAAATAGCTTTTTCATGGGCAGAAATAATTATGAGAATAAAGATACCAACTTTTAGTAATTAAATTAGATTTGCTGCTTGCATTAAAAACTAAACTATATTTAAACAGCATCTGCAATATTTTGGATTGCAGTTGTTAGGCTTGTTCAACTGACAGAAGGAAACATCTATTTATAAGTGTAGGATTAACACTTTGATATACAGAACTAAATGGTGCTAGTGCGCAAATGTAGGCATAACAAAAATGGCTTTCAGATAAATAAACCTGACTTACTGAAAATTTGTAAGGCTAGAGCAAAAAAAATTTATGTTTTTTAAAACAACAGAGGCAGTAAAATTCTACAGAATTAAATTCTGTTCATTTCAAGGAGACCTGAAGCAGGAGAAAGGAAATTTTTGAGGTTTATCAGAAAGGAAAATCTTTAGAGTTATTCAGGAATCTTGGAGGATTACGCTGCCCATTCTGCTGACTACTTTCACGGAAGTACCATATTAAATGCTGAAATTAGCTTCACAATGTAATGCACATAGTTAAAAGAAAACAAAGCCACAACCATTTCCACTACTAGAAGGCAGCGACAAGACAGCGTTTTTAATGACCTGGGGAAAAGCCAAAGCAGATTTCATCTGGACAATTCATACACAGTTAGTTCTTGTTTTCCAGTAGAAATGTAACCCAAAAATAAAATGTGTTTTCACTTCTCTTGTTCATTTACCAATGAGCATTCCTAATATCTGTGCCAGGCAATATTCCGAAGTATTATCTGTTGCTTTTTAGTAACCAGCAGTACAAAAAACCCGCCTCCATAGATGTATAAAGAAACATATTTGGTGGGGGTGGGGAGGGAACAACCGAAAAAACAACCCCCAAAAACCAGCAGCTATTTCAGATACTCCATTCATATTCTGTAGGATTCAGAACCATCTTCCACATCTGTTACCAGGGAAACAGCTCTCATTCGTTCTAAAATCCCACATGTTACAAGCACATTCTGGTGACTTTTCCCCTGCTGATGACAGCGAACATGATTAAGAATAAGAGTTTTGCAATTTCCAAAGTTAAATTAACAGAGGGAGAGGCTCCAAACATATTTAATCATCACCATCAAAAGCTCTGTAGGGAAAAAAAAAAAATACTTTTTTTTTTAATGATTTGTAAGTCCATATGGACTAGTGCTGCGCATATAGCTGAATGTCTACTTCTGCACTGGCACCACTTATTTGGCACCGACCTAACTCACTATTTCAATGTTATTTCTGCTACTGAGTATAAAGGTGGAAGTGACAATGTATCTGCAAATAGGCCATTCAATTACAGGATTCTTAGAAAACAAAAAGAAGCTTAAATACATAAATTTTGAGTGAGGAGCAATTATATAAAGCAAAAGTTCCATAGCTCCTTCTGGTCTTTTGTGCTGTAAAAGCACAGGATAAAGTTAGTCTTCATTCCATTATTCTAAGTCATTCCAAACACCTTGAAGGAAATCATCAAGGCAAAATTAGCATTGGAACAAAAACTTAAGACCTCTGGTCAAATCCTCCAAGGTTTCACACATGGGATAGGAGGCTTTGTAAAACAGTTCACATGCTTAACATGCAAAGGCTACCACCCCCCCATAAAAAGTGTCTGCTACTGTTGAAAATATTCATACTAAAAGTATTTTAAAAATAATTTTATAAAAAATACAGAAAAGGAGATCACAGATGACATAAGCACACACGTGCATGTATTTGTGTATCCTATAAATAGCAGCACCTGGACAGGCCTTGAATAGGAAACAAAAGAATTTTTGAGGAACAACTTCCCCCAATGCTTCTGTGATTCTTCCTCTCTTGTATAGGGAAGCCCAGAACTAGAACCAGCACTCCAGGTGTGGTCTCACCATCACTGAAGGGAGGGGAAGGCTTGCCTCCCTCCAACTGCTGGCAACACTCCTCCTAATGCAGCCAGGGTACAATTAGCCTTTGTTGCTGCAATGGCACATTGCTGGCTGGTGTTCAACTTGGTGTTTGCCAAGACCCTCAGGGCGTTTCTGCTAAGCTGCTTTCCAGCCAGTCAGGCCACAGTAACTGGTGCCTGGTGTTGTTCCTCTCCAGGTGCAGGACTCTGCACTTCCCTTTCTTTAATTGCATGAGATTCCTGTTGGCCCATTTCTCCACCATGTTGAGGTCTTGGGGGTCTGGATGGCAGCATGACCCTCTAGTTTATCAGCCACTTCTCCCACTTTGGTGTAATCAGCAACCTTGCTGAGGGTACACTCTATCCCATCATCCAGATCATTAATGAAGATACTAAACAGGACTGGACCCAGTACTGATCCCTGGGGTACACTGCTAGTTACTGGCCTCCAACTAGACTTTGCGCCACTAATCACCACCTTCTGCACCTGGTCATTCAGTTAGTTTTCAATTTACCTTACTGACTGGTCATCCAGTCCATACTTTATCAGCTTCTCTGTGAGGATCTGATGCCAGCCAGTGTCAAAAACCTTACTGAAGTCTAGGTAGACAATATCCACTGCTTGCCCTTTCATCTACCAAGCCAGTCATTTCACCATAGAAGATTATGGCATTGCCTGAGCGTGACTTCACTTTGGTTGATTTTCTTGCTCTTAGTGTACAAATGGTTTCCAGGATTAGCTGCTCCATCACCTTCCCAGGGATCAAGGGCAGGCCAACCCTCCCGTAGTTCTCTAGGTCCTTGCACTTCCTGAACACGGGGGTGACGCTTCCTTTCCTCCAGTCCTCAGGCACTTCTGTCAGTCGCCATGACTAATCAAAGATTATTGAGAGTGGCCTCACAATGACATCAGCCAGCTGCCTCAGTACTCGTGGGTGCCCCACCAGGGCCCATGGACTCATGTATGTGCACTTTGCTTAATTATTCTCTAACCTGATCCTCTTCCACCAAGGGTTTGTCTTCCTTGCTCCACACTTTCTGCCTGGTCTTCAGGTTCTTAGATCACAAAAGGTGTTCCTGAGGGCTCAGTCTTGGGACCAGCCTTGTTTAATATCTTTATTGATGATCTGGACGAGGGGATTGAGTGCACCCGCAGTAAGTTTGCAGATGACACCAAATTAAGTGACAGTGTTGATCTGCTTGAGGGTAGGAAGGCTCTGCAGAGAGATCTGGACAGACTGGATCGATGGGCTGAAGTCAATTGCATGAGGTTTAACAAGGCCAAGTGCCGGGTCCTGCACTTGGGTCACAACAACCCCAGGCAATGCTACAGGCTTGGGGAGGAGTGGCTGGAAAGCTGCCTGGCAGAAAAGGACCTGGGGGTCCTGGTGGGCAGCCGGCTGAACATGAGGCAGCAGTGTGCCCAGGTAGCCAAGAAGGCCAACGGCACCTTGGCCTGCATCAAGAACAGTGTGGTCAGCAGGAGCAGGGAAGTGATCGTGGCCCTGTACTCAGCACTGGTGAGGCCACAGCTTGAGTACTGTGTTCAGTTTTGGGCGCCACAGTATAGGAGGGCCATTGAGGTGCTGGAGTGTGTCCAGAGAAGGGCAACAAAGCTGGTGAGGGGTCTGGAGAGCACGTCTTATGAGAAGTGGCTGAGGGAATTAGGATTGTTTAGTCTGGAGAA
Source organism: Burhinus oedicnemus (assembly GCA_008921705.1). Taxonomy (NCBI): domain Eukaryota; kingdom Metazoa; phylum Chordata; class Aves; order Charadriiformes; family Burhinidae; genus Burhinus; species Burhinus oedicnemus. The sequence goes on from VFFE01007972.1 coordinate 1,013,928, forward strand.
GAGAAGGTTGAGGGGAGACCTTATTGCTGTCTACAGC
>VFFE01007972.1:1013984-1143292 GCA_008921705.1 Burhinus oedicnemus
GGGGCAGGAAGGAGGAATATTGTTTCACTAATCAGAGTTCATGAGAGATTATTCCTTTAAAGAAATCACAATAGTCTCACATTACTCATAATTAATTGACAGTGAATATTCCCTAAATACTTTTCCTTCAGAACAGAGGCCACCCACTTGAACTCAAGTTGGCTACTTAAGGCCATCTCACTAGGTGTACAAGCCATGTCCATTAGTCCACATCATAACCCAGCTTTTGGCAACTTCGTTTATGGAATAGAAGGATGAGGCAAATTTATACTGTATTTGCACCAGAAAGACACCTGAGTTGAGGCAAAATTTGCCTACAAAATATAACTGTCAGTAACCCTACCTTGTCACTTACTGTAAGACAGTTGAGAAAAGCAATGACTGATCTGTCATTCTTGAGCCTTTCCCGGCATTAAAGTGTTGTGTTTCAGATCAATACCTTACTTCAAAATCTTACTGTTTCAGTTCAAGCACCTTTTCCAGAGTAACCCATAAAACAGTGAAAGCTGCAGTAAATGTCATTACTAGACAGCAGTAACAAGAGGCTGCAGCCTAGCTTGATGTTATAAAATAGGAAATAAACTATATATATGCACACATTTATATAAAGGTCTTTCACCAGGAGTAACAGTAGCTGTTCCAGGCGACATTCATATGCTCCAACCACTGCAACATACACACAAACCAAAGACAGACTTTCCGTAACCCTCCCTCAATGCTTATTGCCAAGTCCTTTTACTGCTGTGACTACGATTCCTGTTTACGTTGCAGGTGATTGACTTCAGCAAAGGTAACCTTATAACATTAATGTACTGAGCCTTGGGACATGCTCATTTCCAAACAGCACATGCCTGGGGAAACAAACAAAAAAACAAACGAACAAACAAACATGTATTTGAGAGTCTTGCTTCATTAGAAAAAGATAGCAAATTTGCTATTAAAATGGATTTTGCCTTAAAAATGTACCCACTCTGTGATCAAATTTAGAATTGCATTAAAATTCCCAGTAAACACGTTACTGGAAGCCAGTACACACAGTCATTTGAAGCTGTGATGCACAAAACAAGCTAAGGCACGAGATGTTCTTTCATAACTGTCCTGGTTTGGGATGGGATACACTTAACTTTCTTACTAGCATCTGGTATAGTGCTATGGTCTGGATGTAGGATGAGAATAATGTTGATAATACACTAATGTTTTTAGTTGTTGCTAAGCCGCCAAGGCCTTTTCTGCTCCTCATACCACCCTGCCAGCGAGTAGCCTGGGAGTGCGCAAAATACTGGGAGGTGACACAGCCGGGACAGCTGGCCCCAACTGACCAAAGGGATATTTCATACCATGTGACGTCATGCTCAGTATATAAAGCTGAGGGAAGAAGAAGAAAGGGGGGGACATTCAAAGTGATGGTGTTTGTCTTCCCAAGTAACCATTATGCGTGATGGAGCCCTGCTTTCCTGGAGATGGCTGAACACCCGCCTGCTGACAGGAAGCAGTGAATGAATTCCTTGTTTTGCTTTGCTTGTGCGCGCAGCTTTTGCCCTACTTACTAAACCATCTTTATCTCAACCCGTGAGTTTTCTGTATTTTTCCAATTCTCTCCCCATCCCACTGGGCAGGGGGAGAAGTAAGCAAGCAGCTGCGTGGTCCTAGTTGCCAGCTGGGGTTAAACCATGGCAGTAACAAACCCCAAGATGTGTGCGTCCCTTTACAGCAACCTCCCGCCACAAAAGGCCACATCCTGTCTTTGACGTACATGGGTGGCTCCTACTCACTTCAAATGAAATTTAGTCTATCTAGTGACGGACAGGATATAGACTTGAATGTTTGTAAATATTTTAAGGAAGTGGCAGTCTGAAAACTCATCTTTGACTGAGAAACACTGTGCTAAACAGGGGCGATACAAGAATTGATAGTTTGCCTGACCCTCACCCCAGACTATTCCTCCAGATACGGACAAATAAATGATGGGAAGTTTCCACTTCAAGAATGCTATAACTGATGTGACCAGAGTATCATAAAGAGATGCAAAATGGGGCAAACAATTATTAAAAAGGTAGTACACGTATGCTAGTACTATGTATTTATTTTTTATAATTAATAATTAATGTTGAATAGGAATGTTCTTTATATCATATAAAATGGCTGATACTGCAGTTAATTACTTTACCATAGCATCATCAAATTCAAAAGTAATGGAATGGCAAAACACCCAAAAGTTCTTCTGGTTCTGGAGTTCATGTGACAGAGATCTGAAAATAAGTGTGATACAAGAATCCAGAGAGATTTCTTTCAACGTTGAGAAAGAAGTTTTGGTTTGGTACCACATTATCAAATGAAATCAAGAAGCTGAAAAAACTACTACCAGCTAGGCTCTACCATATAGTGATGTCATTTCAAAGAGAAAGATCTATCTGTCTAAATGTAAAGGAAAAAGAGAAGAAAGTAAATAGCATACAGAGTGACTGACACAGTGCTCTTCCTAAACCCACTTTTTCCCTCCCTCGCTTTGCAGTCTCTCAGATCCCTTCTCTCTGTCCTCCCTCTACCCCTTTCCAGTCTCACCTCTCTCTCATCTGTTCTCTCCTGCCCCCCTTCTAGTCTCCTCCACACCCCTCTTCCTTTTCCCTCAGTTTAGCTAGCACTTTTGGAAACACAGTCTTCACAAAAATCCAAGGAGGCAACAAAAAAAAAAAAGGTGAAGATGCAACAGAAATTTCCATGTTATATTCTTCCCTTCCCCTTCCCACTTTTCATCCTTCTTCTTTATTGAGACTGTATGTTTTTTGGATCTGTAGGTTTCTAGCTACATTTCTGTGTAATCCTTCAGGCAAATACATATTACAAACTACTACTAATCCCAAGAAATAGAAATGTAATGTAAAAAAGACACCAAATAAAACCACTGTAATTAAAACACATTGAAAACAAAGGTATGTCAATGTATGTGATGAAGGCCAACTCCTTTACCCTATCTAGATCACAACATATCTGAACATCTAAGAGGACAGCCTTGCTATCGCTTTGGTTTCTGACAGGTCCAATAATCAGTACATCAATTTCCTCGACTAATTCTAATGTTGCACTTTGGCCAGCAGCACCAGGCTAAATTAGATTCTTACCAGCTCACTCCCCGGGAAAAAAACACTGATAATTAATGCTCCTCCACTTTGCAATAGTCTTGCTTATTTCTAAATTTTCCTTCGTGCTTAAGATATTACTGAGTAATAAGAATCAAGAGAAATAATATCAAGGAACTTATTTGAGCTACACATACTGAAGTTTCTGAGGTTTTCCCTCACCTTTCCTTTTTCTGCCAAACTCATCCAATGACTGATAACTTGTGCTTTTCACCTACTAGGCAATAAAAATCATTCCGTTTCTTCTTTGATGAAGTATATTAGCTTACAAACATACTTGTAATGGCATTCCTGGAAAAGCTAAACCTGGTAGTCACTTTTATCTGCAATATTCACACTAAATTGAATCTTCCTTGAAAAATCAGCAAATTCCATCTTTTGACTTTAGCAAAGTGAAGCACGTTCCTTTCAATTGTCGTAACATCAACATAGACTACAAGAAGTCATGTAACCGTCCTACGCTGCTATTTAGTTTCTTAATCCTGCCCCACCTTCCTCCCAGATACCGTTGTCTTTCTTCCCTTTCTTCAGGGAAGCAGGCTGGGCCAGACATCCTGCAATCTGTGTTTTCCATGGATGCCATATGTTCCATTTCCCTCAGCTGGCAATGAAGAAGTAGCTGTGCTTGTAAGAGATTTGTAAGCAAATCTCTGTGGGCTACAAGAGTCTCAGAGATAATCCAGGCTTCGCATTCCATTATGCTAAACTGGAACTACGTATCTGACAGAACAAATGTGTGTTTAAGGAAGCAGAACAAAAGGTACACTTGAATCTTTTCTTTGAACCAAATTTCCTTATTTCCCTGGATTTCTCAGCCTTCACAATAGATAACAACCAGCTTTCAGCATGGAAATGCATTCTCTTAATTTAAGCTTTATATATTCCTTTTAATTTATTTTAAAAGTCCCTTTTTGTACTAAACAAAAGGAAACAGTGAAACAGCTTCCAAATGGAAAATCTTTTGCTGCTGCAGGATGTCCCAGATTATGCCAGTAACAGTTTATATTCTTGGTGTTATGTGTGTAATAGGAAGTACTGTAACAAGCAGGAACAAAAATTAAACCCAAGAAAAAGCTTGTTTAAAACTGATGAAATCCATCAGACAAGAACTCCAAATACATGTTCTTGTGTTGCTAAATTATATTGTTGGTTGTTAGCTGAAGGGACAGGTCCAGTGCAAACACAAGTGCCAAAACAAACTGGTTAAGTGCCTCATCTATCATAAATGAGTAAATGCCAGCTAGACTCATCCTTTGACTTTCATCTGTTCTACACTCTATACAGAATTAGCCTTGATAACTGCTACAAAGGCGACTATTTCTTATATTCAGTGGTAGGACAAACTTTTTCTTCACAAATGTTCATCCCAACTCTTTGAAACTGATTGTAAATTAATCATAAAATCCCTATAATCCTCAACACCCTCACTCTCAATAACAGCAGAAAAAAACCCTAACGCTGTCATTAATGTCGTACCTGAATTCTAAAGGCAGAAGCCTCTAAAAACCAATACAAATGATGCATGGCTTTGCTTAGGGAAACAGAACTCCTTCCCTGCATTGTCACACCAGACATGTCAAAACTGAGTGTTGGTATTAAGGGAGTCACTGCCACGGTGTATGGAAAGGCAAGGGTGGAGGGGACGGCTCCAGCACTGCTAATTCATATGCTTGTACTCATTAAGGGAGTGAATGGACATGATTTTTTTACACTAAAAACTTAGGCTGTTACAGCTGCTACTTACCAACTTCTAAACATTTTTAAAGCATTTAGAACTAACAAGGCACACAAGTTATTAAAGCTGGCAAACGCATGTCTGCACTTTGCAACACCACTTTTCAATCTGCTCGGCACATGCAATGCCCCCCTCACTTTTTTTTTTCCCCCAAAAGGCTGTAACCTCAACACTTCCTTTCCCCTTTCTACAAGATCAGTGACAGCAATATTCAACTTCTGCATTGTTTAGAAACACGGCAAGTAAAGCTGATCAGCAAAACGTTGCCACCTCCACGACTGCATCTGCAAGAGGCAAGCAGAATATAAGGTCCACTGTGTCTAGCATACCAGCGTGGCAGTAGCTCCCTGCTCCTAGGACACCTGGAGACTACCACCACTAAAATGTTACGTGCATCTCCTTCCTTCCCCATCCACATCCTACAGTGATTTTGAATATGTTCTCAATCTTTCGTCTCCTTATTTCTTGATTTTCCTACTCTGCCAGACTATTTTAAAACTAAAGACAGAGGGAAAAGCCTAGAAGGAATCTAGTATTATCGGGAAACACAAACTTGCACCCAAGAATTGTAAGAACATGATAACGTGCTCTCTTTAGCTACAAGGAAAAGATGGCAAGAACACGTCAATAATTTTTTTAACATGGCAGAAGGAGAGAAAGGTGTTCTTTACATAGCTACAGCTACAGATGCCATTGATAGAGAGGCAAAATAGAAGTGACAGCATATGACAAGTGTTTTTAATTTCAACTGCTGATGACAATTATGCTGTTGTAAAAAAGATGCTTACAAATAAAAATATTAAAACAAAACCCACCACACCAGGAAGTCTAGCTAAAATCTGAAAGAAACTTTATGTAGGCAGCAGCTAAACACTTTGTATCCATAAGTAGCCTTAGATGTGTCAAAAGAGTTCCGCTGTGTCCTTCCAGCAGTGCTGGGAGCAGGTCTTCTCAAAACCAAGATGAAACGCAATCAAGATACTCACATGTCATGTTCACTGCTTATATTCTCTGCATTAATTAAACCAACTGTGAAGGCAGAAGAGAATTTGGAAACCAGATTTGACATCAGAAGCCATAACGCACTTCAGCCTTACTATGTAAGGACAGTAAAAACTTCACGCACAGCAGGCATTCCCTTGGAATAAAGGTTAGACCAGCTCTGACTATAGTAAGTGTTTCATCAAGGGATCTCAGCTCTGGTACACACACCGCCAGTGAAATACAAATTACTTCAGTGACATGAGAATGGCAACTGCAGAGCTGAACATCGGCCTTTTGCACCTGTATCTGGCACAAACCCGAGAGAAGGTGTAGGAGTGCTTGGACAAGCCCTGTGATACATGGGACAAAACCAAAACCCCAAGTTACTCATGAGACAAAAAGCAGAAGTGGGAGATCAGCAGCAGTCAGCACTCACAGACTTTGAACTTTGTCAAAAGATCAGTGTGAGGCCTAGTCTAAACACTAATCTATCAACACTTCCTCAGAACTACATAAAAGTTTTGCCAGGTCATCTTATAAACATATATAGGTTGATATAGTAAGCACTCAATTAAATTAAAAGTTGTTTCCCAACAAAATTTAACAGTCTAACTACCAGGATCACTTTCTTTTTTTTTCCCCGTGGAGGACAGAGCCTAACTGCTTCTGAAGGATCTGAGCAATTTAGCATCCTAAGTTCTCTTGACTTTTTATAAGACTTAGGCACTTGCCTAAAATCACTTTAAAAAAACCCAATAATGTACCATGAATTACTCCTGACTTACCTCTAAATCACAAGTAGTCTCCCACCCTGTATGATCCAATAATACATTGCTCAAATACACAAATCGCAAATTACTTTTCTAAAATATTTTCTGATATTATCCTTAATTAGTTGGACCTTATATTAGCACTTTGTGCCGCTGAACACAAGGAGGCTAATTTGCTGTTGCCATAGTTATGTTTTATTTCACTTCCAAAAAGAAAGAACACCGATTCCAATTCCCATCATGGTCCTGTGCAGGGAACACAGGACTCTGTTATGGTTAGTTATATATAACTCTGAGAAAAGATACAAATTCCCATTTCAGGAGGAGAGTACTTAACTATTTACAAAAGCCACAGATTGCTTATCAAATTCCTGATAAACAACGAATTTGCTACCTGAAATGTTAATCTGAAACCAAATCATCTTTAAAATAAAAAATTGTTCTCAATACATTTCTTCTAACTTTGCCACCTTATATACACAGATACAAAGCAGACAAACAGTATTGGCTGTGAAATAACATTCTGAAAGGCTGTTCCACAGCCATCTTAGTATTTTTCTATCTCCCATAACTTTAAATCATTAAATTATACTGCAACTGAGGAAGGTTTACTGACATGGTCTTTGAATGACAAATGTAAACGCTGCCTGAATTTCAGTCTTTCAGTCTCAACTTTTGATTTTATTACCTATGTACCACCAAGGACAAAATGCCATTCCAGCCATCCTCTCCTCTTACTTCACATCCTAGGGCCAAAATATCTCCAAATCCTTTAGGGTCTCTCTGCTGTTGAGGAAGTAGAAAGCAAGCAGCAACTCCTTAAGGCTGTAGCATCATCGAACACCTTGAACCAGGCATCTCCTGTGTGGTACTTGGCAAAAACGTATCTTAAAAGAGCATATGTCTTGCAAAAGCGTATACTAAAAAGAGTAGGAAATCCCTTACATTGCAAATCTGCTAAAGAACAGGGGATGTTTTGGAGAACTTAACTATATTCACATATCATCTACAGTCACCAGAGATGCTAAGTAAATTATGAATCATTTGTGATGGGGATTATATAATAGGATTTTTTTAAAGGCTTTAGAGTTTTTAATAGAATACTTTGTAAAATAAACTTTTTCTTTAAAAAAAAAATCAAAAATTTGCCTAGGTTGTGCCAGAATCCAGCCAACTGAAATAGAATAAATTATAGAAACCCATAAAAAAACCAGTTTGATCCGCAGAGGGACTGGGTCTAACTTTTTGACAATTCAGACAAGAGTTTTCCTCCTGTCATTAAATAACATCACATTGTATTTTGAGCTAAGAAATCCACTTGGTGAGGAGCTTTAATTTTGTGTGCTTATATCTGATATTTCAACTCTATTTTTCAAACTCTATGCTCCCCCAGTACCCAACATATCACAGTATCTCATAAGAAGAAGTGCTGCGACTCCACTTATATAACCCAAGGTTAAACATGCCTGATCACCTTTCATGTTGCAGGACACAAGAACTATTTAAAGAACTACAGCAACATCTTATATTCAGGGGAGAAGTTTAGTATGAGAAGGGTGGCTGTGACAAGATGTTTCCTGATCATACACAATTTTGAACTTCGACTTCAAAGCGGAACAGGAAAACAAATTAAGAAAAGGAATCTAACTATAAAAAATTATGCTGAATATTATCTGCTAAGCATAATATTATTTACTAAGCATCACTATGTTACTTTTCACAAGTGTCTTTGGCACTGGTGACTGCAAAAAAGGGTAGAACTTAAAGAAAAGGGAAAAGTGTTTCTAAATTGTTACATTTACCAGCATTGAATAGGATGGCACAGAACTCATACTTGTTGAGGTTTACCTGAAATAAGCTCTGTATGCTAAACATAAATACCTTATATCTTTCAGAGATCTACAATTTGGAAAGTAGTGGAAAACCTCATGCACTAGATGGCTGTGCTGCCATTCAGAAGTACCTCAACAGGCTGGAGAACCAGGCCAACAGGAGCCTCATGCAGTTCAACAATGGGAAATGCGAAGCTCTGCACTTGGGAAGGAACAACCCCAAGCATCAGTACATGCTGGGGGCTGACCATCTGGAAAGCAGCCTGACAGAAAAGACCCTGGGGGTCCTGGTGGACACTGACTTGAACGTGAGCCAACAGCCTCCTGAGCTACATTAGGAGGAGTGCGGCCAGGAGGCTGAGGGAGGTGATTCTTCCACTCTAATCAGCACTGGTGAGACACATATGGAATGCAGGGTCCAGGTCTGGGCTCCCCATTAAAACAGAGATATAGACATACCGGAGTGAGTCCAGTGGATGGCCTCTATGATGAAATGTCTCTCATATGAGGAGAGACTGAGAGAGCTGGGACTGTTTCCCATAGGGGAGAGTAGTCTCAGGGGGGTCTTATCAGTATGCATAAACACCTGACAGACAGAGTAAAGAAGATAGAGCTAGAGTCTTCCAGTGGTGCCCAATGATGGAACAGGAGGCAATGGAGATAGACCGGAATATAAGAAATTCTGTTTAAACATAAGAAAAAGCTTTTCTGAATGTGAAGGTGACTGATCATGCAACTAGTCTGTCCAGGGAGGTTGTCCCTGTGTCTGGAGGATATTCAAAATCTAACTGGACGCAGTCCTGAGTAGCCTGCTCTAGGTGACCTGCTTTGAGCAGGGGCATGGACAATATAATCTCCAGAGGTCTCTTCCAGCCTCGATCACTCTGTCATTCTATGACTGTGTGGATAAAAACACAGCCCAAAATAACATAGCCGTGGGGTAGGGAGAATCTGGAAGTTGACTGAAACCCTGTCCCCAGAGGCAGGGGCACCTCATATAAAACCATTGACTCAAAACAATATTGAGCTTGAAAAGACTATTTGGGTCACAAAGAGCACAAGAGAAGAACCTGAACCCCACCAGTCCTGCACAGCTCTGGGAGATGGACAGAATAGGATCTTACCTAGAGGAGTGGTGATCAAATGGAAACAGTCTCCTAAGAGGCTGAGTGGGATCAAAGCACAGTTGCTGCACATCCAGTTCTGCATACCACCCAAATTTAGTGTAGATTTTTGGACCACAGATTTGCAGCTCTTCTATTATTCTCTTACAGATTTTTTTGATTAGCAGTACTATTTAGTTACTGATGGTCAAAAAAAGACTAAAAGTACTGACTTCATACCAGAAAAGACAGCAGGTAGGCATTTTGGAATCTGCCAGTAAGATTATGGATTGCCAGAAAGAAATTTTGTGGCTAGTCAAAGAACAAAAAAAAAACCCAAACAAAAAAACCTAAATCCCCACATACTAATCTTAAGTGTCAATTATAAAGACTGTCCTCATTCTCCACTTTTTTTGTTCTCCCTGAATAAGTGCTCCACAGCTTTCTTTTTTAAATATTATTGGGAAAGAGGAGGTGAACGGGGAAAAATCCATACTCACACCACGTTAATAAGCAACCTCTGAAGGTTACTTTACATAGCTTCAAACTTCAACATCATAGGATGACAACCATTATTTATAACCGTGAGCTTTGTACACCATGACAATCTTCCATTGCAAGAACAAGCTGATGACCTTGTCTTTGCATTGCATTATAGAAAGCTTTAGAAATCAACAATAATAAATCCTAGCAAAATCTGCTTTCAAAATGAGGGTTTTTTTCCTGATTTTTAACAAACAACAATAAAAGTTTCTAGTTTTTTTTGTTTTCCCATCAGGAATTTAAAAATTTTTATAGCAATTTACAAGGGTGTAGAAATATACGGCAATTATTCCCAAGTTATTTTTAAATAGCCAAGAAAAGTAGATGATGGTATTCTTGTTATTTCATCTGCAGCAGCCCCTTAATCTATCCATAGGTGCTTCAAAGAATCCCATTTCTTCAGTTAGCATGTTGTTGCTGCTACAGGTGATTGAACCTGGTGAGAACATACGAAGATACCAGAGACTCCATTCAGCAAGTGCACACACTGGAAGAGTTTTGACTTAGTACCCCATATTCAGAAGTAGCAGAGTCACTTTTGAATGCCACCATGTCTCAACTAATAACCTGCCATTGAGATGCTACACAGGCATGCCTTCCAGAGATGAGGTTGCTCCCACACAAGAAACCTAGTAATCTCCTCACTGCAGTTCAAGCTTTGGCATTAGAACACACAAAAGCAGCACATGCGTGTTTGTGGTCTCAATGTGGCAACTATTTGTGTATTTGCTATACACACACAAGCTCTCCAACCACTTCCTGAAAGTGTAGGACATTGTTGAAGTTAATCAGTTTGGGTCTAAATATACAGCTTTAAAGTGAGAAGTCCCCAAGACCAGCACCCATTGTTTATGGTGCATGTGTATGTATGCATAAGCATGCACACAATACAAACTATTGTACATATGCAAGTGCTTTTTTTGTCATGCCTTCATTTCCATGTTGTTACCTAGGAAAAGCATCTGAACGAGACCTGCATCTTAAATTCTATAGCACAGCAAGGGAAAGAAAAGGTGAACTAATTTAGGCTGGTGATAATCCTATCTTTCCTAGTTTTGCTGTTTCAGGGAGCTGTTACAAAAAATAAATTTGACTCTAAGAGATACAGTTCTTCAAACTCCTGTCTCTACCTCCAAAATCTCTGATTTGAGATCAAAATATTTTTCCAGCCCCAGAGGACCACGTGACTGCACCTAACAAACCAGGTCCCAGTACTGTACTGCATCAGACCAGATCCAGAATGGTATCACTTACTAGATGCAAGCAATTCCCAGCTAGTCTTCACTGAATACTGCCATGCAGTCCTTCAGTGGGCACATAGGTATCAAAACCAGAGCTTCTGCAGTGGATCTGACACTACCTATAGTCTTTTGCTATCACAGTTTCTTGACAATAACTCTGGTTTCTCTAACGGTCCAGAACCACATGCTGGTGCATGCCTGTGCAACCATCTGCAACCACTTATGACCGTGATATCCCTCATCATTTCATAGACCATTTTGGATTTACATCCCAGCAGGTACTGCCACAATGGCAAGCTCGATCACTAAATTAAAGCATCAAATTATATAACACTTGTACATACTTAGTTAACACTTGTCATCTTTCCTTCAGGCTTAAGCATCCCTTATACTTACACCGTTCTCCACAGCTGCTAACACCAAACACATAGTCATCCAATGTGTTTTAGGTTCAAACTTTTAAGTTCGGACTTAGGCTTTGAACCTACAACCATTGCCAAACGTCAAAAAACCCAGGATCTTATAGGGCATAACTAAGAAACAGAGTAAGAGTTTAATGCTAAGAACCTAAGCAGGAGCCAAAAACCAGCTACTGGTACTGAACCCTTCTTGAGTTTAATTTTAACAGGTGAAAGCCCTCACAGTACACTTGTATTCATTATGTGAATACTGAGATTAATACTGAGTGTTGTGCAAACTTATACCTTTGCCAAGAAATACAGCTATATTATGAAAGAGAACTGTTTTTCAGGGGCACTCAGGAGGGTAAGAACTCAAAAGATTTTAAGTATAAGAAGAAACTATTACAAATTTCTTAAGGGACTTTAAAAGATGACTACTCAGTAACATACAAATACGATAATACAACTCCATTTGAAACACAATAATATACATCCACGTAAACTGGCAAAAAACTAAACAGGATTTGGAGTCATGAGCTTAATCAAAACCACCGTAACCTGAAAACAAAACAGTTATTATTAACATTTCAACTCAAAGGGTAAAGCAATAGCTGCCCCCCACTCCTTCCCCAAAAAAAGAGTAAAAGAACTCACAGTAAGAATTACATTTCATACTCTGGCCCCCAGAGAATATAAACATAAGTCAACCTGTTAATATTTGCTTTCCTGTGTCTGTTGTATTAAACTGAGCACAGCTGGATGGATCTTATCAAAGAGACAAAGAGGAGAATAAATCAGTGTTCCTGAAACACGGGGTTTTAATCCTCCTAAGGAAATGACTATAACTCAGATCTAGAGGTTATGGTTTGCAGTGAAGAAAAATATAACCTCCAGACCCATACAGTCCCTTATAGTTACATACAACAAGTCTATAACTAACCTTTTCAATATACATTACGTATAGCACTTAAGAAACAATTACAAAACCCTACTCCAGACCCAGAAGTAACAGATAAATAGCCAAACAACAATTTAAGAGACAAGATAAATTTGGTAAAGATTACTTCTGCAGTCATTTTCCAGGGAGGTAGAAATGGTTTAATGGGTGGCCCATCAAAAAAGACCAGTCATAAAGGAGCTGCCAGTTCAAAAACATAGTCAAGCAAAATTGTACTGAGAAAAATCATGCTAATACTGAAGTCTGAGGCGGGGGTTTTCCGTAGCTTTTAAGTAACCTGAGTTACAATTATTTCACCTGGTCAAAGCATCCTTCATAGGAGTTTCTGAGAATATTTCTACCATTACCAAAGGTCTTTTTGACATTTAAGAACCATTCTTGAATTACATATTTGTAATACCTGAGCATGAAAAAATATCTCCACATATCTCCCTGAATTGCACATGTGAACACAGATAACTCCTAGACAGATGAGTTTCACACAGCAGAAAGTGATAAAATACGTATTTTATTCCAGCATATAGCCACACAATTACTCCTAGCAATGGTAAATTACTAGCTAAAACAGATACTAGTTAGGTATTGCACTCTAAGTCCAAAGCATACTCAGCACAGTGGAAGCCATTCCACTGCTTTAACAGATGCTAGATATGTACTAAATTAAATCACGCAGTTAGGATAAAATTTACTTACTGATCTCCTTGAGACTGGCCCTAATGAAAATTGTCAAATGTTCAAAACCACAGCCTGATTACAGCAAATGCTACTAGCAGAAAAGTGATGAGCTCCAAAATGCCCAGTAGCTCTTCCAGAAAATAATAATTAACAGATGGACTCACACAACAGTATACTTGGCCATACACACAGTATTTTCCTCAGAAGGTAATAAGAGATATACAGTGTCCTAATCTATTCCAAAGCAGCAAAATACTAGACCTCTATGATTAGACTATTACATGTTCTTTATTTTAGATGCTAATACTATCAATACACAATCTCCCTATCTCATCAGGTTTCATAGGTCATAATCCAAAAACATCTGAATTAAGGTTTGAAACATGCCAGTGAAATACCGTATCACCATTCCTTTGCCATTATCATCATACTTTTATCAATTCTCTATACACCAGAAATACCGTTTTGTATTTAATGTGTGCACTTCTACCTCAGATACAAGCTCAAAAGTGTGAAATACTTTACATACATGATTTGCAATGGAAAGATTGCAAGTGCTAAGCAGGTTCTTGTGTTTAATCTGCATTTCACAAAGTACCACCCAAATAAACAGCCAAATAAAAAAATCAAGGAACATGCAATCCCCAAAAGATCTGTTGTTTATCATTCCTAGTGCTTAAACTGGGATTTTCAAACATCTAGGTATTAAAAACGATTAGCTGATAATAACTTCAGGATTTAAAGTGTGAGGGATTACCAAATTGAACAGTGTTGAAGACCACATTGATAAAAAACAAGAATAAACCAAGACACAGTAGTGCAAAATAAAACAACTTCAAATTTAAAACTAAATTTTTCTGGGTTTACCGAGATAAGTAAACCCAGAAGGCCAACCGTATCCTGGGTTGCATCAAAAGAAGTGTCACCAGCAGATCGAGGAAGCTGATTCTGCCCCTCTACTCTGCTCTCGTGACACCCCACCTGGAGTACTGTGTCCAGCTCTGGAGCCCCCAAAGTAAAAAGGACACAGACTTGTTGGAGTGAGTCCAGAGGAGGGCCACCAAGATGATCACAGGGCTGAAGCACCTCTGCTATGAGGACAGGTTGAGAGAGTTGGGGTTGTTCAGCCTGGAGAAGAGAAGGCTCCGGAGAGACCTCATAGCAGCCTTCCAGTATCTGAAAGGGGCCTACACGAAATCTGGAGACGGACTTTTTACAAGGGCATGTAGTGATAGGACAAGGGTGTGACGGTGTGCCTACCCCTCTCCAGGCGTCACCTGATCTTTATCTCCTGTAACCCTGCCCAAGCAATAACCACCCGTGGTGGTCATAATGGGTGCATCCGGGGCTCAATGTGGTTCCGGGTAGACAGATAACAACACAATAGCCAAGGGCTAACTTGAGCAATGCTAGTTCTGTAGTCAATATGCAAATATGACTATAAGTCAATCATCTGACCCCCATAAATAGTGCACAGCCCAAGAGCCCTTTGAGCTCTCCTGAGTGGCAGTGGGCTGTATGCTAGGATCTCCCCTTGAGTCAGGACACTGATCAAGGTTATTACTCCTCAAGGCTGAGAGATTCCTTTTGCTGCAGCAGATCCTCGGTAAGTGACTAATAGCATGCTGAATTTGGAAATCTTAGCTAAGTGATATAAAGTATTAATTGTGCACATATAATCCTTCAGATGTAAACCGTTGACTAAGTCTGGGACTAAGATTGGATCCAGCTGCACCTAGACTCCTCTCTGAGAAGGAGTTTAGAAAGCAAGAGGGTCCTTTATGAAACCGTGACTCAACAGGAGGGTCTCCCTGACAGTACTGTCTGACCCTGCCCTCTATGCAGTAAATAACCAAGTGTGCCTTGCCATCTCAAATCTTGTTAAACTGTCACATCTATTATCAACTTTATTAAATCATTGGTTTTTATAACAATAAACATATTGCTGCTTCTCTCTTACGAGTGAGGTGCATCATTCTATCCGTGACAAAGAGGTAATGGCTTCAAACTGGAAGAGGGTAGATTTAGATTAGATCTCAGGAAGAAAGTGGTGAGGCACTGGCACAGGTTGCCCAGGGAAGCTGTGGAGGCCCCATCCCTGGAAGTGTTCAAGGCCAGGTTGGATGAGGCTTTGAGCAATCTTGTCTAGTGGGAGGTGTCCTTGCCCATGGCAAGGGGGTTGGACATAGATGATCTTTAAGGTCCCTTCCAACCTAAACCATTCTATGATTCTATGATATTGAAAGTGGCAACCAGCACATTATATACTGTCAGCTATGAGGGAACTCTTCTAAGCAGAAACCCAAAAGCATGTTTCAAGTAAGCTTGCTCAGGTTTATAAACAATTGGGCTGACAAGAGTCTTCAGAACACAGCAGCAAGTCGATCGCTCCCTCCAAAACAAGACTTAAAGTAACTCTTAATACCACTGAGGTGGAAAATACTCACATACTTTTATAAAGTACTGCAATTAGAAATATTTGGTGCCTGACCCAAAACAGTTTAAAAAATTTTTCCGAAATTTTCTCCTTCAGTGATAGTGACCCAAAAACTTACTTTGCAAAGGCAGCTACATGCAACAGTTACTCAAAGGAGTAAAATTATTTAAAAAAACCAAACCAAACCAAAACAACAAAAAACTACAAACAGAAAGAAAAAAAACCCTCGCAATACCTAAATACATTAAAACAAACTGAGGCCAGAGAAAAGTAACATAGTCAAGGTAACTTCCAACGTGATGGACAATACAACATGCATTCTGCATGCAAAGAGAGCTCCATCTTTTGTAAAGCTACATCTTTTGGAAAACAAATTCCAAATGCGTTCTGATCCCTTATTGATGTTTGCAAATGAAGCTGCATGCTTAGATGACTGTCCAAGTTGAAGAGATTAAATTAAACACAGTACATTTATGTTAGGAAGTGGCAAAATCAATCTCAAGGGCTGTGAAGGTGCATACTAAATGAACAGCTCTTGAGGCAACAATTTGTATACTACTACCAATACAAAATGTTCTAACTTGCTTTCCTCAGTGGAGGAAATCATTAGGCCTAGAACCGATTTAGAGAAGGTAAAAAGGAAAAAGGAAAATATAATAACCAAAGCTTATATTTAATCTTTCACTGATAACCTAGAGCTAAACTATTTCCCAGGTCAATATTTTAGGTTTTATGTCTTATTCTTTCCAATTGGAGTGGTCCTTCAGAAGCATTTGTTTGTTGAAATTGACCATCTACTCTTACAAATCAGAAAGGAATAAAATTAACAGCAGCTTTCTATGATTCTCACACTCAAGTGGAAGCCAAGCACTAATCTGTCATGGATCAGCACTTGCTAGACATAAAATCAACACCTATTACTTGAAGAGGTGTTCTGTTGTGCAGTGGGGAAAAAAAAGTTACTTGGTGACACATGATAGAATTTGCTAAATATTTTTTTGACAAAAAAGTGTGTTTAATAGTAGCTATGAATCAATAAAGAGGTGGTACAGCCACCCTTAAACCATGAAAAGAAGGTAAAGGAATAGCATACAGCAGCCCCCGCCGTCTTCAGGTGCTTTCATTCATACTAAGTTATTCTGGAGGTAAAAGGGAAGCTAGACAGGTAAATATATTTATGAATGTTGCACAGATCATTAAAAAAGAGTAGATCATCATTTTATCAGATCTAGTTAAACTATATGAGCAAAATGTGATTGTGATATTTCAGGGCAATTTATTAACATATTTGGACAGTCAAACAGGTCATTCACTTGGAAAGGGTTAGTATTGAAGCCATATCAAAGACTGTATCCATCACCACAGGTTAGAAAAAATGAATGTATGCACTACTGGGTTTGCTTTGTGCAAATGAACCAATTTATTGGTTAATTCACCCAGCCACTGCTGCTCAGACAGAAATTCAACGAAGAACCAGGCTTTGGTTTTGCGTTGTAGTTCCTCAGTACTTCAAAATCAAAACTTGCAATGTATAAGCTCCCATGTTCATTTACGTTAGCTCAGTGCCCAGTATTTCACAGAATCATAGAATGGTTAGAGTTGGAAGGGACCTTAAAGATCATCTACTTCCAACCCCCCTGACATGGGCAGGAACACCTTCCACCAGACCAGGTTGCCCAAAGCGCCATCCAACCTGGCCTTGAACACTTCCAGGGATGGGGCATCCACAGCTTCTCCGGGCAACCTGTTACAGTGCCTCACCACCCTCACAGTAAAGGATTTCTTCCTAATATCTAATGAAAATCTACCTTCTTTCAGTTTACAACCATTACCCCTCATCCTATTACTACACTCCCTGATCAAAAGTGCGTTCACATCTTTCCTGTAGGCCCCCTTTAGGTACTGGAAGGCTGTTATGAGGTCTCCCTGGAGCCTTCTCTTCTCCAGGCTGAACAACCCCAACTCTCTCAGCCTGTCCTCATAGCAGAGGTGCTTCAGCCCTGTGATCATCTTGGTGGCCCTCCTCTGGACTCACTCCAACAAGTCTGTGTCCTTTTTACTTTGGGGGCTCCAGAGCTGGACACAGTACTCCAGGTGGGGTGTCACAAGAGCAGAGTAGAGGGGCAGAATCAGCTTCCTCGATCTGCTGGTGACACTTCTTTTGATGCAGCCCAGGATACAGTTGACTTTCTGGGCTGTGGGCGCACATTGACAGCTCATGTCATCAACCAACACCCCCAAGTCCTTCTCCTCAGGGCTGCTCTCAATACATTCTCTGCTCAGCCTCTATTTGTGCTTGGGATTGCCCCAACCCACGTGCAGGACCTTGCACTTGGCCTTGTTGAATTTCATGAGGTTGGCACAGGCCCACCTCTCAAGCCTGTCCAGGTCCCTCTGGATGGCATCCCTTCCCTCCAGCATGTCAACCGCTCCACACAGCTTGGTGTCCTTGGAAAACTTGCTGAGGGTGCACTCAGTCCCAACATCCATGTCGCCAACAACAATGTTAAATAATAACGGTCCCAGTACCAACCCCTGAGGAACACCACTTGTTACTGCACGCCACTTGTCCACTTGGACATTGAGCTATTGACTGCAACTCTTTGAGTGCGACCATCCAGCCAATTCCCTATCCACCAAGTGGTCCAGTGGTCAGATCCATGTCTTTCCAATTTAGAGACCAGGGTATCATGCGGAACAGCGTCAAATGCCTCGCACAAGTCCAGGTAGATGACATCAGTTGCTCTCCTCTTATCCACCAATGCTGTAACACTGTCATAGAAGGCTACCAAATTAGTCAGGCATGACTGTCCCTTAGTGAAACCATGTTGGCTGCCACCAATCACCGCCTAATTTTCCATGTGCCTTAGCAGAGTTTCCAGGAGGATCTGCTCCATGATCTTGCTGGGCACAGAGATAACACTGACCAGCCTGTAGTTCCCTAGGTCTTCTTTTTTACCATTTTTAAAAAGTTCCCTTTTCCAGTCAGCAGGAACCTCACTGAACTGCCACAACTTCTCAAATACAATGGACAGTGGCTTAGCAATTTCATCCACCATTTCCCCCAGGACCTGTGGATGAATCTCATCAGGTCCCATGGACCTGTGCACCTTCAGGTTCCTCAGATGGTCTCAAACCTGGTCTTCTCCTACAGTGGGCAGTTCCTCATTCTCCCAGTCCCTGCCTTTGTCTTCTGTGGCCTGGGTGGTGTGGCTAGAGCACTGGCCAGTGAAGACTGAGGCAAAAAAGTCATTGAGCACCTCAGCCTTCTCCATATCCCAGGTGACCAGGTCTCCCGTTTCCTTCCAGAGAGGGCCCACATTTTCCCTTCCTTTTATCACTGACACATCTATAGAAGCTTTTCTTGTTGCACTTGATGTCCCTGGCCAGATTTAATTCTATCAGGGCTTTAGCTTTCCTAACCCGATCCCTGGCTGCTCAGACAATTTCTCTGTATTCCCTCCAGGACACCTGTCCTTGCTTCCACCATTTGTAGGCTTCCTTTTTGCATTTGAGTTTCTCCAAGAACTCCTTGATCATCAATGCAGGCCTCCTGGTGTTTTTGCCCAACTTCCTTTGTTAGGATACATCACTCCTGAGCGGGGAGGAGGTGATCCTTGAATATTAACTAGCTTTCTTAGGCCCCTCTTCCCTCCAGGGCTTTATCCCATGGTACTCAACCAAGCAGATTCTTGAAGAGGCCAAAGTCTGCTTTCCTGAAGTCCAGGGTAGCGAGTTTACTGTGCACCCAGCTCGCCGCTCTAAGGGTCTTGAACTCCACCATCTCACGGTCACTGTAGCCAAGGCTGCCTTTGAGATTCACATTCCCCACCAGCCCCTCCTTGTAGGTGAGAACAAGGTCCAGCATGGCACCTCTCCTCATTGGCTCCTCTATCACCTGGAGAAGGAAGTTATCATCAATGCATTTCAGGAACCTCCTAGATTGCTTATGCCCTGCTGTGTGGTCCCTCCAATAGGTATCGGGGTGAAGTCCCCCATAATGTTTGTTAACATGAGGCTGCTCCTGTCTGTCTGTAGAGGGCCTCATCCGCTCGGTATTCCTGGTTGGGTGGCCTGTAGCAGACCCCAACTGTAACATCGCCTGCCCTCATTTTAATCCTGACCCGTAAGCTCTCAGTTGGCTCCTCATCCATCCTCAGTCAGAGCTCCATGCACTCCAGCGGTCCTTGACATAGAGGGCGACACCCCCTCCTCATCTCCCCTACCTGTCCTTCCTGAAGAGTCTGTATCCTTCCATTCCATGGTGTATGGTATCCTTCACACATGGTGTTCCTGCACGATGGGGGAGCTGTGGGATCCTGAGCACTTATTTTAAGCTAGTCCTCGTATTTCACTTTCAAAGCAGACAGATACACTACATGATTTACTTCTTTCTACTAATATTAGGCAAACAAAGTAACTTACAGAAAGAACAATGAAGCAAATACGGTAAAAGAAAGTAATCTGAAGGCAATCCTAACAAGAATCACTCAGCAGTTAACAGAAGATTTAATAGCATCATCACAAAATTGTAATTTTCATTTCTTCATTCTTTCTCTTTCAGAAGGGTAAAGATGATTACATTATACTACTCACTAACCTCCCTTCTAAGTAAAACAAACATTTCAGAAAATTCTCATTTTGCTGTGCCTATTATGCTATTATTTCATTTGGAAACAAGGCCAGATGGGATCAAATGAAAAAAATATTGAATTATCTTCCTCTATGATAGCAGTGACAGAAAAAAACAATTGCATTTTCTCCCTTATTCTGTTCTGTTGCTTTCTTCAAAGAACATGAAGAATGAACATTAGCTAGCTCAGAAAATGATGGAGCACCAAAAAGCCAAAATGGTCAAAAGTAAGATGTCACTTTATAGAAGAATTGCAGGGACGCTACCGTATTCCTTCCAGTGGACTACCTTTTTGGGACCTTACAGGTAGCAAACATTCTGAACAGATTGTGTCCTCATCTCTTCACTACTAATCTCTCCCCTCCCAAAGTAATGCTTCATGGGTTTTGTATACTAGGTAATACAAAACCAAAGGCAACAAAGCCATGTAATACTTTGCCTTTTCAAAACATTGTGCCTGTTTATCTTGCAACAACTGCTACTAGTTGTCTAGTAACTGCCACCCCTTCGAACATTTCAAAAGAAATTCTTTGATATTTTGATAATGATGGCATCAACTAGAAACACAACAGTTACATTCTCACAGAATGAAGCAGAGAGCATACCAGAGTTGGAAAATAACTGGCATTTTGGAAAGGTATAAACTGTTCTATTTAAAAAGCAGAAAAGCCGTTTTAATTAAAAGGTACACAGGGAGAATTAATGAATTACCATTTGATAGCTTCAGCTTACCTTTCTCAGAAATAAAATCCAGTTCAACTAAAATTACTGTCTTGACACACATACTGATGGGTAAAAATCTAAGCAAAGGTTTGAGTTAGTTGCTGTAAATTATGATTGGTTTTACTACCCAGCATGTTCATCCGGGGACCAGCCTACCTTCAGCCCTCCAGAATCAGGTCATCAATATTAAAGCACATTGAGTTTTTCTAATTTAAAAAAGGATGCTACTTTGATCCAATTATCTGTAATGTGGTTCAGAAATAATTAAGAGTGAAGATGTATTTGTGCACTGATAGAGCTGTTCTTACATAGGCTTACATTATCTCTGGACTTCATGATGCCAGTCAGCCATGCGCAATCCAAACAGCTTATAAATATTCTTCAGCTGCCCATCATGATGAAGCTTGTGGCTACTGAAAGTGATTTGTATCAAGTATTTGCTCAGATTGGCTTCTAGAGAAATGGATTATGTAATTTACTCTTAGAAACCACAGTACACAATCAGAATCTCAAGGCATAACCAGCACTTTTGCATTGCATCAGTTTTCTCTAGAGTCAATTTGGGGAATCCTGTGTTAGCAAACTACTAAAACAAAAAGAACAATAATTAACCACATTCATGTCAAAATATTATTCTTCAAACTAAGACAGCCTCCTTTCTTTGCATATATTCAAGTTACATTAGTTTTACACTATATCTTCTTGCTATTAATTTTCAAACAGATAGGAAAGAAAAAGAAGAGGTAGATAAGCAGAGGGATTCCTCAGTTTTTTATAAAATCAGTTCACAGAAGCCAACACAGATACAGTAAATATGTCTGACAAAGGCAGGCAGACAGCATGGAGGAGGAAGGCTGCAGAAAAGGGAAGCAATCACTATCAGATATGCCCTCGTGATTTAGGATATAAGACTTAGGACTCCTCTAGTGCACATATTCCAGGAAGATAAACCCAGAGCCATTATTATTATTGACAGTGAGGAGCCGAGGCAGCGCAGCAGTTTTTGGTATGTCTGTATTTGCAATGAATTACAGAGTTGCACAGCCTAAGATGCCTTGACTCTGCTCTCCAACATCCACATGGGCTCAGGTACAGTCACGCTCACTGATTAACTCAGCCCTGTCTCTGCCCTTTAAGGTTTTCAGCAGCCTTTCATTCACCACACACAGATCTGGTTACTGACAGTAATAAAAATGACGCATAAAACGCACATTCAAAATGGACGAATAAAATGTTTCTGGTATTTACAACCCAGTGAGAGCTACAGCAGAAAACTGACAAACCAACAGGCAAAGCCATCAGTGTGCTGAGAAAAAAAAAATCCTCTTCACTCTAGGTACTCAGTCTTGCCCCTTTGATCTTATATTAAATTGAAAGAAGTTTATTTTGGATTAATTTATACAGTCTACTGGTTTAAATTAACACAGACATTTCTACTAAGGACTTTGGTGTGATGGACTCTACCATCACTAGGCTGATATGGATGTATTTCCTTTCTCTGTATCTTTCTGACTTGTGCAAATTCAAATCGGTTTCGTCATAACATGTTTCTTATTCCTATGCCACTACTCAGAAATAGTAAGTTGTATTTTACCACATCCATGAATGTAAGCCTGCCCAGTGCCATCAAAAAAGTTAACCGTGCTGACACACGTAGAATTTTCCTGTTCTCAGAGAGATTAATTTGTGCTTCCTGTAGAAATGTAATGACTCCTTTTAAGGAAACAAAAGGTCCAAAGAGATGTCTTGCTACTGCAATGAATACCAGAAAGCACTTCATCCACCTCTATGGATGTTACTGGTTCAATACAGTGCTTCTGTCCACACACCAGAGCTCCTGAGACAGGAGCAGTTGGAAGATGAGAGTACAGGCTAGGGAAAGGAGATAAGCCATGTTTATGCCACTCCTGCATCATTCCTTGAAGATCTGAGTTTTGATGACAAAACATGGCTGGATGGATAGTAATCCAGAATAGCCACCTTTTTTCCTGTCATGTAAAAGACTAAAGGAACTGCTAAATTTGTCAGACAAGAAGATACATTTTTGCTTGTCATTGAACAGAACTACATGATTCAAATTACACTTTTTAAAGTATATTTCCAATATCTGGGCATACATAGTTACATCCATATTGAAGAAAATATCTTAATTACTACCATAAACAAGTTAACCTTCTTACAGTATTACATATACTGGTAATGTCCCACCTAAGCCAGAACGAAGTTTCAGTTTATTGCAACAGATAGTGTCAAAAAAGGCTTCGTATTCCCCTAAGACCCATGAGTACTGCCTCAGATGAGTACTTTTGAAAGGTCTCTTCTTTGAAAGCATACTGCTTCTTCAAAAGGTTAGCAGTCTTTTTGCACGAGGGATTAAATTACTGCTCCACCTGAGGTCTTCCATCACAGTTTTGCACTACAACAAGCAAAGTTCTTTTTAAAGGAGAAGCTGACTATGGTGCAACAAGAAGCAGCAGATGAACACAGGCAGTAGTCAAACTTACTTTTTTCCCTTTAAAGTTATAACATTACAGTTGCTTACAATTTTAAGCTTGGACTCAAACATTGTAATGGACAGGTTTGTCCTCAAACCAATAGCCTCATTTGACTTCATGGCTGACATGGACATGGGATTTTGCTCTAATTTCTCCATCAAACCTAAGTCTTAAGCTAGCCAAAAGCTTTCCTTGGAGATAGCTACCAAAAAATTTTTTAATCTAAATAACTTAGTGGTTGGAGGAATCCAGACTCCAGAACAAAGCCTCTCAGGGCTGGTCATCCATGGGCTCTCCCCACCATGGCTCAACAGTGTTGACCAAGCTGCCACAGGAATGCAGCCAGGAGTTACCTGGAGCACACCACCCTCAGTTAAAAATTTCATCTCATCTCTGATATGAAGGTATACAAAATCAGTTTCTAGCTCCTTATGATTTGCCTACCAGGTTCTATCTTTCCATTTATTTTTCTGTATCTTTTACTAAAATCACACTAAGAATCTGCTATTTCTTTTTCAAAAACCTATACAACTATGCTTGACACCAAACTGTATTTTTTGTATATTCTGCTTTATGTTCAAACAGTCAACCTGTCCAACGAAACAATTCTTTCAATTGTATACAACATACAATAATCATAGCTGTACACTGCTGCATATAGCTGGAGGTGTGTTTTACAATCATTTCAACAAGAAACAATACAGAGTGATAATGTAAGTTTTTTGGTTTGTGGAGTTTTTTTTGTTAGTCCTATGTTTTTCAAAACGAACTGAACTGTTCTCATGCTCACCTGTTTTCCTAGTAAAAACAGTAAGTGAATATAGAAAAACATCCACAGTGTTTTCAGTCAAAGCAAAGTGACATTGCACAGAATGTCATATCCCAAAAGCAAATAGAGGAGAAAGGGTGAAAAAAGTAAAGATTATAACATTTAAATTGCATAAAAGTAGAGCCTTATACTGAAGAAAAGCAAGTCAGAATAAGTTACTTCACAATCTTTCCAGACATCAGCAGCAGAGATGAAACACTGCCCTAGAGAAGTTTTCAACAGACAATTCTGATTTCTTATAAATATTCACTGAAAAATCCAAAATCCAACAGACATCAGTTTAGACTGTTGCATCAGTCAACCACAGATTTCTACACAGGTAGTAGGCAAAGGCAATAGCAAACCAGACATACGGCATGGAAGGCGAGTCAGTATTTTAGGGTTTCATTTTTTTAAAATCAGTTTCATGTTAAAATCACTTTGTAATTCAACATCGAGAGCAGCCTGTTTCTGGTCTACAGGTTTGTTTATTCTTCCTAAAAACTTACGGTTTGAAGCCTGGTTGGTTTTTTTGGTGAGGTACATTATGCAAGCTGCTATGTCTTGACCCGTCTGCAGCAGAGACGAAGGCAGAGTCTCCAGCAAGGGAGCGCTGGCACTAGTGCACGTTAGGGCTAGCTCACCAGTTCATGGCACTACAGACACAGACTTCTCCTCTGGCCCTGGTTATAGCAAGAGAAGCTGTTCCCACACTGGGAGCTTTGACACCTCAGAGCTTCTGCATGAAACTCTTTGGGCACAAACAGCAGCCGCAGAAAAATAAAGCTTTCCGAGACGGAGGCTGCTTCACCTTACTTTAACGTTTTGTATCAGATGGTTTCAAGTTTCTTGTTTTCTTTCAGCCGCTGCTGTGGGCTCAGTTTCCCCCGCCGGCCGGTATCAGAACAGGAGGAACTCTATGGTCGTAGGTGCGTCTGACATCCGCGTGGAGCGGCCGCAGCTAGAACGGCTTAAAGCCGCCAACTTCGTCTGCTCTCACCAACACCTCCGCCAAGCTGCATTACCACCAGTGAAACAGCACTCACTGAAAACGTCAAGTGGCTGACGTAGGAAGCGATGCCTCCGAAGTGCCACACTCTGAACAGAAGCACGCCGGCAGGGCCAGGCGGGCTGGTACTGCCTCTGCCCGCTCCTCACCGGGTGCCTTCAATGATTTGTGCTGGGGACACCAGTGCCAAGAGCCACCATGCTCTCCCGGACACAGGGCCAGCCAGCCACACGTCAGGATAAGGCGTGTAAATATCATTTCCTGAGCTCGCAGCTATCTTCCGCTCCCCGCTCCCTACCGCAGCATCCCCGTACATCACACCGTGGCCTCCTCACAGTGCCGGGGCACGTCTGGGTTTGATTTGGTTTCTCCCCAAAGCAAGCCGCCCAGGCAGCGACCCTACGAGCCGCAGGGCTTCGAAAACGCGCCGCTCCTCCCCAGCGCCGCCGCACGCAGGGTAGCGCCGGCTGAATCCTGACGCCAGCCGCTGCCGGCACCGGCAGGAGACCTCCAGACCAGCCGTGGCCCCCTCGGGAGGAGGTGTCTTCCCGCCCCGGGGCCGGCGGCGGCAGCCCGCACTCACCCAGCAGCAGCAGCTTCAGCTGCCGGCGGGCGTCCCGCTTGTCCCGGCGCAGCTGCCGCTCGATCTCCGCGCTGATGCGCTGCGACTCCTTCTCCTCGGCGGAGAGGCAGCAGCCGGCCATGCCCACCGGCGCCCCCCGTTCCCGCCGCCGGAGGGGGGAGCGGAGGAAAGACGACCCCGCCGAGGCGAGGGGCTGCCGCCTCCCCTCCCGCCGCCGGAGGGGCCGCGGGGCCGGGGCGGGCAGGTGCCGCCTCCTCCCGCCGGTGAACGATAGCAGGCGCGGCCGGGGCGCTGCTCCGGCGGGGCGGGAACGATCCCCCCCCCCGCCGCCCGCCTCTCCCGCAGCGCTGGGAGCTTGGGGAGGGGGGCGTCGGGAAGGGACACCCTGCGGACCGCGGCTGCTTCCCGGGCGCCGGGAAGCAAAGGGTAGCCGGTGACTTAAAACACAAAACCCTCATACATACACAAAAGATCCCAAAATAAGTAGAAAACAAACAAACAAACAAAAACGCAAAAACCCACCAAAATACCCCAAAACCAAACCCCAAACAGCACACGTCCGTTGGCTAAAGTTAGGAGGCCGGAGAGGCCGGAGAAGCTAGCTGTTACCACGCAGCTTCGGCTGCGCGGGGTGCGCGGTGCGGCTGTGCCCGGGGAGGGGCTGCCCGCGGAGGGGGGCTGGCTCTGAGGCCTGCGGAGGGGAGACCTGAGAGGTTAGCGTTGTAAAACCCGGTATCTGGGGCTTTCTTTCCCTTTTCCCACCTAACACCTTTGCCTCTCAACACGGATGAAAGCTGTGAAAGGGAGGCGGACATGCCTGCCTTTGGGGTCGGCTGGTTTTCATTTTGGAGTTGTTTGGTTTTTTTTTAATTGGCTGTATTTCTTCACTCCTTGCTTACATAGTTGAATCTAGCATTTAACTGGCTTGTATTTTGTAAGGAATACAGTCTTGGAAAAACTTGCACATGCAAGTCGTGCCTGCAGTAGTAAAACTCGTATCCTTCAGAGCAGCTATGAAGCATTAACACGAGGCTGTTTCAGGTGCCCCATCCATGTCCTATCCTGGGAGCCTGCCATATCTCATGTACGGCAACAGCTGCTTTGCTTCTGCCTGCTACAAGTAGTGCAAGGTCTGTGGTAATACAGGTACATAACAATTAGCAGCGTTATTACAAAAGGCATGTTTGCTGTTCCTTGATATAGAAAACACTGACCTATTACAGAAGAATTATCACCGTCTCCTTTGAGGACATGGAACTGCAAGCAAGCTGCTTGAAAGAGGTACATAGCCACTTTTGCTAAAATTACAACTATAACTTTATGCTGAGGGCGGTTGAGGAGGGAACTCCTTCAGGCTAGAGATTCCACGGCTTCAGGATTTTTTTTCAGTTCAGCCTTTTCTGTTCTCTGGGCAGAATCATCTCCATAGATGCTTTAGGACACCCCTGCTAATGTAACACTACATCACAATCCATGTCCCAGAGTTTAAGACTCATTTAAAAGTTTGCAAACCATGGAGAACATGATATTGATGACCTTTTAACTCTACTGAAGGTCTGCAAAATCAGCACACCATCTTTAAATTTCTTTTCAAAGTTATTTCAGGTGTAGAACACCTGTTTTTCTGTTGGGTTTTTTTGTTTTTTTTTTTTCTTTTATGGGGGGAGAGTGGAGGAGGGAGGAGAGAAACAGTGCACGGGAGCTAGATTCTCAGGTTTATAACAGCACCATGTATGAATTAAAAATTAAACAAAAGTTTTTTTCTCAGCTCTGCTTTCTCTGTGCATGTGTTCAAAGTTTCCTTAGAGTTTAATTCTTTACTTTGTCATCCTCCTGTCAATTTTTTCTCTACTGATTTATTCTAAAGAAAACAAACTTTGTAATGATACTTGAACTTTCGAACTTGGCAGAGTTTTAAATGTGTTTAATAACAAGCAACAAGCTTTTGACTCGAAGTTTATGCAACAGGGATAGGTGAAACCATTAGAAAATAGAAAGATAAGCAGATACTTATTTAAACAACCCTAAGTGGTTGATTTATTGATTTCTTCCCATTGGCAGTTGTGTGTATGTATATTGTGAATGTAAAATATTGTTCAAAATCAAAGCTTAGTATTTCTAGGTCCATGGAAAACAATTGTCTCCACCTTTACTAATTAAATATATGAGTAAGTAATTATAAAGCAGTTGCTTCATAATTTGAAAGTTAAATATTTTTGTACTTTTTAGTGGTAGTAACTTTTTAGAATACCTTCCTGACATAAGAAAGAATGCAGGCAGGTTTTAAAGGAGTCAGGATCCTCTGGATCTGCTGATCCTGGAGTTTCATACAAATGTGGCTATTCTCTGAATAATGTTATTCATTGCTAGTGCAAGTAAATATTTGCCTTGTCTAATAGTATTTGATGACCAGTAGATACAGTTTGAGGTAAGTGTCAGAATCAGGTTTTTCTGGTGAACTACAGAAAGGTGTACACAGCAGTACAATTCCCACTACGCTAACAACTGAAAATTCACATCATGTCTTTGTTCCCACATTAGGGTTGGCTGTCCAAGGCAAAAATTCAAAGGTCAGATTTATTCTTGCTGTATATCTCTTACCTTTATTAGCATTATTCAAACGCAGAAATAAGCATCTACAGAAGAGTTTTCAGGATTGTACTATATGAGTTTTTCCTCAATGGAGGAAAATGGAGTACATCAGCTCACTTAAGAAGTGTCGATAAAAAATCCTTTTCCAATGGAGAAGAGTCCCAGTTCCCTCATCAGTGATTCTTTAGCAACAATGACAACAAAAAAGCATCATAATGCAACAGCCAAAGGAAGGGAGAGGAAAACGGAAGCTACACAGATTCCTGTCTCTTATGGGTAGCAGGGTTCGGCTTCTAGATGAGGTTTTTTTGTGCCGTAACGCAGTCAAGTTCTAAACAATTTCTCAGTGACTGCGAAGTTCCCTACTTACTACATATTACACTATATTTCACCTATTTCTTCATCTAAGAACAAGTTAGTATAAAGTAGGAAACCCTTTGGGCAATTTATTCCTGGAACTAACATTTATGTTACATGGTTAAGCTTTCTTCCAATCACCAGTGCTATTTTTCCAGCTTACTTTTTCCTGTCTTGAATAAACTTGCACTGCTTATGGTTTGATTATCCTGTCGCTGAGTAATAGAATTGTGCAGATTACAAGGCTATTGATATTTTCTCCTGAGCTCCTGAGGACTTTGTTTATCCAAAATACTGCAACGTCTCTTTTGATGCAGCTGAAGAGAAATACAACCACTCAAAGTACCTGGCAGCCACTTTTGTCTGTAGCGAACTCTAGGCTTTATTAAAAGTTACATTCCAAGAGGCTGTGCAGAACATTAACACTTAGTGGTATTTTCCAGACCAGTTATTAGCACCCATCACATTTATTTCCCTTCAACTTCTCTGGCTGAACCACCGTTAACCAGACGTGCCCACTCCCACAGATGCAGGCATATGAAATCCTAACAATCTTGAGAAGGCTGTGAAAAACTAAGGGGTAGGTGAAAGGCTGGTGTCAGTACAGTTTTTCTTGAGAGCTGGTTACAATATAAATAACCACTAGTGGTGAAAATTCTGCCCTCAGCTAAAAAAACTGTGTACTTGGCTAACGGCAGGTTTGAGATCTTTAAAAATCTGATGTGACATAAAAATGCTTAGAACTCAAACATCTGATTGTCTGACATGCTCATGTTACTGAAAAGTAGCTGAAATAGCTCTGCTCACATGCAGTTGGGAGAAGTTTTAAATCACTGCTTTTTCTTAAGTGGGGTGGTAGTTATGTTTGACTTCATGCAGGACAGTCAGAAGTTATTTTCAGTGAATTATCTTGTAACAAAATCATAAAACAGCTGCAGGTACTTCCCTCTTTCTTCTGCTTGCACATTGTTATTCTTCAAGAGCAAAGGCACACAAAATCATATACTGCTCTTCTCTGCCGATCCAGTTTTCGTTGTTGTTATGCTTCCTTAAGAGTGAGCACCATCTTGCAATCATCTTCAAATCAGGAGGGTACCAATTAAAAGACCAAGAAACAGTGCTCTGTGACAACCAGGAAGAAGACAGATATTGTGGGTTTGGGTAGAGGTAGGAACCTGGAGAACAGCTACATTAGAAGGAACTTTTAGATGTTTCATAACCTCCTATTTTGTTATGTGGTTTACATGGAAGTAGTTGGTTGAATAAAAAAGGTAATGAGTGTAGATGTGGAGCAGATCATGCTTTAGAAAAAATGTGAGCAAAAATATATCAACCTAGGTTCAATGAGAGAAGTAACATCAGTTTTGTTACCGTTAAAAGTGGGGTTTTTTGATGGCTTACAGTGGCTTTTTGGGTATTGTTGATATGGAGAAAGAACTTAAAGGCAGAATACTTGATACCAATAATATTTCAGTTTTACTCCTAAATTACGTACACACTTTTTCTTAACTATTTCTAGCTAAGAATATGTTCTTACCTACTACGAGCGAGAGCAGGGGTAGAAGAGCATTGGAAATCCTGGAGTCATTCACTCAAGAAGTACTTAAAAAATGAGAAATACGTTTTTTTCATAGAGCATGGTCATTTTAACCTGTGAAAAATGGATACAGGATTTTTATTTTGTAGAGGTTTATATCCACCTTTCTTAGGAGTAAACAGCTATGTAGGATATAGAGGTTCTAAGAGAAACAGACCCCAAATGTTATGCATATTTCAAAATTGGGATATTAAAATAAACTCAATTTTGCACTAAAAAATGATGTGTGGCTTTCTTTTTAGGGTGGGTGGTTTAGTTTCTGTTTGTTTTGTTATTTTACACAGTGATAAAATTTCACTCCAGCTGACTTGTTTATTTTCCTCGGCACTCTGTGTACTTTGAGCATGTCATTGCTCAGTAACTCACAGTAGCTGCACTCCTTAAAAGGAATAGACTCAGAGAAACTTTCTTACTGGCCCAAACAAGTTTGACAGGTTCAATGACCCCATATACTGGTGCACTGAAAAATATCCCAGATTCAACCACCTTCCAAGTACACATTATTTATATACCCTTACCCTTCACAGAGATGCCTGGATTAAAGGATACCAATTAAAGTAGTATTTAGAAAGTGAACAATTAATTGGATAAAAATGACAAACCAGTCTAATTCTCAAAAGGCAAAACTGGTCCTTGCAGTCAGAATACTTTGAAAACAACCAGCAGCAGCAGCTCAGGTTTCTTTCTAAGAGATGTCTGAGACTTAACATAGCCAAATTTTGCTAATTTAATTGCGTCGTAGGCCAATTTCATCTTTGTAATGTGAAGTTACTCACTATCCTAACACTTCAAACAAACAAAAAATGATGAAAGTAAAATGAAGTAAAATAAAACTGCTGGTGTGTGTGCCTTATCTCATGAGAGAAATAAAAAAGACATTAAGGAAGATGAGCAAAAGAGGAACCAAAGGAATTTTCAGATTATGATTCTCATAAGTGGAAGGATAAGAGACAGACTCCTCTCTTAAATCCTAAAGGTTTGACCACATAGGGAAATTTTCCTGAGTAACTCCATATGTGCATGCTCCTGTTAAGATTTGCTAATGTTGTGTTTTGTAAAGGCTTATGCCATGCAGGAATAAAGGAGCTAATGCACCTTTAACTACAAGCCTGCAATCCTGTTGTACAAGGAAAGAAATCTATATTTTTACTATTAAAACCACAATTAGAATTAATGTTAAATAAATGTTTCAGTATCTATGGAGGAATTAAATGCACCACCTCCTGTTACAGCGATGAGCCCTAACAGCACTCTTTAAATTCTGCCAGGTTCAAGTATTTTACAGTGCTGATAAAAACACATTAAATAACTGCCGGTTCAAATCAGACTTAGAAACATATTGGATTAAAAGATGTTTTGGAAAAGATAGATGTTTCTGTTGCTGGCATATACAATAAAGTTTTGCATTTTTATATTATCTTTTATCACGTAGTGTAAACTTCACTAAAATTAATGTGTTACCTCCCACAAAGGCCTGCTTGGGTGGACTGTTTTTACTCACGGTGCTCCACTGCCCCTATGTGAAAGGCGAGAGAGCAATGAATCCATTTCCACTGGTTCGCACCACGACTACGGCAGAGCTGGAACAGGAAGCCTGATTATATCACTTCTCATCCTGTTCTACAGTTTATCATAAAGCATTCAGTAACATTCAGGCAAATGTTTTTGACAATTTGTCCAGGTGTTTACTTGTGCTGACTGCTGGCAGTGTTTAATTAATTAAACTACAGCTGATAGTAGCACACCAGCACTGTTCCAGTCTTCTGGTATTTCTCTTGGAGTTCACGATTTATTAAAATTTCACATCAAACAGAACAAGACCTCCTCAGAATTTTTGGCTGCAAGTTATCTGGTCCTGTTTTAATTCCTGCTTAGTATTATTCCCAATTATCCCTATTTACTAATGGATTAAAAAGTATTTAATCACGCTCACGTGACAGCACCTTGCTGTGTTCCCTTCAGACATACACCAGGTATCAGTATCTGCTATGCCTGCTTCATAATTTCTTCATTCTCATGTTTTACCATTTGTATAAAATCATGTAGGACCTATAACATTGGTAATATATTCTAATGTAGTTTAAAATATCTGCATTTTTAGTGTCACCTTATCGTAAGAACCTTATACTTAAGTATTTAAACTTCCCTGTAACATTTTCTGTACTCCTTACCTTTGTATTCCTATGATTTATGACTAGCTTTTTAATTTTTTCTGTATGTTGCATTTCCTTTCCCTTCCCTTTGCTACTGAGTCAAGATGAACTTTTAGCCAAATCTGTGTTGTTACTGAATCTTTTTTTCTTGATCTAATACATTTCTTAAAAATTGTGGGTTTTATTTGCAGTATTCTTTGCTTGGTTTTGTTCCATATCTCACTGATAATTTTCCCTAGCTTTGGTAATTTGGCACTTCCAAAGTATCAGGAACATAGATTACTTCCAGAAACTCTCCTCTCTTGCCCATAATAAATGCAGGGAACTGGGGTTGTTTAGCCTGGAGAAAAGGAGGCTCAGGGGAGACCTTATTGCTCTCTACAGCTACCTGAAAGGAGGTTGTAGTGAGGTCAGTCTCTTCTCCCAAGTAACAAGTGATGGGACAAGAGGAAGTGGCCTCAAGTTGCACCGGGGGAGGTTTAGATTGGAGATTAGGAAATATTTCTTCCCCAAAAGGGTTGTCAAGCATTGGAACAGGCTACCCAGGGAAACGGTTGAGTCGCCATCTCTGGAGATATTTAAAAGACGTGTAGACATGGTGCTTAGGGACAAGGTTTAGTGGTGGTCTGGGCAGTGTTAGTTTTATGGTTGGCCTCGATGATCTTTAAGGTCTTTCCCAACCTAAATGATTCTATGATTCTAATCAGATTTTTATGACAGGTTTCTTTGCAGTAACTGGCTTCTGGTCTGATAACTAATCTTCTTCGTCATAATTCAGTTCTTAAAAAGGCTACTTTAGATTGTGTGCAAAGATTTTGTGTTTTAAAAGTTCCTGCATATAATTTTTAGAAAAATAAATTAAGGTTTCTTACTGGCTAGGTTCATATTCCCCAGAATACAGTCTTCTAACACATTACCACCAGGAGATTTAAGAGTAGTTACTTGTATTCTTGTTTAACTCAATTCAATACCCTTCCTCCCTCCCTTTCTAATTCTGCCAGCTTTGATAGGGGTTTTTTAGTTAATGCATTGGTTCATTTAAGATCCTCAAAGCTTTGAGTTATCAGCTACTAAAGACAGAGAAAAGGGGTGTATGACTAAGAAGACCAAGCAGCCTGTTTTATGCACTCTTTTTAGTGCAGAGGTTGTAATCAGATATATCTGCTCCACTCCTGTAAACCACTCCATCACATATAAGCCAAGTTCATCAAGTTTGTCAAGTTCAATCAACATATGTAAGTTGTAAACCATATTAAATGAAGAACTCTGAAAGCTACTGTTAAAATATAAAATTGGGTTTGTGGATAAGGGTGAAGAAGAGCATTTAAAATAATCAGATAAAGATAGCTGAAATAAATAAAGTCTTAATTGTTGAGTGACTGAATTTTTGGCAAAATCTAAGCTACAAGGGGAGTCAAAGGAAATACTGAACCGCAGAGGATTTAAATTCTATCCCAATAGTAATCTTCAAAGACTCAGAAAGAAAAGGTTAGGGGCAAAACTAAATCATGTCTATGTCCATTGAATCAAAAGCACATAAAATATTGGGGAAAGAATTGAAATCCTGTCTTTATCATGAGTCATATGGAAAATAATAAGCATGAATTAATGTGGGTGACAGCATCAAGGTGAAAGGAAAAGGCCTAGAGCTTACAATATTGTTCAACAGCTGTAAACAGATTTTGTCAAAAATGAATGCTGTCTTTTATGAATATATAGCCTGGTCTCTAAAAGACCGTTGTGGATTTAAGATCAAACATTCAATAGATGAGGTTCTGCAAACCAGGCTGTGGAAACACAGCAGATAATTGCCTACCCATTTTAATCATCACAAGACTGAGAAACGTTAATGAAGACAGGCTTTTGGATTCCTTCAGTTGAAACAAGTAAAGAAACAAAATAATCTTGGAAATTAATAACAAAATTTCTGAAAATATTTGAAGTAAATATTCAACAAGAATTAGACAGGATATGTGAAAGAAAGTTTGACTTAAAAAATTAAAATAGATAAAAGTGATTAAAATACACACTGATTATTTTGTACCATGGAAAATATTAGAGCTGCTGATAGTGTCAACAGCAATGCCAACTCCTGTCCATGTTGGTTTATTTCAGGAGAAAAAAAGCTAATTCACCTCTGTTAAAAAGAATCTATTCAGATGGGAGGGAACTGGATTACCAAAAATGGCAGCCAAAGCTGGAGAAATGTAGGTGCTATCAGATTGAGTGATGACTGGTAAAGAAACAGCAACCCCAAGTGATTCTACGTTCCACCTGTAACATTTTGAAATAGCTCAATATTATGGCTAATAAGATCAGTAATGAAATAAATGTAAGTCATATTTAAATTGCTTACCATCACACATAAATCAGATTTAGACTACATCTTATTGTGACCAGCATATGTTTCATGAAATAATAGAATACTATGAACAATCATCTTGGCTCTTCCCTCACATTTTTTTTCCCTCGCATTTTTTACCCTGATGACATGAAAGCCCATGTTACAAATCCCCATTTCATCTACAAAGATACTCAAGGAAAGTATGACAGTTACCACAGTAGTCCTTTGAGGTTCTCAGGCCCATTATAGACAGGTATTTTTGATAGTGAGAGACAGAGAGAGAGATATATATATAGTGGAAAACAACTCTTTCTATGCATAGAATTTTACAAAGCCAGGTTATAAACAAAACATAATACATTTAAAGGAATGTATAACCAAAATAAAATTAAGAGAGCATGCTACTGTGTCATTAACGTCTTTGTGCCACTCAGCATGAGTGTCCATCCAGACAGAAAAGTATTTTATATATTACAAAAATATTATTATTCATTACAGAAAACATCAGCTGCATACTTATCAAAGACAGTCTCATGTGTAGGCATGAGAATGTGTGGCCTATTTTGCCTTTGTCTCTGCCTAAGAGCTCAAAGCCACCGCTCAGTAGACTTCATCATCATCAAGTGCCCGCTAATGACCTCCACAGTCCAGTTTGTATGTCTGCTACCATGAATATCATTAATGCAATTCTGGTCCTATCCTGGGTTTGACTAAAAGGGATCTGAAAGAGGAAGACTAATTTTAATGCATAGGCATGGAGAAAAGCATGGAGAAAAGAGGCCTTTCTTCTATAATACTCTATGTGAAAGACTTGAACCATGCCATTTCAGAATTATTGCTACTGGTTTTTTTCTCTTGTGCTTACCTACTACTTCTAAAGTTACACTTATTTTTACTATTTAATTATCATAGAATTTTAGAATCATAGAATGGTTTGGGTTGGAAGGGACCTTAAAGATCATCTACTTCCAACCCCCCTGACATGGGCAGGGACACCTTCCACCAGACCAGGTTGCCCAAAGCCCCATCCAACCTGGCCTTGAACACTTCCAGGGATGGGGCTTCCACAGCTTCTCTGGGCAACCATTTCCAGTGCCTCACCATCCTCACAGTAAAGAATTTCTTCCTAGTATCTAATGAAAATCTACCTTCTTTCAGTTTACAACCATTACCCCTCATCCTATCACTACACTCCCTGATCAAAAGCGCATCCACATCTTTCCTGTAGGCCCCCTTTAGGTACTGGAAGGCTGCTATAAGGTCTCCCTGGAGCCTTCTCTTCCCCAGGTTGAACAACCCCAACGCTCTCAGCCTGTCCTCATAGCAGAGGTGCTTCAGCCCTGTGATCATCTTGGTGGCCCTCCTCTGGACTCACTCCAACAAGTCTGTGTCCTTTTTACTTTGGGGGCTCCAGAGCTGGACACAGTACTCCAGGTGGGGTGTCACAAGAGCAGAGTAGAGGGGCAGAATCAGCTTCCTCGATCTGCTGGTGACACTTCTTTTGATGCAACCCAGGATGCAATTGGCTTTCTGAAATTATTTATACTGTAACCTAAAAAGAACTTTTAAAAATTACAGACTTGCATCAA
Organism: Burhinus oedicnemus; assembly: GCA_008921705.1. NCBI lineage: Eukaryota > Metazoa > Chordata > Aves > Charadriiformes > Burhinidae > Burhinus > Burhinus oedicnemus. The sequence continues at coordinate 1,050,684 of VFFE01007972.1, forward strand.
TAGGTGATTTTGTTTCTGTTGCTTGGAAGGAAAGTATTAAGTTGGGCTGTAATCAAGTCTGTCACTTTTTCTATTCAGAATTGTAGGCTTTCAGTTTCTGGGAATTTGTCAGTCCAGTAAGCTTTTCATGTCCAACAGCTATCTTAAAATCTATAAAGTCAACAAATCAAACCACTGTGAATGCATTTTATGGCATTCTCCCAGGGTCTGTGTCCATGCTTTTCACCTGTTCTGATTCTGCAAAAACTGCTTTCCACTAGGCAAAATATATTGATATGGTGGCATTCAGAAACTTGAGATTTGTTTTCAAAGGATTGGAAGAATTGAGACGGACAGATAATCAGAAGACACATCCAGGTTTGACAGAGGATATGTGGTATATGTGAGAGCAGCGTTAGAGGTAGATGATACACAGGTGCTCAATATTAAGATATTCTTTAGCAGGATTAATGAAATACTCACCTGAAACTCTGTGGAGTGTATGCTATGTACTGTTATACAACTACACTAAGAGTCTGGTTATTGTGATACTAATCATCATCAAATTAGACATTCTCCCTTTGGAAATATCTTTACCTTTAAAAGTTCAGCGACTTGACCTGAACAGCCATGGAAACTATCATAAGGTCTTAGCCATAGAGACTTGCATATGGTCTTAGCTGTATGCAAGACAGAAAAACAAAATGCACTGGAATTTTTGATGTGTGAGTATTCATAGAGTGCAAGGCCTACAGGGGGAGGTAAAAGAGAAATCCACTGAAAATTGGGGCTTTTCTTCAGGAAAGAAACCGAACGTTATGCAGCTTAGAATACCACTTTTCTGGCTGCCAGATGTGCCTTATTTAGGTAATTGGTCTTTCAAGGTCAATAAATGCCCTAAGCTCACTGCAGTTGAGACCTCCAGAAGGGATGATAACTAAGAAATACACTAAGTTGAAAATAAAGTCCACCTGCCCAGGTTGGTCTGCCTAGCAGAACCCTGTTTTGGGAGCTGAGGCACTCCTTACTGGACAAAGCAAGTACTCATCAAGCTACAGAGGCTGCAAAGCATAACCTTTCTGAGCAAAATGGCAGCAGTTTAGGATCATCAACAGTATTAACAGCTGCTGGTAAAGTAATGGTTTTATGGCATTCACCAGATTGTATTTGCCACGTGTCAGAATAGTGGGACGTAGGCTGAATTTTATACCTCTGAGACCACAAAGACTCAGGCTTTGACAGATAATGGTGTGTGGCAATTCTAAGGAGAAAGTGGTGTGCGCCAGGACATCAAGGAAGGTTTTTTATTGTTTCCCAATTAGCTAAAGCCACCCTCAGCATTTCTCCTCCTCCAGAACTCAGTAGGGAATTACACGGTGCTACTGAGAAGTGAAGAAAATCTTTCAGAAGATAGGAAATTGTAGTTGGCTAGTTAGTTAGCCAGTCAGTCAGATGCTTTCACAGGCAGACTGCACAGAAACACGGCACCAATGCACCCGCTATATAGGTAAGATACTCCTGCAGTCTATGCAGCCTCAAAATGGCGCCATATAAGGAAGTATATAGGTTTTAGGAACTGAGGAAACAGAGAATTGTCTTAAATTAATGAATTTTAAAGAGAGTCAATCTCTATGGGAGTGTTTAATCATTTTCAGAAGACTCAAGCAGATATTGAAGAAGCATGCAAGGGTGACTGCACAGGACAGGTTCTCTGACATGAATGATGCTCTAGATCTATTAAAATGTATAGATTTTTAATATTCTGTCCTTCTAACAACATGTAAAATAGGTATGTTCTTTTTAAATACCAAATTTGATCAAAATACTTATTGTTAAGTTTACCAAAAAATGCCTATCTACCTTGATCTATTTATGAGAAATAGGTGCTTCATTAACTCCTACATCTTTAGCATCTTCGGTCGTTTATGTAGTTAGATTTTCTGCCAGGAAGAAAATCTCCATAATTCTGACATGGTTTTCCATCATCCTCCTAGCTGACCACCTCCAGTTTTGTTTGGAAAAGTGACTGACGTACGATTTACTTGCAACCTACTGGTGAAATCTTAAAATTACTCAACATTTAACTTGTGCCCACTGAGCACAGGGAAGATTTGTGAAAAAAAGTACCAGAGATGAGGGCAAGGCCCAAAACAACCTCCATAACAACATGTTTAATTTACTTTTCATAGGCACTCAGTCGTCTTGATACTTAAAGTGGGAACATTCACCCAAGTAGACCATACAGTTCCAGCAGAAATAAGAAAATACCTTTGGTATTGGAATTTGGTAAATATAAATTGCTAAGAATCTTATGAGGAGCTTCTTATGTACAGTGATGGTCAGGAGCTTTTGTGGATGACTCATTAGCAGGTGTGTAGGCTATTTATTTTTTTACAATGTGTTTTCTCTGTAAACAAAATAGACTACTCTTCTGTAAAGCTCTGTGCCTGATGGTTCACTCACTGTGAAATTGTAGCAGATCTGCAAGTATTATCTCCAAACTCTTTGGATAATCACAATGAATTGCAGTCCTCAAATCCTGGACTTGGGACTAGATGTTTAGATTTCTACCCCAACAAAGAGGGAAGCAAAGGCCCAAGGTCAACAGATGCCCTTCAGAGGGCCACCACTAATCCTACAACTGTGGTATTTGCCATTAGGTCTCATAGGCCAAAAATGGTGCTTATCCTGAGGTTAAGCAACAGTGAGGGTTGGCTTATTAAATCAGTGTCAAGGCACTTATGTGACAGAATTTCAGCACTAACTACTACAAATGATAAATGCAAATCATTTACTTGAACACTAGACCACGGAGAATGGAAATTCAATCAAGAAATAGAGAATATTTTTTGTTTTTTTTCTTCTGAATTTGATATTCAGGTGTGCTGTGACCCTGTAACTAACATGTAAGTCTGGGAAAGATGAAAACACTTTGCCAAAGGCAAGTCATGCATGGGAATTACACGACTTCTAGAATCTGCTAAGTCCTTGCTTGCTTTTACAGTCTTCATTGTGACAGTGTTTGCTGTGCTAGAACACGGACAATAAAAGAAGAGTCTTCTTTTATTTCTTTGGTGGATAAATAATTCCCACTCCATTAACATTTTTCTTTGAATACAAATGCAATTTTGTAGTAAATGCTAATAAATATAGCTTAAGTTGCTTAAAAGATGATTGATCAAGTAGTTTCCAATTCATCCACTATAGTTCTAAAAAATTTAAAGATGAAAATCAATACACATAGTGTTAAACACCAAAGACACTGAGGACATCTGAAATTTTTACAATCCCAAATGATGAGGTTTAAATGATGAAACATACAAAAAGATTTGGGAAATATATATATTCCAACTATTTCTGTTTTCAGACTTCACAAGGTATTTCTGGTCTCTTGACCACACTCTACGTTACAATCCAGGATTTCCTCATGATCATTGTAGTCTGTGAAAACCTAATACCCTTCACTAGAACAACCATGGCTGTACTTAGACATAAGACATCAAGAAATTCAGGCTCTTGTAGAAAACACCTTTAAAATAAACTTCTGTTTAATTTAAAGAAAAAAAAAATCAAACAAAATATAACTTCTAGTTTTCATTAAAATCTATGAAATTACAATGGTTTTACAATACTGTTCTGGAAATTCTTTAAGTAGGCAGGCATTATCTGTAAGACTATGGCTCTCTCAGACATCATAAAATGCCTGATATGCTTGCTATGCCAATAGAAATGGATATGTACATATAGACAAAAAAAAGTGTTTGTACCTATCTGTGATGAAGAATGTAAAAATGTGTGGCCTGACACTGGCCTTATGTTAAATTCTTTATGTCGTTAATTATACATGCCATTTCCTAAGCGTCACAGCTCCTGCATTTATAGCTAGGTGGTGCCTGGTTGTACAGATACGTTCTGAACTTGTGTTTTCTTTAATGACAGCCTCAAAGTCTTGGCGAAATGCCTCAGATTTTACCTTTTTGTAGTTTCAAAAGAATTTTCTTTAAGTGGTATGATGATTTTCCACATTGCTGTTTTCTCAGGGTACTTTTGGCCTAAGCATAAGGTGTAACTGAATCAGTTTTCCACAAAAAGAAAGTTCCCTCGACCTGCATCAGCAACTTCAGTGTGTGGGTACTTCACAGTCTAGTGTCCTGCTTGTTCTCACTGTAAATCTCAGTACATTGTTAATGGCCATCTATCATCAATTACTTCTTTTCTGGCCACTTGAGAAATCCTAAACTTGAAACCCTCTTTTACAGTATTGGTGAAGCCATCTTCCTAATCTATGTATCAAATCCCACCAGACTTTACAGGCTTGATGTTGTAATTACAGGCTCAAAATCAATAGCCAGTGATCATATTCATAAACCTATTAGCCTCTTGTGGGCTGAAACAAGACCACTGAAAACTGTTGTCTGGAATGCGAGTGTAGGATGTCGTTAGCCTTCCCGGTTCCCTTGGAAGTTATTTTTTTAAATAAAAATGAGAGAGAGGGAGAGGAAAAAACCAGAAAGTGAGTAAGCTATCTCCATTCCACTAAAAGAACAGCACAATTGCTCTTGCTTTGGATGCAGAAACATCGGACACTAAGACTTTCTGTTAAAATTTCCACCCTTTGGGACCCTGGGTTCACAGGTGGCACAGCGGGTCACAGTGACAGCGGTGTACCATATGGGAATTTCCATGTAACCATGAGCATTTTAAATAATGCCACGTTGGCCTGAGTCAGTCTGCACAAGACAGACTGCTGTCAGTGATGGAAATGCATGCTTTCTTTACACTAATGCTTCAACCTCTGTTACAGAATTTAAATGAGCAAGTTAATGCCAGGAGATTTCAGATAGAAGCTCTCTTTTTCATAGATCTCAGTGGAGTAAAATTTTTACTCAAAGACCTCTAGGCAGACAAGCAGATCTATTTTCCTTCTACTAAAATGCACAGAATTATTGAACACAAAGACTAAAGTAGTATGAACAGATTGCAGAAAATGCAGTCTGCAGCAGCTCAACTTGTCTGCCATGTCATTGATTTCTGGTGGCATAGACCTGTCCTTTTGCTTGCTGTGCAACAGAAGACTAAATAAAGGTCATACCCATGGCTCTCTAAGACAGCAAATCAGGACATTTAGTGCTGGAGATTTGGGGAAAGGAATTCACCTTCTGTTTTTGTAGCCTAGCACAAGACAATCGTTCTTTCATATTTCCGTTAGAATGACTGAAGAGCAAAGAATTAAAAAGATCATCTGCTCAGCTACTGAAGTCACAATAAAGTTACAATAGTCACACAGAACTGTGTCCAGTTCTGAGCTCCCCAGTTCAAGAAGGACAGGGAACTGCTGGAGAGGGTACAGCAGAGGGCTACAAAGATGATTAGGGGACTGGAACATCTTTCTTATGAGGAAAGGCTGAGGGACTTGGGCCTTTTTAGTCTGGAGAAGAGAAGTCTGAGGGGGGATCTCATCAATGCCTATAAATACTTAAAGCGAGGGTGCCGGGAGGATGGCACCAGTCTTCTTTCAGTGGTACCCAGTGATAGGACAAGAGCTAATGGGCACAAACTTGAACGTAGGAAGCTCCATCTAAACATGAGGAGGAACTTCTTTACTCTGAGGGTGGCAGAGCACTGGCACAGGCTGCCCAGAGAGGTGGTGGAGTCTCCAACTCTGGAGACATTCCAAACCTGCCTGGACGCCATCCTGTGCAACCTGCTGTAGGTGACCCTGCTGTGGCAGGGGGTTTGGACTAGATGATCTCCAGAGGTCCCTGCCAACCCCGGTGATTCTCTGATTCTGTGTAATAACATTTTCTAACACTAAGACATAACAAATAGTTGAATTATGCCTGTATTGCAGGTCAACTAGCGAAATCAGTTTCACTTGCTTGATTTGGGATGTAAGGGTCTCCTTCCATGCCTTGCAGCATTACACTATTGCCCTCTGCCGCAATTTGGAAGCATCCTTCATTTTGAGCACTCTGCAATAGTACATATTACTCAACTCTTGAACACCAGAGTAAAGGAGAAAGAACTTAATTTTTGTGACAGATGTGTAAAGAATTCTTTGAGAGATATGCTAAAAAAGTATCTCATACCCAGTTTTATTTTCCTATTAAGCTCGAACAAGTGAACACTCATCTAAACGATTCAAAAATGTGCTCATTTACACTCAACACCATCATCTAGGATGAGTCCTACATTCACCTTCTAGCTACACAATGTTTTGCTCTTCTGGCTTTAAATTGAGAATTACATTTTGCTGTCTTCAGTGGAGTTGCTTCTGTTTCATATTAGCAGAAATGAAATCAGCATGTATGAATGTGAATATATATCAAAAGATAATTGTTTAATTCATAACCACAGAAGTCTTCCACTTGTGCCACCACTTCTATACTTTCCTACAAGAGATGCAAACAATTTCTAGACCATATTAAATAATAGTGAAAATCAATTAAGATGTTTTTACAAATAACAGTCTTAACATCATTTGAACACTTCTGACATCTGGTAAAGAATCTGAATAATATGATTACGTATATAACATGAGGAAAACTGTTTTCTTCTGTCTTAGTGCCACAATAGCCTGTTGCAATTCAAGAGGAATAGCTCCATCAGCTGAATTATAGTGGTATGATTGACTTTTGTGTTAAAAGATTATTAAGCAAAGGAAGTATGCAATTTGATTATGTTTATATCTGGCCTTTTGCCTCTCAATTACACTCAGGTTGCTTAACTTAGGTACTAAGTTGGATAAAACAGTGAAGTTCTAAAGTACTTGAAAAAACCCCTTAATAATGGATTTTATATGGCAGGCAACTTATTGAGCTAAAATAAATCAGGTCCTATCAGTAATTGTGAAGGTTCTCCTAAGACATGCTGAGAAAAGCAGCAATCAAAATATTGATAAAAAATGTTGTTCTGCCTTTCCAAAATCAGCATTCAGAATAAACCAAATATTCTACAGCATGTCGTAACAAATTGGTTAACCTCCAGTATACAATCACACCTGTGTGCACAGTTAACTGACAGTTGTTAAGAGACTCCAGATACTTCATGTTGAGATAAATGGAATTTTATTTTTAGGGAGAGAGTGATTCCTCTTTATAATAAATGTATAAAAGTGCAATACCTTAAATATTTACTGCATGCAAGTCATCTTTTTTTGTTAGCATCATATAAAGTAATCTTATGCAATAACTTATCTCTGCAAGAATACATTTGAACTTATTGTCGAATTGATGCATCTCTTGAGTGCCAGTCTGACCATTGCATTAACCACCTCATACAGGACTGTAGGAAAAACCAAATTTTCAGTAACATCTTGGTAAATACAGTTCTCTGTTGACAATGTGAAATGTCATATCAAAATGGGTATATTGGCCCAATTTGGCCCATGTTAGCCTACTATATCCTTCAGTTGACTGTATTACAACTATAGTGTTACAGTTTTGTTTTCTGAAAAGCCTGTTCACAAGGCTAATTGGATCTGCCCCCGATTACAGGAACTTTCTGAAGCTATTCTTATTCACAATTTGTCTTTAATTCAGCCAGTATAATAGATTCTGTAATGATTACCAGAACTGAACCTGATACATCAAGCAACCTTCTCTTTATGGCAAACACGATAAAGGAAAGATACAGAAAAGTAATCAGAACAAGATGGCAGGAGGAACATGAAACAAGATTAAGCGAAAAGTGTGGTCTTCTTCAGCTATATTACACTTCATCAATTGTTTGATTTTAGCAGACTAATTTACATTTAATTCACAAGGATCAGAAAGTATTCCAGCATGTACAAACATAAAGCAGTACTGTAAAAATATTTTCTTTAGATGGCAGGAAGCAATTAATCAGTGTGACAGACATGCGTGAATGGAGAAGGAAGGAGTGCCTTGGACAAGGACACACAGCATTTTAAATACCTTAAGATGGAAAACATTCCTTTTTATTTTATAAGATCGTACTGGAAATGAACAAGAACTATTTTTGTTTCTTCTGTGAGATGAACAGAAGCCTGATTCTTATATTTCTCCATCCCTAACACCAAGTGTGACTTGTTGGCTTCAGTCCGACTACAGTTGGGTTTAGTGCATGTATACACAAACTTGTTATTCTTAAAGGGGAGCAGAAAAGAGTTTTCTTTGTCCTATCTTTTTTTTTTTTTTCCAGGATAAAAATGCAGTCAAGACCTTTCAAAGTGAAAAGAGTGATCCTTCCAAGCCAGAATAGCCAATAGCCCATGAAGTGGCATAAAATGAAGGTTTTAGATACTACACACCTGTTCAGGACTAGGTTTTAAAGGGAGGGCAGTGTTACTCCCTTTTTTCCTAACTTCTAAGCCTTTTGGCCACACAATTCCACCTCTTCCACTTAGTCAGCACTTGTCTGAACTGTTGATTAGCCAAATTGGCTGCAGCCCCTGAAAATTAGACTACTAAACCAGCTAAGCAAGAAGAGCAAAAACTGAGGGCATTTTTTTCACCCAGTTTATCTCCTGGCCAATGACAGGGCTGACGTAAGGGAGAGGGAAAACCCCATGCAGCAGAGAGCCGGGAACTGAGGGGGTCTTGAAGGGTAGTTCCTTTTGGTAGCAACGAGCTATGAGAGGGGGTAAGCTGCCTTGACACCAGATACTGACGGCAGATGCATGCCTGAGGAGCTGTCAACTGTGTATTTTGTGGCAGTCTACAAATGCACTGGAACTCCTAGGTGTTCGGGACAGTAACCTATAAAGCATTTGGCAATTGGGTGGTATGATCATCGTATGATCACTATGCACAATTTATCACACAGATACAGTTTCTACATCTATTTCTCGTATCTAAATACCACCACTTACACTTGATTTTTGTTGACATTATCTTCACCAAGACGTAAAATAAATCCTTCCCCACTCCCTTACATTCTGCAACATGAGAGGAAAATCAGGAACCATTCACTCAAGTCCTTGCTTAGGCAAACTGTTTGGACTCCCAAGAAATCTTAATTTAACTGTTGTGATCACATAACAGAGAACAAACTCATTTTTGCAACTGGCCTGAAATTCTATTTCTTCAGCAATGAAGATCTGAGATACACTGACTGTTGATCAGATACGAGCCAGACTCCTGAAAAGCAATACGTCAGCATCTTTCTGTTATTCCTATCATCACACAGGCGAACAAAAAGATCAAAGAAACAGCCTGCTCTTGCAGTACTACTGCAATCAGCCAAAAGGCTTAAGAAATTCACCTTGCCATCTACAAATTCTGGAAGTTTTCTATTAGTGAGATATAGACTATTACTTCTTTTCTCCCATGCTTCCAAGTTTCTATTGTACACAAACCAAAGAAACCTTTTAATAATACTGTCAAATGACTGTCTCCACTGTACCAAACTAAATGTTTTGAATGGTCTGGCTGTAATAAAGATATTCTGGAAATTTTAATACTTAGAGACCACAGAGCATGTATAGTTAAAAAGTAATAATGGAATAATACATCTATCCAACATTTATCATAATAAAAAGCATTTTGGGAGAACAATAAGCCCAAATAATATTTCAGAAAAGCTAAATTTCAAGGAATGAAGATACTGTAGTACGAAATTATGGCCAAAAATATTGTATTTTTAACCAGCAACATTTTTGAGGGGCAGTAACTGTACAATATTATTTTCTCCAAAAAACCCTATTTCTGTCCCTCAAACAACACACAATACATGCATTTAAATGACACTTTAAGAATAGCAAATATGATCTTTATTTTTTTAAACACTGCAAATTAAAAAATGTATCTACCCCCCCAATATATTGGTCAAATAAGGATTTCCTGCAGCATGGTAAATGAGAAATCCAGCAACAGACTTCAGCTTAGACTGTATTTTGAGAGAAAAAAAATAAAGCGACAGATTTACAGTAAGATGGATCTGGCTGACTTTGTATTTTTCACACTATCTTCAAAATCTCCCTCTTCCTTTCTTCCCTGTGGCATGGCTACTGTGAAAAAGCTGGACTGAAACTTACAGTAAAATCCCTTTAACTAGCTAAATAGTGACCATCAATGTATTGTTGACTACGTAGAAATGTTTCTGGTTTGACCGATAAAACTAAAAATGTCGCGGGTAACCAAAAGCCAAAAAAGAGGAAGTATCAGTAGCTCCTCTTCTCAAACTAAATGTAAGGTTTTGCAAGATCGTTATTAAACTAATAAACTGGTCAGAGACCAATGGCTTTAGTTGTTTAATGTGTACTAAATTTTAGAATTTATGGTTTATGTCAAAAGAGGGACCATATTTACAAAAGTGTGAATTTCTAAAATACTGTAGTTAATTACCCACCCCAGGATATTTTAATTTCCCAACTTATGATGGTCTCTCTGAAACACATTTACTTTACTGGTCTCTTAGCTAGAGGTAGGTCATTTGTAGGCCTTGTTAATACACTAGGCACACTTCATTAGTTCACTAATGTAATAGTCTGCAGGATAACCATGCACAGAGCTCCAAGAACAGCAGCACATATAATGAATTGGCTAAATTTTATTTTTTCATGTGGGTTAACATGTCTGTTTTCTCCTAATATTTCATTCTTTTGTGAAGAATGTGTAACAAGGAAAGGGTCATGAGGTTGAGTAATCTAAAAGTCTTCTGCACCTTACAACCAAAGGCTGGGAGTCTAGCAATGTCTTTATATGCAGCCCTTTTCCCCCCATTTAGAGTTTTTGCAAATCATGCAGTCAATTCTGACCAATATCCAGCATAAAAAGTCTCTTTTCCACTTTCAAGCTTAAAAAAGTGATTCACAATCATGTGGCAGTATGATTAAAAATTACAATCTATACACCTTGACAATCAAAAGAGTTTGAATTATAAAAAGTAAACTGCCCTTATAGCTGCATCATCCTATATATGTAAGGACAGTGCCAGTTAATTTGTGAAAAAGGCAAGTTTAAGGTTTCTGTAAAACATGTATTACAGCTTTCTTGTGCTAGTGAACATCTAGAATACACAGGTTCCCAAGACGTTTTCCTTCCCTCCTCCCCCATTTATGACATTCAAAGAAATCCCATAATTTTGGCAAAGTTAAAGGGTTTCTGTCTTGATGTTTTTGCCTTCAGCTTCATGTTAGAGGCACAAACTTCTGGACTCAAGCACTATAAGGCATAGGAGAAACCACCAATTAAAACAACAGCAACACTACCACCACCACCACCACAATGCAATATACTGCAAGTGGGAACAGCTGTGTCATTTTAAAGAGAAATGTTTTTGTAAACTGTCACACTGCAACGCTGTGTTAGGTGATTCATGTAAAGCTTGCCTTGGCATGCCGAATATTTTTTTTTTTTTTTTTCAGAACATGCTCAAATGATCTAAACATTGCCACAGGTTCAACTTACCTAAAATATACCAGAAGTAGCCTAGTGGCACACACTCTTGAAAACTTTTGCAATCACAATATAACTATAAAGCATGAGTAAACTTTTGTTTTGTTTTTATACAAAACTCAGAACCACATTTCCTTCTCCCCACACAATATCCCATAAGAAAACAAAGCAAATTAAAAAAACCCCTAAACCAACCCAAACCTTTGTTAGACACCACGGTCTTTTTTTTTTGCCCTTTTTTTTGTCTTTTTTTTGCTACAGTTCCATTTATAGCACTGAATCCAGCATGGGCAATGTATTCCCAGGTTAAAAGAAGGGATATTATCAACAGTGGAACTATGAAAACAGAAGCTCTGTTGCACGTATAGCAAGATCAGGACCAATTTTGTTATTCTGTATGCAAGAGTCACTGCTCTGATCCCCTATTCAGAATGTCAGTGTCACTTTTTATAACCTAGATCTACCTGCTCTAGCTATATTAAATAAAATGCTTTAAGTCCTTAAAATCGTTAACAATAGTGACTTTTTGGTTGTTGTTGTTGTATCTAAGGTTTTTGCAGTTTCTGAAAGACTGTTTCATTGATCTGATGTTCCATATTTTCTCGTATTTTTAGGGCAACAGCATATACTTATTAGTACGTATGTACAATGGTTTGAAATACCTCTAAATTTACTCTTCTAATAAAGCCTATTAGAAAAGTAAAAGTAACCTAACATGAATCTGCCAAATATAAATTAAATTTATATTTAAAAGCTTATGTTCCAATCCTAGATATAATGGCGTAAGTTCTTCTAATAAGACTGGTTTCTACACCTGTATAAAGCCCTGACAAGATTTAAGCATCATTTTGAATGTGAATGGCCTCTGTCTGGGAGCCTCCAATTTACTTCTACTCAGGAATGTGCAAATGATTTTATACAGCACGATGCTAGTACCGCTCTGTACTATAGTAATTTTTTTGTTTCGTAAATAAAAAACAACAACAAATCCCTAGTCAGAAATAAACTGACAAAATTTACATTCTTCTCTCTTAAAAAAGTAAATAAAATAACATTATTTAAAATGTGAATTAGCTATAAGACATACAATACAATTACATAGATACATATCAATACAGCACATTCAATTTGCCAAAAATTAATGATTACAAAGCCAATATGGATGCTGCCATATATATATATAGATGTATGTACAATGATTATAGCATTCATAATTGCACTATACCTACAACCAGTTTTAAATTACAAGGTGTTTTAAGAGGGAGCAAAAAATAGCAACTGTTCTTATTACTGTTGTGTTGGAGTTGGGAGGGTTAAGGATGAAAAACGTCTCATTAGTATTTATTGTTAACTTTGGTAATCAACTAATAAGCCATTCTTTCTTCCACCTCCCATCCGCTGCTATGAGGCAGCGATTTCTGTGTTAAGTGCACTCCACTGCTACTTGGCATTGCAGATATCAATCCAATTATATGTCAGAACTCTGAGTTTTCTATAGCTTGCTAGCAATCATGCACCTGGTCAAAAAACACCTTTCAACCTAAGCTGCAGAATAAAGGCTCATCAATGTGTGCTGCATTTTTGTTGTTAAAAATTGCACATTTAAATTTCAAGAATGATCTTCTCACTGTTTCATTTACACTAATAAATCTTTTCAAAAGAACATTGAGAGAGGCTATTTTGCATGAAAGCCTATGAAATGTCTGTGAATCAGTTAGTTAGCAAGCAACCTTATGAAGAAAGGTTCCTGAACATGATCTCTCATCAATAATTTCTTGATATACCACTAAAAGTGCCTTGATATTACAGAAAACAATCTCATGCCACATCTGACATAAGGAGAGATTTGAACTGTCTTTAAACTGGTAGACCACATGCATGTGCACGGTGCACCTTGTTCACTCACACTGTTGGTTTTGGCATTAGAAAATGGAACACTTTCTGAAAAAGGGAACATATGAGCTGAAACTGTGTTTGTTTATCATTTGGCAGTTGACTCAATCGGGTCAGTCCCCAACCCATCAGTTTGGCATTTCAATCAGTATCTTATGTTTCAAGAGCATTGGTATTATAAAAAGCCAGATTTGGCAACATTAATTTTATACAATAAAAATAATTTTTCTACTGTGGAAAAAGAACACTTAAAAAAGCTCTAACTTAAGAAAAAACCCCACATAACTGAAATCCCCCCCCCACTGTTTCAGGCTGTAGCCACTGGGGAAAATGTAGTGTCTATGTAATTTCTATTTGGCATTTGTGAATAAAAGAGAGAAAAAAAATGGCACATGGCAATTAAAAAGAGATTCTAACATATTTCACATACATCCTAGGTTGTGTCTTAATTATTTCATTACTGTCTTCTGTGCACCTTTCTGAACTGTGAAAATACGGTTAAATTTAATTTCCTTAGACAACTGTAATTCTATTTTCCAATCCCAATATTCTAGCCCCAAAAGTGAAGACAGAATGAAGACACTTGTGTCAAGAATTTAAAAATCACAGTATCAATACTTTTGATCCTTCAGAGAAAGTATATACTGTAAAATTAGAACAACTGATGACTTAAATTATGATGATAGTATTTTCCTGACCAAATCACTCAACAGAAAATATTTCACCCAGGAATGCAACTGGGAAAAAAAGGCCATTGTACCTTGTAAAAGATAAGGGGAAGGAGGGAGAGAGAAAGGGTCAGGGAAAGAGGAAACCAGCTTGATTTTGCTTCAATAGCAAAAAAACTGCTACCCTTTGTAAATGTACGACTGAGAATTCAAAACACATTGATTCACAAGGTTTTGCCTAAAAAATGAGGAAATGTGCTGTGAATGTACTTCAGCATCTTTTGTTTTTCCTCCATATAGTTTAAATAAAATCATAATATTAACTACAAACTCTGTGGACACTCACAGAGTCCAGGCCAGCAATAAATTAGTATTATGCAAATTGTTTTCACAGATAATACAGTCCCTCTTGTATGTCTTCAATCACGCAAAGTTGGTTTTGGAGGGCCTCCTAGGCACAGTTAGACCAGGTTGTACTCCTTCAGGTTTAACTGTAGGATCGTGTCCTTGACAGCAGCAAAGACGAAGCGGATATTCTCTGTGTCTGTAGCGCATGTGAAGTGGGAGTAGATAATTTTGTCACTGTCTGGGTTCAGGTCTACAAACATCTTCAAGATGAACTCTCGTGCTGCTTGAGCATCCCGTTGTGGTCCTGATAATTAAGGAAAGAAAGTCAGTTTTCTTGAAGTCAATCCAATATTTGAACTTCTTTAACAGAAAACAAGAAAGGTTCAGTTTGTGGTCCTCACATAAGAGAAGACAGGGAACTTTTTACTAATCAATAGGCTACTTTCTTCCTGGTAGGAACTATGAAAAATAAAGATGGAAGGAAATTTCAGACGTTCGTCAAGTCAGAGCTATCATGTCAAAGATGCTCTTTTCCTGCTGACTATCCTCTTTCTTCAGTAAGATAATGTTTAAAACAGGTGATTTCTAATTGCACGGAATGAAAACTGAAAAATTAGCTATACTAATAAATCTTTAAAAATGTTAAGAGAATTGGTGAATGTTCCATCTACACCTACTGTATTTAAATTATACTTAAGTCCTTTTAGCACTGCAACATTAACCTGTTTTATGAGGATTTTAATAGGTGGCATAATGAAGTTATAACCTGAACTGGTCTGACACTGTCACCAATAGAACTTTATCTACTTTAGTGATAATAAAATACACATGCTCTCCAGCTGAAGCAGCTTGATTGCAAAAGGCTCATGTTCTAACAAAACACTTATCTAAATTATGTATGATAATAGTCCAATCAGATCTGAATTAAGGTTGTAATCATCATTAGAAGACAGAGTCTATGTAACCAAACCACATGTTCAGTTTTACAGAAGACAGAAGGTAAAGTAATGACTTCTAGCCTGAAACAGTGAGGATTCATTCATATTCACAGCCAAAGGAGCAGTGCAGAAGAACATTAGCCACAAGCTGTTGAATTCTCTTCCATTATTCCACTGCTGTTTCCGAAGGCCATTATTCCCTTGCTCTCCTGTTTCTGCAACGTGGGTTTCTACAGAACACACGTCTTCTGTGCTGCCTCCTTCTCCTATTCTCTTCATTAGTCCTGTTGTTACATGGCAATATAAATACCAGCACTCAGTTGTTATATGTAGCTCTGTCCTTTAGTAGTTACAAAATCCACTACTTTGGGGATTAGCACATGCCCACTTATTTTTCAACAACTGGCTAGTAAACCTTACTTCTAATACTTCAAGCTTGCAATCGCTAACATTTCCAATTTGTATAACTCTATAAAATTTACGCAGGGAATGTATGGAAGAGAAATCACATACTTTCTGGTGTGCTGCAAATCCATACGGAGGGGGAGTAAGATTCTGCAGTATCTGGGTGTATGCACACAAACATGTATGTACATATATGTACATACACATATACAGATGACAAATTTCCTGAGATTTTATCTGTGAAAAAAACTCTCAGACTTTCAAAGACCGTAATTTCTTAAAAAGAAACCACTTACTGTTCTAAACAACTTCCTAGAATTTTGTTAAACAGCTTCATAGTAGCTAGACACAGTGTTCTCTCATTTGCTTACCTAATCATACCTCTACTGACTATTGTGTAATTTAAATTTTCATTTGACTGAAATTCAAGTATGGAAAATTGAGGTTAGAAAGAACATTTATGACCTCAGAAATTTAGAAAAAAATGGAATGAGTCAATTTTAAATTTAGACTGCAAAGTGGTTGTGATCTAAATAACATGGAGACTTGGAAAAGAACTGCCATATAAATCAGTAGGTATCTTTTCCACTGCTCCCTAATCAGCAGTTTTGGAAGGGTGTCTCTACATGATACATTCAAGATCTATATAAGAAGAATTATATGAGTATTTTTCTCTTCTTTTGCTCCCAACTATGCTCCCTTTCTGTCTTTGTCCTGTCTCCCTCTCCCAGCTCTTTATTCCAGCCTGTAAGTCAGTCTTCTAGTACTAGCCATGCAAGGATGTGTTCATGCAATACACTGACCATGCCTCAGTCCCCCCTCCAATGTGGTTACAATACACTGTGCAGCAGAACTGCTTAGCTTAATTTAATCACTTCAATATGCCACCCTGGCTAGCAGTTCTATGCTACTTTCTCCCTTGTGCAGGAAAACGGATGGGAGAAATGACCCAGCTGAAAAACCCAATTCTGATCCCTTCCTTAGATCTTCCCACCTCCCACATCCCCAGTGTGCTGGGACAGAAGACGGGACCACATGGTGACCTCTGCAAGACACAGACCCCAGTCTGCCAACAGAAGACATCAAATCAAACCATAACCTTGTCTATGGAGCTAAGTCCAGCAAGATCTGCAGAATTAATAGACAAAGACTCTTGAAGACTTCCAGGTCTTGACTCCAACGGCCCTACCAGTCCATAATCTTTTTTTCCCTCAGTAAATAGCAAAGGACAGGAGAAATAGGGTTTCTCTGAGCTGAGTGGTTGAGTTTTGTCTGTTTTTTCTGGACATTTAACGCAGGCTTTATCATCACTTGAGTGGTGATAACAGAGCGGACTGTAGAGTATTCTCACCTTCAGGATGTCATCTAGGGAACTTGTCATACAAAGTAAACTCGAAAGAACAAGCATATTTCTATTCAACTGCCAGTTCTCTTCTGCACAGCACTATGAAACTTACACTGACTCATAAATAATACAGTCTGATCCTGCAGGCTGTTCACTGTTTCCTTGCCCTTAAACAGGAAACAAAATGTAGATTTTTCCTATTATTACCTTCCATATTGAACATGAGAGATTTAATCTTTTATTCAGCTTTCAAATCTGCTATTCACTCCCTGGTGGGACAAAACAATATTTTTTTTTTATTTAAATAGGAGCATTTAGTTCTTTAGACCTCTTATTATATGAGTTGAGTTTTTCTCTGTTACCAAGGCCTCTACTCAGTTAACTCAAAATACTTAGCTTTTTACCTCAGGAGAACATTCTGAAAGTACAGTTTTAGTAGAAACAGCTCTACAATCCACATAATTTTTTTTTATGGACAAGCACATTAAGCTTCACATAAATAATGTAAAATTAAAATAAAGGGGGAAAAAAAGGTACAATAAAAGGGTGGAAGGAGTGGTAGTGGTTTCTCTGAGTGCCATGGAGAGCTTATGACACTTCCCCTCAGATATTCAGCCTTACACAAAACCAAACCTCAAAAAAAACCCAAACAAAAGGCGCATGGGAGACATTGTGTAAAAGTGAGGATGTATTTTTGTTTCTTTTTAGCTTTTATACTTCAGTTTAAACCCTCACCCCAACTTATGAAAAAGGACAGAATGTGGTTCACTGCTAATATGACAATACCTAAAAATCAACAATTTCCCATGAAAGGTTCTGCCATCCTACCCACAATTAATTACAGTATAAAATGAAATCCTAGCAATCTAAAAAAATCCCACAAGAGTTCAACCACATTTTAAAATTTTAGATGATTAAAAATTGCAAAGCACCTTTTTATTTTAGAAGAGCAAAATATACCAAAATATATACCTGTCTAGCATTTGGACAAGGCTATTACCATTTGTCATTACTGCAGCGTAAATAGAGCATGAGCTCTGATGGCATTTTACTTACCGTCATACTCTGGAAAATAATCAACTAGATGGGAGTACATAATTTTCTCCTCTAAGAGATCTTTTTTATTTAAGAACAGAATGACTGAAGAGTTCTGGAACCATGGATATGTGATAATTGTCCTAAAGAGTGCTTTGCTTTCTTCCATTCGATTCTGTAATAAAAAAGAGAACAGAATTCTGGTGGTCATGAAAATATTTTAAAATTATTTTTTGAAATAAATTAATGCAATTTAACTTTATTTTGTAAATGGATCCATTTCATGTTTTGCACCTTCCTACCAATATGTAAGGTTTAAGTAATTAAATTACAATTAGTAAGTAAGCAGTTAATTAAATATGCAACTTCCTTTAGCACATTCAATTCCTCAACCGTAAGTATTCTTTAAAACACAGGTTATGAACATGGAAGTGGTGACATTTTGTCAACACCAAAGGCTTATGACATAAAATCTTAAAAATCTGTAAATTGCTAAATTTGTTTCTAACATCATTGGGTTAGCCTTTACTTTAATTGCTTAACTGCTTCTGAAAACCACTTTGATTATACCTGAAATGTAAGCGAAGCCTACAGTTTTATTTGTAACGCTTTTCTGTCAGAAAAAATTGAGTTCAAAACAAAGGAATGAACTTACTCTTTTTATTATTTAAAGCTGCAGCCCCCTGAAAAAAACTTTCACTGCCAAACGGGACTCCATAAAACAACAGCAAGGGGGTGAATCCTGCAGATTCTGCTGTTGCTGAGCCATACAACAATCTGTCGGATAACTCAGACAGTTTTGCAATAAGTGTATCTTTACTTTCCTTAATTTGCATTTTAAAGAGACCAACACAAACATGAAGAATAGGAACTTTAAAACAAACAAACAAACAAAACCCAAAACAAACGCTAAAAAATTCAATTTTGTAGAAGTTGATGGTTTGGTCACTTATGTCACCACAGAATCTTCAAGCAATTTATAAAACTTTACTGCAAGCTGGAGTGGTGGGTAAAAATAAGTAGCTGAATTTATAGATTGAGAAACTAATGCAGAGGAGTAAAGACTTTGCTTTCCTGCAGTCAGTTCTTATGACTCACATTGATTTCAGTGGTGCTAGGATTTCATTCAGAAAGAGAAAAACTGAAATATCAACAGAGCTGAGCATAAAACCTAAGTCCTTAGATGAACAGTTAATCAGGCCATGTTTTCTTCTCAATATTCTATATAGACTTCTCTAAACAAGGCCTTACAGAAGGGCAATGGGAACTACATAGGATAGTTTTCCCTTTTACAGGTTGATGAAAAAAGAAAGCAATGTAAACTTACGAACGACTGTTTAAATTATAAATATTCATTAACACTTGCTATCTTCTGATGTGACACTCAGAAGATGAAATAGCATCATGACTCAATTACCAGTGTTCCTTCACAGTAAATTTATAAGCTGCTGAAAACTTCAGTAAGAAAAGTGCACAGAAAACACAAAGAAATTACTTATCTAGAGTAAGCGTTCCTGCTTTTCACAAAAACCCTTCAAGAGGGCTGCAGTATTTTCATCTATAATGCTGATCTTTCTCCATATACAAAACACAGAATTGCAAAGATAAAAATAAATAAATAAATCTGTTTGGATAAATTTATGACCCTTCCTCCAGGAAAGCTCAAGAAAACTGTGTTTTGCAAACATTGTTATTAGACCGAGAGCACATTTTCATTTTCTGTTTGAAAGGGATGCTAATCAAGATGAAACAGAAAAGGCATGCAGACTAAAGCTACATTGATACCATGCCTAAAACGATTTCTGGTATCCTATCAGCTAAAACATTAACTCTGTAAGTGCTGTGTATCATAAAAATACCAGGAGACATACACAATGAAGAACAAGATATTGTGTCTTCAATGTAAGAAGAGTATGTCTTGTATTAGTGATGAATTCTGTATAATATGAATTGCATTCCACAGAGCCACTTTTTTCCTATTATGAATTTATAAATGCCTCTCAAGTCCTTTCAGACTTGATTTGAGGCATCTAACAAACTGAGGCATCTGACTTAAACTTTTCCTTGACAAGATATCTACTAAGGATTCCACTCAACAGACAGATCAGAGATGAAGCAGGTTTCCAGGATTTCCAAGACAAGTCAAAACCAATCTGGGATGCCAAAAAAGGATACTACTAAGAAGGCAATGTAAAAGAGCTGCTTCTGAAAAAATAATGTTCTATCAAAGGAAATAATTACAACCTTGAGAAATTTACAGAAGCAGTCAATCTGGGCAGTCCAACACAACTGAAAGAAACGCTCAAATGCTTTAGAAAAAATACATAGTTCAGAATTTCAGTAACTGAAGTCAGTGAAACACTACCAGATTATCCCACCCTCATTCACTTCACTGTGTTCTTTAGTACAATCAAAGTTTCATTTCATACAGAAGCCACTTGCCTCGAGAAGCCACTTGCCTCCAAAAGTCATCCAGTTAACTGTATTTTCAGGAAGAGCTAGGCTAAATCTGAATCTATTCCTGATTCTGGGAGAATAGGCTTTAAAGAGCCAACAGCAGTATATTGTTCCCCTTGTTAATTTTGTATTAAATTATCCAGTCCTAAACAAAATTAACTGGAAGTCAGAGAACTGTGGGAAATGATAAAAAATGCACATTAGATTGCCAGAGCCCATGGAAGTGGAATTATTTCTTATGGTATGAGGATCTCGCCCTGTACAGTTGTAGCAGAGGAGGATACTGAGAAGACAGTAAAGCCTTGGGCACCAAATGGTAGCTCTGAGGAACAGTAACTATCTTGGTATAGGAATTATTTCAGAGTGTGCATCACTACAGAAGAGCCCTTACCGCACCTTCATCTGCAGAATGAAGCAAACAGCAGGGATTAAGACATCAGGATGGCTGCAAACACATTTTCTAAGGAGTCGGCAAAGGATGACAAGCTGTCCAAATCATTTAAGAAAAAGTTCACTCTCCTTAAGATCCGTAATTGACAGGTCTATGAATTTCTGTGATCCTTTTCAAGAAAAAGACCACACAATGCTATGTTCTGCCCTTACAACAGAAGCATGGAAAAAGCTTAGGATATCACTGGTTATCTTCTCTTGAATGTATGTCACATTGCAATGCTCCTCAGACAAATTACGCTTTCACAAAAGACGTGTAGTAAGATGATACTGCTAGAACTTTAAAAGGTCAGACCAGTCAATTCCAGGGATTCAATGCAGATTTCATATCATTTGTATACTTAACAAGGGTCTTGCAAAGCCTCGTGAAGACATTAATCAAGAAAATTCCTCTTCAGTTCATTGTATGACATATGTAACATTATGTATAAATTACTAAATGACTGCTGTGGTCAATTCTATTTCACTGGAAGAAAACCTTTATCTTAGATGCAGCGATGTCACGAAGGAATTGTCCATGGGCTTGTCTATTTTCTCTGCTTGTATCAGGTGGCCTAATAAAATGATTGCCTCTTTCTACAGATCTTGCTTACTTTAGCATTTGTATTGTCTACAGGGATCCTCTGAATGAAAAATGTCGGTTCTATCTGACAGCATCATAAATGACAGGGCTGTTATTGCAGTCATACGTGACATTACCATCGTAGTTTTGACATCTAAAGATCAAACCAAGAAAATCCAAAATCCAGAGTGGAATGTTAACTCTGGGTTTTGGGGTTGGTTTTTTCCTCATTCTTTTATAACTTTATTATGCACTGACCTAATAATAATATCATAGATGAAAACTCAAGGGGATTCAGACAAGAGGAAAAAACCCAGTAAATAGATGTCCTAACTTCACACTCAGTTTGGGTTTTTTTACTATTTTTTCTGCCTCTTCTTAATGCCATGAACTGCACTTATAGAATGGAAAATACTATCAAAGTGTAAGAGAACAAAGTACTTAACAAGCCCTACAGAGAAGACAGATACTCACTGCGTATTGGCCATACCTGTACCTTCTCTTCATGTGCAGTCGTAACATAATAAAACCTAAAGGGTCTATCTCTTCTGTTCCCTCTCTATAACTCCCACCTTCAGGTGAGTGGTTTTTCCACAACACAGCAAGTAAATAAAAAAACCAGCAAGTAAATAAAAATGCTTACCAGTTGCCTCAACTATGGGAAATCTCACTGGCTTTTCCCCCTTCCCTGTCCTTAAGAGGGAGGTAGACAGGATCTCATTAAATACATACTAAACTCTCAGCACTTTTAAAAAGTGTGCAAAAGCTAGCACTATAAAGTTCAAATTAATATGTATCATTATGAAAAAGAATCAGCCTCTGGCTTCTCCTTTTGAAACTATCCCACATATCAAATCAAACCATTTGTTTTTCATAGTTCTGATTTTAACAGAGAAAAGTCTGAAAGTTTAAAAGGCAACAAAGGCACAACAGAAGCAGCACAGAGATGAAATGGTATAGCTTCAACACTAACGGAAAGCAATGGACTTTCTAGGAAAACACCGTAATCTGTATTTTGAATTTAAGGACTCTTTTTGTTAAACTTGTCACTAAAGAACTCAGCATACTTATAAAGAAGAGCAAGTGCAGCCAACTTATGTAGGGGTAGCTGATAAATACCCAACACAAGCTCTGAAGATGAACAGTAAGAGAATTACTTTCTAATGTCATTAACACGTAAAGAAGCTGGATTCAGCACTTTAGCACAATTCTAATTGTAAATATGCATGTACTTCTACAAAGCTACTCCTTTGCTTATCATCAGGCTTAAGGAAAGATCTTGCTGCCAGATGCTCTGTTAGGAAAGCAGTAGGAAAGTATCACCATGTGCTCTTCCATTTCTAAGCAGCTATTCTCAAGAGGGAACCTTCTACATTCTCTGCACTAAGACATTGGGATGCTTATATCTGGAGAAGTTTGCCTTTATTTCACCAGGAACCACTCATAAAATTAAAAACTGTAATTTACAGTGTAGTTCCAAAATCAGACTCCTCATGTGACAATAATACTGCTCCTACCCAATACACATTCATACCTGGATGGCTTCTGAGTAAGGGCTAGGTCTAAACAGTGGTAAAGACATTAATATTAAGATGACAGCAGTTACTACTATAATCTAAGAGAACACAGAGAGTATGATTATGTACATGCACATCAGCAGGGATGCTGATGCACTGCCAATACCATTAAGCACCATACCACATGAATGAGTAACACCCCCACCTTTAATTTGTTTAAATGTAAACAGCTTTAAGTGCTCACAGTGACTGTCACACATCTTCCACTGAAACACCACAGAAATGGCAGCAGAGTATTGACTCTGAAATGTTAGCTGGAAGGCATCTCTAGAGTTCATCTAGTTTAGTCTTTCATTCAAGCAGGACTACTGACAGCACAGAATCATAGAATCATAGAATGGTTTAGGTTGGAAGGGACCTTAAAGATCATCTAGTTCCAACCTCCCTGCCATGGGCAAGGACACCATGTCAGCCATGGCTTTATCTTGGCAAGTCTTGAAAGCCTGTACAGATGCAGATTTCAGTACCCCTTTGGTTTCCCTGTCCCACTGCTCAACACCCAAGGGAAAAATGTTTCCTAATATACAGCCTGAACTTCCCAAGCCACAATCCATTACACTGTCTGTCTAGAAAAGTTCGGCTCCATGGCACGCTTGCAACTCTTCAAATACTTGTTGGCAAGTATTAGTGTCCTCTTTGTTAGATTAAACAAGTTCAGGTCCCTCACACTGTCTTCATAGGATGTGGGCTCTGGGCTCTTCATACCTTTCCCAACTGTTTATGCGGTCATGACATTGCATTTATAAACCCTTTGCAATTATTTCAGAGGGAAATTGAAGGGAATTGTATTAAGGATGGTGAACAGACATTTTGATACATTGTCACTCAGATATGTACTCTGATGTTTGGCAGGAACAAAAGACGGCCTAGAAGATTTTAAGTAGATTCTATCTGCTTCAGCGCATAAAACAATATAGGTCCTGAGTTTACCGTAACAGATTAAACATTCTAACATGGCTTCACTATTTAATTTTAGAATGATTCAAGGATAAATCAAAAAAATATGAAGCAATTCATTTTTTGACTAATTAATCTCTGCTTAGCCTTCTGGAGTCTTTCATCTCTCTGTTTAATCCAATGTCTTAAGAGCAAATCAGCTTTTATGGATGTCATGGCAGATAAAACTATTTTTGTTCCAGAAGTAATTTCTTCAACAATACTGCTTATTATTCTCTAAAATTTCTCTTAAACAGGTTTTATGTTGCTAATGATACCTTCTACCATTGCATGCTCACCATTTTCCTTTTATTAAACATACATGCAACATTACTGCCATAATATTTTTCATCAGTTTAATTAAAGAATGTTTGACAAGATGAAATTGTTCAATTATTCACTGTTCTGAAAAATATTTGTCATTAACAGGATGCACTTTTTCTTATGTAAGAAACAAGTTTTCATGTTACAGTATTTTTATGGGAAATAGGGACAGGATTACACGGAATATAGAAAAAGGCCAGCATTGGGGATCCGACCTTCTGTGAGGTGCAGTATGAAGGAAATCTTGCCAAACCAAGCAAGGCAGTGTGGCTCTTCCACAAGAGGACAGGGGCAGTGGGGGGCAGGCAGTATTTAATAGCACTTGATGTGATTTTATGAGCCAGCTCTGCCTCACCAAATTGCTTCCAGAAAAATCTTATTTCAGCTTCAATGGAAAAGGCTGCAGAAAGAAACTTTTGAATAACTGATGTACAGAAATGTGCAGCTGGAGCTGGCTCAAGGCTTTCTCAGTAGCTGACAGCCATTCTCAGCAGTGATGCCAGCCTTCACAGCAACCTCCTTCTGACAGCAGCAAGAGCTTGTTGTGGCCTCCCTGGCTTTGCAGGCAGCTGGCACAAGGAAAATGAGCAGCAGGATCTTTGTTTTCACCAGCCCCAAGATCTCCTGGCCTGGGCATCTTCCCTGCTCTGCCTATGTCTGCAGTCAGTCCTGAATTGCATAAAGACATACTGCTATCGCCAGCCATTACTCCATTTTTCTCGTCATGATATACAGATATCCACATAAAACTCTCCCATCCTCCACACAACCTGACAGTCATCAGTCCAATGTAAAAACACCATCATGAAACACAGAATACAAAATACAGCAGATAAAATCCACAAGTGAATAGAAATTTGTTAACTATAGAAAGATCATATCATCTTGGAAAAGATTATTCCAGTTTCTTACTAAACACCAAGAAAAAACATTGTACTTATGCACAAATTATGGGACTGTCCAGTTTTATGACTTGAAACATGTTTTTATGAAACGTAAAAATAAAATGAAATTTCTGACATGTACCTCTTACTATATAGAAGATTTTATGCTGCTAAGTTTTTGTATGATGGCTAAACACAAATATAACTAGACATACAAACCACGTTTTCTCACATTTTTATCCAAAATGCAAGCTCTTACTCTTCCTCATCCTTAATAGATTAAAAAGGAGTATACTTCCTTCCACTTTTTTTTTAATCCTGTGCTTTCTGTTTTCGTGTTAAAATTGTGGATTTCTAGTTTGGATTTATGTATTGAAATTCTTTTTGCTATCTGTTGCTCTGGAAAAATATGCAATTAATCCCACAATTACAGAAATAATAGAATTGGCATAATTCATAAGCACTTGACTCTAAGAAGTCGAATCCTGAAAAATATCTAAGAGCGCTAAAGTAGCATCAGCTCAAGCTGTATTAGCTGGTACCCAGTGAAGGGAAAGCGGCATTTCCCAGCTAACAAACGTAATGCTTTGACAGAAAAGACCAAGTACAGTATTGATTTGAAACAATACAGAAGCAGCAGTGGAATTTCACCCATTACTGTCTTTATGATTGTCTAGAGTGGCATCTAGTGGGCATACTGTAACTTACATATTGACTGAAAAATGCAGTAAATAATTTTTGTCTTAAAAATTGTTAGTAATTTAAATGGTGTCTGTTAACAAGATTAGGATTTCACAAACTTTGAGAACTGAATTTTGTTGAAATGATGAGAGAGAAGGTGGTGAGGAGGTAAACAAAGTGCATTTTTCAGTCAACAATTTCCACTGTGTATGTAACTACAGTTATGCTGGTAACAAATGTTTATTTGAGTGAAAGGGCATTCAGAAACAATAACTGTAGAAGAGGAGGTACTGGTGCAAGAGAGCTTCAGAAAAAAAAAGCAGGGGTTAATATCTCAGAAGTTGTTTAGTACCACAGTAATGGATTCTATTATTTTACCTGACAAAAATCTTGTGCTTGTGAACGGTTTTTGTGCAAAGGTCTAGATTAATTAGGAATGTCTCCATTTCTCAAATAAGACTTCCCGAAATTATTTAAGTAGAAGCACTATCTAGCTGCACAGAAAGACCTACAGTGTATTCCTTGGCTAGAAATTTAACAGAGCTGCTACATGAAAGCTGGGAAATCACAGAGGAAATCAGGAAGTAGGAGCCAAGTGCAGAGTCCTCCACTATGTAAAAAAGTAAATAAAGTATCAAAACTGTAAGCACTTCAGATTTTTGCCACCAGTATGAAGTATAATCTTGCAGCTGTACTGGTGTAACTAGCCATCTAAGAAAAAACTGCAATGGTTGCACAAATATTTTTGATGAATAACTCAAATGCAGTAAGAGACAACTTCAAATACAGGGCTCAGGAATAATTCCTTCATTTTCTTCACTGGTCTTGAATCTTTGTGCAAACTAACCTGACAAAAAAAGCTACTGGTAAAGGACTGTGAAGACATCTCTGTCAAGGGGAACTGTATTTTTGTATCACCTGAGAGAAGACCTCTCACCTCTCCAACAACTTAAATTTGCAACACTGCACTCACAAATATATGGCAATTTTATGTACCCAGCAGAGGGACAGATGAACCAAATGACAGCTGAAATCCATCAAATCAACATGTTCAACAACCATCCAAACAGAAAAATATTCTCCAAAAAGAATTCATAAAACATGGTCCAAACATTGCTGTCAAATACTTGTTAAATAAAAAAATGGTTGTTAAATTAATTTTGATGAAATAACACAAATGCCAGAATAATCAGTTTTTCATGAATACCTATGTATTTTTGAGAAAAACGGGTGAAAATATTTTAAAATTAAATTGTTATTGAAAAGGCCCTTTTCTGGACAGTTTTGGCACTGGTTATTGAAAAAAATAAGTGGCAGTTGTCTATGCCAGCAGTTGCTGCCAATAGCAACATTTACCAGCAGCACTTCTGGCAGCCACTACAAGCGGGTTCACAATCACTCAACCTCCCATTTCCATTATGAACCACCCACTTCAACAAAAGAGAGAGAGGCTCTGGCTCTTCCTTATGCAAATGCTTCCCAGTACTGACACTTTACATTCGAACGGTTCTTTATCCACAAACGAAAAAGAAAATACGTATGCATATGTGTGAAGATGTATGAACAGATACAAGACATACAGCAACAAGGTTTGGCACAGGTAGTTAATGTGTTATTTTCTCTAGTTTCCAAATAAACAATGAGTTCTGGAGGTGTTATTTTCCATGGAAATAACATTGTTAAATAATTATGAAGACCACTTGAGGATTTTAATTCTATCTGGGAGTTCATATTATCCCTCTGCCCTATGTTCAGTTGTTCTGGATTACTGAATTTTGATGAAAAAAACAGACAACTGAAGTATTATGGTTATTCACGGTGCAGAAAAAGAGAAGTGCTCTGATCTCAACATTGTTTTCTTTCAGCCTTCATGCTAAGCCATGTAGGACTAGCCTCTGAATAAGGAACACAGAGTGCTGCAAGAGAAGTGGAAGCATGCCCAGATGTGAACAGCAAGATAATTCTGATGAAAAAATGAAATACGTGCTTCAGATAATTGTGGCCTCATGCCATTTCTTATTTTTGTCCCACATCAAAAGAAAGTGTGACTGGAATATTGTACCAATTTGTTACCCCTTAACAGATCCCACTGATGAACACTGCAGAAGTTCTGTCTAGGCTCTGGATACTCATTTATTTTGCAGATGTATTTTGTCCAGATTCAAAACATGAGAGTGTATGCCTGCATCTACATACCTGTATACACACACAAATAAGTTCACAGTAAAAATATTTATCCTGCGTTTCATGTAATTATTTTCACATAATTTAATACATTAGACTTTAACTGGAATATTTTTATAACAAACCAAACAACATCGATCCTTTCTATGTGGGACAACCTAAGAATAATAAAATTTTCCATCAGTCAAAAGAACTGACATCCTTGCACAGTGCCTTTATTCAGTACCTGAAGCACAGAAACATTGCAGAAAACCACACTACAAAGTTCTTTCGGTTTCAATTTGCAGTTGTGGCTGAGGTACTGAAGCCCCCATTTTCTAAATATTGTGTTTTGCCTTCATACAAGTGGTACTTCTGATAAAATCACCAGACAGTTCTTCAGTGTAAATTAATTACTGTGAAGGTAACTACATTAATTCAGATATCCACCATCACAAAAAGCAGA
Organism: Burhinus oedicnemus; assembly: GCA_008921705.1. Taxonomy (NCBI): domain Eukaryota; kingdom Metazoa; phylum Chordata; class Aves; order Charadriiformes; family Burhinidae; genus Burhinus; species Burhinus oedicnemus. Next base: position 1,079,155 of record VFFE01007972.1, read on the forward strand.
GTTCTTCAGGGTTTTAAGGAAGCTATGGCAAAACCTTATGGCATGACCACAAAGATGCTCCCCAAAGAAACAAATAAAAAAATATTTTACTTGTCAAACTATGATTTTTTACACAGAATCACAGGAAGAATTCATGGTGCAAAGGACCTGTGGAAGTCATCTGGTCCAATTCCTTACTCCCAGCAGGACTAACTCTGTCATTAGATCAGGTTGCTCATGGCTGTGCCCAGTTAAGCTTTGAACACCTCTCTCCAGTATGGAGATCCTACCCCTCCAAGCAACCAATTCTCCTTCACTCACTCATATGTAGCTATTGTCTTTCAGCCCTCGTGATGTATGAACTCCAAACTAATCATAGTTTTACTGAGGGTCACTGTATTTACAGACTATTAAGTCACTAGGCCGTTTTAACAATCCCCTGGTGGTAATGTTTCGGACAAAGCATTTTTAAGAACAACTTTCTTCCCAGATTATTTAGCTCCACACTGCTTGTGAAAGGGACTCCACTAGTCACGTGTCCTTCTTCTTTCCATCTCTCCCGTTCCACTTGGCTGAGTACCCCCTTGAATTCCTGCAAGGTTTGTGCCATGGCTTTTAGAAGCATTGCTTGAGCCACTTCCAGATCTACGGGTTCTGTTCACATATCAAAATAATTTCCTACTGCTAGTGCCATGCAAACATCTGCTACTGGTAAATGAAACTGCTATTCTACATTTCAGAAACCTAGAAGACTTGATGGGGGATCACAGCTGCACTTTACTCCAAAGCAACAGCCACTGATTTAAAAGTTTATAAACTCAGGATAAATTGGTAAGACAATGGGATGCTGAACACAGAATGAGAGAGCGTCGAGTTATAGCAGCAGAATTCTCAACAGTGCAAGCAGCAGTCTTCACACAACTCTGGCTGCTACATCCCTGCACGTTACACAGCAGCAACGGAGCAGGTTTAGGCAAGTTTCTGGGGAACTCTTTCAAAAGTCAAAGTGGAAGGAATATTACTTGTAAATATTAGCAACATGTACCTTCAATCTTGTTAAAACTTCACATTTTACAATTGTATTTCTATTTTTTTTAAACTAAAATTTATCAGCTCTGACCAAAATAGTCTAAACAGGCGTTTTCCCCAAAATTTGTTTTGTGCAATGGATGTTCAGAATGCTCATATTGATTTATTTCTAAAAACTGTCTTTTATCAATAAATACTTTATGATGTTCAATGCCTCTGTAGCTTTGCAGCCTCCGACGATACCTCAGGAAAGACAGAATTTACTTTTTCATAGTTTAGGAAATTTCAAAATTTCACTTAGCATATTAATCCACTAATTTAGCTGAAGATAAAAATTGTACCCTGTCTTTTCTGGTTTTCCTTGGGGAACACAGAAAAAGAAATATCTCTATCTATAAAAGGTCCACATTTTCATAACCGCCATAGACCTATACAAGCTATATGAAATAATACACACCTTAAGACTTTCAGTGTGCCAATGCAGAAGAGAAATATGTAAATATGAAAAATGTATCCTTTATTTTGCCATTTCCATGTACTTAACAAGCTCTGCAAAGATCATGAAAACGTCTTTTTCATGAAACCAGATTTTACAGGTATACTGTGATGTCTCTAGTCCTTCCATAACTGCAAGTGGTTACTGGTTCTCTTATAAAGCTGGAACTCGTTTCTGCATTTATTGCACTGAGATCATGAGATTTTATATGTTTAGAAGAGCTACCTGTGATACACATTTAAATGAAGCATATCCTGGAATGTGGATTAATATACTTTATCTACAAAAAAAATCCTTTATTTAAGAAAACAAGTTGATTTCAAAAATAGAAAAATTCTAAACTCTGCTTTTTGATGTACCTGCAAATTCCTCCAGATCTGCTGATATAACTCAGAGCAAAAGCCTGACCTAAAGGACATCATACATCATAAATTAATTTACCAGAGAGATGATTCCTTCATTTTTTATCTCACCTCTAATTCTGTCAGACTTTTCTGAAAAAGTGAAAAGGTTAAGCATCTGATAATTTAACTTAAAACATCTTCTCCTTCGTCACACCATATCAGACTGAGGGATGATTTACTCAATTTACAGTACTATCAATGTCATTAGTATATTATGTCTTCTGATCAAATATTGCCCTCATTTCCACCAATGAATCGAGACAGACTTACTGTTTTATTAAGGCCAGAATTTGGAACACTTTGCCTTCTCTCCTTTTACATGTATTTAAGAAGAGAAAGGCATTTCAAAACAGTACATCATCTGAAATTTTTGAAATATATGTTTAAATATACTGTCCTTACCAATTCTTCTCGTTTTGTATATATGCACCAAAGTCAGATGCTTAGTTATGTACAATCTAGACACATGCTTAAGAGAGGAGAGATGACGTTGTTCCTGAGTATTGCCTGTTAGAGGAATTATAGTTAAAATACAGTTGGGCAGCCATGTGCGCTTTTCTTCCGGACTGAAGCCCCCGACTCTATAGCTGCAGATCTTTGTCATGGGAGTGCAATTTCATGGATGTATCATTTAGGAGTCATCCTACACGGGCCTCTGAATAACAAGCAGTTTGAACATTCGTCTTATTTTCTATGTACGATGTCCCCTTACAGAGCAGTCACAATACATTCCTCAGAACTTTTAATACTTAACTACTCCAAGGGCATGAAGACAGACAGTTCCCAGCTCAATCCTAGATATATCCAGTGAGTAAAAGCCCTTGAGAGACACTTAGCAAAGCTTCTCAACTCAGTATAGCCTCATCTGGTTCATAATCCAAATGCATTTCTCTTAAATAAGCTAAACATGGGAAGAAATGGATTTACAACTGAGAGTCTATCAGGCACTACATTTTGAAATACAAATCAAGAGTCTTGAGGGCTCTAAACCAGTTTCATAATGATGAACGGTCATATAAACACACATGCACCAAATGGCAAATAATAAGTCTTAACGGATTTGTATTTATTCCTGAAAATTAGATTAATAAAAAAAAATGTATTAACTAAAAAGAATGTCACAGATGATTAAAAAGCATAGTTTTCTTTGTAAAAACATACTATGAGGAAAAAGACTTCAGGCAGTAACATGCAGTGGACTAATTAGAAAAAGAAAGCAGGCCATCTTACAAAAATCGTACTTTTTAATCAGGCCATGAAAGCAATGCAAAGGGAGTAGCAGAACACCGCAAGTTGTCGAGTCAGATCTTTTAGTTTCAGTAAGAGTGCACAGATCAAAGAAGGACTAGATTCTATCACAGTATCACACTGATGGCACACATATGAAGAAAGTAGGGCATTTACACACTCTCTCTCACTTTGGTGCTAAAATTTTAACACTGTTTCACAATTTAAAGTTAAGTGTGAAAAGTATCTCTTGGCTGATTACCAAAGACTCCAAGTTAAATCACTGTCTTCCCTACTGAGCCTGTCACCCCAGTGAAGAACAAAAATATTTTTTGGGGGTAAATTTCTTAATTCAAGGTGTAAACTAACACATTTAAACCTTTTCCCATATTTCTGCCACACCGACATTCAGACAAACTATGCTGTGCTTTATGCGGAATAGATAAACCCATTCTTCTCCTACGCGTTCTGGGACTGTAATGTTTAGAGATACAGGGGAGGGAAAAGGAAGGGAAAAAAGCAGTGCTCTGGTATACCAACAAAATCTAGACAGACAGGCTACAGCTTGTGGAAAGCCAAAACTAAGCTGCCCAGATGGATGCTTAGCTCTAAGACAGTCTGGATCCATCCCACAGCTAGAGTAACAGAGGCCTAAGGCTGCTGGCAAGCACTACTAGGCTATGTATGTATGACTTGAAAACAAACACTGGTTTGAATTAAAGTTATGAACATATTTTAAACTGAAAGACAAAAAGGTTCAGAAGTTTTCCGCTGTTGTTAATAAGAAACATAAATAGTTTAGCAGCGAGGTGGAAGAACCATCTGCAAGACAATGAGGAGTTTTACAGCTTTTGCCTCCACAAAGTGTTTCCAAAGTGAAAACTTGAAAAATCAAAACAGCTTCATGAGTAAAGTCATCTTTTTCATAACAGCTGAAAAGTAGTTATAAAAAAGGCATCACTTCAGTCATTGGAGCCCCTAAAACATAAAGAAAATCTTCAGCCAGATGTTCTGTTCAGTTCACAACATATGAACCCTTTTAGCTTATGAGAACACTGACTGAGATGATTCAGCCTAGGAAGATATTGCTCTGTCACCTAGAGTAGCGATGCTCTAAGTAATGATCTGCACACTGAAATTACCTAACAAACCAGAGCAAGGGTCTGAGCAAGCCCCCTAACTAGAACAGCATACACTTAATAGGGAACCAGCGTCTGGTAAACCTCTCCTTATGAGACAGTTCCTACGAGAATTGCTCCCTATGAGAAAGACACTATGAAAATACAGTGATAACAGCTAACACCAGGAAGTTTGGAAGTCTATTTTGGATAGTCAAAACAGCATTTGAAAATTATCATAACTAATTTTTCTTTATGTGATTTCCAGTATATTTTGTTTTGACTTGTATAATTAAAATGCTTAATACTTCTGTGTTGATTTTGTGACTACAAAAGAATAATGCAAACAGAAAAAGACAGAACCAGACACTTCTGGCTTGGCTTGAAATGAGCCACGTCTGACTGAGTTCTCTTTTTATCTACACATGTCTAGCTTCCAAAATTGTAAGAGATGAAGTTGGTGCAGATTACATCATCATTTTTGTAAATTCAGCTTTGAATGATACAGTTGATTATATAACCAGTGTAACGATATTTTTCTTTTATGGAAAGACGATAAATGTAAAAGCTTTAAGAGCTCCCAGACTTTATTAAAAAATTAATCCTGGAAAAAGTTCAGCATACAAACATGAATGTCCAGGGACACCTGGTTTTCCTGGTTATGTCAACCATTCTCTTAAACAGTGAAATCAACATGTATGCAGCCATGAAGAACATTGAAACGTTTTCTTTTTTTCACATAACTTTTGTAAGTATGTGTTAAAAGACTTGCAGAGGACAGTGCCGGTGAGCAACTCATAAAAGTTTGATGAATAACTTAAAATAGTCCTCAGGAAAGACAAAATAATCTAAACATTAAATAATCTCCCTGGTCTGTAAAACTGCATTCAGAATACTGCATCCTAGTCTGCTTTGCACCCTTCTGCTCATCCACTTTCCTACTTCTGTTATTTTTTGAAATAAAAATACAATCTACATCCTATGCTTTAAGTCAAAGGAATGAAGTTTACTACTTTAGGGTCTGTTGTAGCAAAGAATCTACAATTTTGTCTTCATTTTTACCACCTATTTTTGTGGCTCTGCTACATAACACTAACTGCACAAATAGCTACGCTAAGAACATTTCTCTATATTCAACTGTATTCCCCTTCAACAGAAAACAGGTTTCTTTGAATCCTCCATGGAGCAGATCAGCTTTGCCATATTTGAAGATTGATCCCCTCCTCCCCTTCTCACTCCATGGGGTACAGTTGTGTATGACTGCTGGTAGACGCATTTGGAAAACATCTGGAAGTGGACAAGTAAAGTTATTTTTTCTTTAAAACTGGTGCTTTTTGCTGATGCTTGCTTACCTCATTGTCTGACTCCACAAGCACTTGATCATATTCACTAAGAGCTACTAGGAACATGATAGATGTGACATTTTCAAAGCAATGTATCCATTTTCTTCGTTCTGATCGTTGGCCTCCTACATCCACCATTCTGCAAAATTAATATCTACATCAACTCCATGAATACCTTAACAAGTAAACACACAAGCACGCACACAATGACAAAATTAAAGAATTTACTTGAAAACAGTTTTGTTTGGTTTTCTTAATGATTTTTTCCACTGATGTTTAATGGAATCTGTTGTAAGTAGGCAGTTAATCATATTTGCTTTTAAGACTGATGTGTTTTCTGTATTTAAATTATTGCGGGTCTCAAAACCCTCAGATTTCTGAGATACAAAGGTCGCACGAGCTATGATTCAGCAATGTATGCCCTGTGTATTCAGCAGAAACAGATCTGAAAAGAACAGACTTGGTTGTCTGCCTTTGTCCCCCCAAATTACCAGAGTCAAAATTCTCAACTTGTTAAAGCTGCCCCATTTTAAGAGGACAAATAGAATACAGTATGTATCTACTAAAATTTTTAGTAGCCAAAATTAAAACTCAAATTTGTTTGCAGTGTATTCCCACTTCATCCCATGTCTCAGTGTAACTAAACACAGGTGTCTAACTTGCAAATGCAATCACATAGTTATTTTTTAAACAACTCTACTTGCACTCAAATAGGATGATTTCTCTCTAAAGGAGAGTAATTTCTAAAAATCAACTACACAAGTGCTAACTTTGTATTCCATAATTTATGTCAATTACAAGGACACGATTGTATTTTCAGATTATTATTCATAGTGAAACTTTCATATGTATTATTGAAAAGACAAATTGCAGGGGTTTTTTGAGTAATAAGTACCTTCAGAAAAAAGACAAACCTAATTCTCTGACATCCTTTTGACATCTTTATCATCAGCTCCTTATTGTATGTGGACAATTACACTAAAATACATTGACCAACCTCAAATTTTAAAACCATAGAATAATTGCTTTTTATGCACTTTTAACCAATATCCTATACACGGTTTTACTAATGTAAAAGGAAGCAAAAGAAACATAGCAAGTGGGTGTTAAAACTTTTTTTCTACCTGAAAATGACGCTTTGTAAGTCGAATGGATATTCAATGATTCCTGTTGTTGGGACTCGAACTCTGAGCACATCTTGCTGAGTTGGCAGATAGGTGGAATCTGCTATGCGGTCCAAGTCATTAAGATAGCTATAGACAGGGAGAAACAACAGGAATGCAAGACAGTGACACCATCATCCCACTGAGGAAAAGAGAAAGGAAGACTTGGGAATGGAAATGGGCTGTGGGGTAGGACAAAGTACAACAGAAAAAAGAGCATTATCGGCATAAAACAGGGGACAAAGTACAAAAATGTGCTCCATCCTCCCTTCCTGTACACTTTCATAGCTTCAAGTAAATTCTACAGAAGGGTAGCGTAATTATTCTGGGTTTTTTTCCTACCAGTTTGCTTGGCTTTCACATGTAAATTCACCAAAGATTCGAAGTTTTCAATTACGTAATTCTAGGCAATTTAGAGACAAGTAATACTATAAAATGTGTGAGAAATACAAAATTGTACAGTTTTATTTGAATACGTAACATATTTCTTGATATTCATTCCGCAGTGTCTGCACAGATACATGGATAGACAAACATGAATCTCCCAAGGAACAGTGAACTGCTATAGAATAGATCATTACCAGTTATAAAATGATAGGAGGATAAATGGTACTGTTTAGAGATTTAAAAAAAAAAAAAAGAAAAAAAAAGAAAAACCCATCCACTGGCAAATTAAAAAACTCTTCAGACCTTGTAATCAGAAGGCAGCACTGATTATTTAGTAGGATCTCTGGTACCTGAAAATCCTGCATTCACACTGAAACTTCTGATTAAGTTAATAAGCCTGCAGTTCATGAAATACACCCCAGTTAATTAGAAAACAACCCAAAATGGCTATAAAATTGCTTGTAAATGTTCATTGACTACCACACAAAACTCTTCTGCCATTGCTTAATGGTAGTTTTCAACCATAGAGCATCACTGTACTGAAGGTTTTAATTAATTCTCATAAAAGAGATGCTTCAAAAAAGAAATGTACCAATGTGTGTGTGATAGCCTGTTTGGGTCCAGCAGCGAGATATCTCATGAAATCAGTGCACCAAGTAGCTTGGGCTTTCAGCATGGTAGTTGGCTGGGAGAAAGATTGGTTCAGGAAACAAGGTTCTTGGGCATTTGGTTACTTCCCAGCACAAGAATGACCTAAAGTTAGCCACTGAGACGATGCCTTCATTCATTCTAGAGGAGGAGAGCAATAGTCTTGTAATTTATCAAATGATGATGAAGTATCACTAAACTCTGAACATGATCTTTTCCTTGTAGTTATTAGTGAAGGTGCTCTTTTTAAATAAACCCACACAAGAAATAATTAGACTTCTTCTAGATGCTCTGAATGACTTCTTAATGAAATAGTGACAGCAAGTTATCTTGAACAATGACTGAAACAAAGCAGTTTGATTTCTACCTTACAGGAAAAACACATAAGAATTGATTTGTTAGATCTGGGAAGGAGCCAAAAACATTATAAAATCTCCCACATTTTATTCATGGAAGATTAACCCAATAGTAAACACTGAATGTGCGAAAGTTACACATAGTTAGAAAGATGTATTGAATCATATAATGTATCTCAGATAATTCAGAAGCTACTGTTCAGAAAATATTTTCTGAGAACACTGATTAATTTCTGCCAATATGAAAAAGGCATGAGAGTCTGACCACTTCATCTGCCCTCAGGTGTTTTACACAAAAAGCAGAATGGACAAGCACATCATCAATTTGTTGGGGGCAGGGGGGGAAGTATACGCGAATGAAATCTGTAACTACCACAGTAAGAAACAGATAGAGATACTGAACTAGCTGCTTCTTCCCACTCAGCCCCCAAAAACTGGTTTTGGTTTGTGACTGTATTTTGGAAGGGTACAAAGAAGCATTGTGGGTCATTACATGCTACAATGGTATTCACAACAGCAGAATTTTAACTGAATAAACGGGCAGGTGGCCCATTTACACACTTGTCTTGTTGGAAGTTCCTTTAGGAAGCTTCAGCTGTGGTCTCTACGTGAGCCTGGTTACCACACCTCTGCACCATCAGCACAGTGCACATGTTACTAAGATAGGCTGTAGTGCACATCTGGCTGATTTTAGAAAGGCAATATTGCAAAGGGATGGTATTAAAGAGTTAAATCTCATTTGTGTTACTGGAAAACATTAAACAGGCAGACGAGTATTTTTTTTGTCCTAACACAAATCACTGATGTCATTAAATTCCAGAGGCATTAATTTATCCTTAAAAAATACTTATCTTTGCCTCATCCTCTTCTGCTCAAGTTCTGCTCATTCAGTTACTAAACAGCAACCTTCAGACTCTTTTCACCCATAGCACTTTACAGAGCCTGTATAGTCCATAGAAGAGTCCTTTATGTGTCCTTATGGAGTCCTATTTCTTTCCCTAAATTTCTTCACTTAACAGATCAAAGGATGTTGGGGTCTCTAAGATGTGTCCTAAAATATACATTCAAACGCAGAACCAAGGAAGCAGTGTCAAAACCAGTAAGAGTACCTCACAGGAAAAAAAAAAAAAAAAGAAATCAGATAGCATGCACAAAATCCTTTAAAAAGAAGATCTTTGTGATACTGACAAATCATAACCAGAATCTACAGTTGAACAAAAGCAATTTAGAATATATCCTGCATGGTTTTTTCAAATAATGACATTTAGACCCTACCACTTTTCCTTCTAACTTAAAACTTAATAAACAAATTGTATCCATTTATTTAAATGAAAATGTCCCAGTTCTTTGTTGCACAGCCTTAGTTTTAAATCTTTCATTATTGCTATTTTCATGCTGTGGGCACACAGCTAATAGTCAATGAAATTCTTTTTAAGTAGAAAAAACCCATTTTTCTTTTAAGGTTTTATTTTTTAAATTTTTTTAACAGAGATTTCTGCTGAAGAATTACTTGTGCTGGAATTCAGATTTTAATTAAGTTTGTGTGTTGTTGCTCTGAAGCAAAGGAGTAGATATTTTCTGCTACTGACTTTAACTGTTCTGCAGATCATTTACACTTCTTGTTACCATATGAGAATACGTAACTTCACATTCTGCTATCAACTTCACAGGGATTAAACGTTTCTGAAAATCAGACTGAAAGCTTTGCCTGCAGTAGCAACACAAAGTTCCCTTCAAGATACTCTAAAATCACTAAAAACTGTTTAACTGTCTCTTAAAATTCATGTAACTTCTGAAACAAAGTAACACAGTTAATTAAAAAAAATCTATTATCTTTGGGTAAGAACACGTATCATTGGGATTGACATCAGGGTTTTTCTTTTCCATTGTACCCACTGCTTTATATCACATCTGAAGATTTTTGATATATTGCAGAAATGAATCATCTCTCTTCAGTCAGGAGCAATCTTCCTAAAATGCCAGTGGGAGCAAATCAAGACACACTCAATACATTACATGACTTTTGCATTAATTGCGTAACACTATACTTCTATGTCCATAGTACTACATAGACAAAAACTAAGACATTTGCTCTTCTCAAAGCATAAGAATGGATTTTTGCATTGCATTAGGAGGGGTGGGGTGACAGATTTTTCTAAATAACTGATTTGTTGGGTTGACTCACTATTTCAAAATGCCGAGAGGGAGTTTGTAAATGAATACAGGTGACTATTTACATTAAAAGAAAAGACAAATGGAATACCATTAACGACAAACTACCAACATACACAATTTTCACATATTACTATTACAGCTGTTCCTGTAACATTGAAAATTTAGAATTCCATTTATTTGGTTTATCATAGTTTAACTCATTGTCATAATAAAGACTTATTTTTTCAAATCTTCCTCATACCAAAAGGGTTGGAAATTTAACTTTTCTTTTCCCACAGGAAAGCTGGGGTTTAAAGAAATTCTCTGATCACCAGGGGATTGCAGGACTGCATGCATATGCTTTAAGCATCCTACAGCTTATTAAACTAACAGCTTATTTATTTTTAAATTAATTTAGCAAGCAGCAACTTTAAATAGAAACATCAAAATATGCTAGCTAATGCCAATTCTTTTCCACCTTCAACTGTGCCGGATCAAGCCCCACTCTTAGCTGCACCTCTGCCCATCCCCAGCCGCCAGCTCTTTCGCTTGTGCAATGATTTGATAACACATTTGTGTCAGAATGATTTGGACTAGTGAAGAAACACTACTAAAATTTTCAGTTTAAGCTAGTTCATTTGATGGATACAGCCTGGGTTGTGGGAAGTCCATAAGCTCCAGCAGGAAAGCAGGGTGGAATTACCTCCTCCACTGGCTTATCTGCAACCAGAGGAGGACTTAGGAAGCCAGTGTGATATGAAATGTCTCAAGTCACTGAATTCAGATGGGTGAGGAGTGAAAGAAAATGAAGATTTTCATTGCTTTTTTGTATATCTGTTTATTAAAAAAAAAAAAATTCACCATGGCTTTGCTTTAAAGCACTTATCTAATACAGCCCTAAACAAAGCACTGACAAATACATCTCTCACCTGGGCAAACAAATCCTGTGCACATATAAAAAATTTAAGCACATAAGAGATACGCACAGAGTATTTTAGGGTAAGTGCCTAACTCAAAATGTATGCAACAAATACTGCAATCAGCCTTTGCAATGCAAGTAACGCTTCAGTGTATACTAGAAATGGCTACACATGCACTTTTGCAAACAAACCACAGGACTTGTCATAAACATGAACTTCCACAAGAAAAGTGTTGCCAACAATTGCCCAAACTAGATATTTCCTGAGTTTATTAACTTCAAAATTTAAAGTCATAGTAACAATATGGATATTGGAAATACCCTGGCAGCTGTCCTGAGGGCTAGTCCTAAAGTGGGTAACCACCAGCGTTACCACGGGGAATTCACTTGCACAGGTAGCAGAAACTGTGCAAGCCATATAGATCTCAGCTATATGGCACTCAGCTTATTTTTACCACCTGCTAAGAAATGTCTTACTCTGATGAGACACACTGTAGCTATAGGGCCTCTCACCCAGACAGTACCTACTCAGCTAGGCATTATACAAAGGAACAAAAAAGGGAAAATTGCATAAAACTACTTAAAAAAAAAGCCAAATCACATAGGTCTGAGTAAATTTATAGTACAGACCAAGTTTAAAAAGTTAATTATACCTGTAATTAGTTTCGTAAAAATGAATTTTAGTGGCTGCTGAGGTAATTTTCCAGGGGGTTGCCATAGCGACAGGCAGAAGGTGCATCACCGAGGCGATGCATGTGTGATGAGCTGCTGGCAGTGGCCCTCCCTTGACGTCAGGAGAAACTGCCACCATCTCGCAGCACGCTTGTGATCTGCACGTTGACCAGAGGCGGAGGAAGCCTTTTGTTTCCCAGTCAGCACTGGGAGAGAAGTACTTATTTTTAATGCACTTTACATCACCTATGACAAGGTCCATGCCTGCAGCCAGTTTCAGGGAAGCTGCCAGACTATGGAGCTGCTAAGGATGCCCTTGAAAGAGAGCACGTTTGTTGACACTTCAAAATAAACAGCAGGAGCGGGATCATGAGAGTAGACTGACTGGCTCTGTCCTTTCCTACATGCCTTTCCCATACCGAAATCAGGCAAAAAAGCGAGACTCCTAACCCTAATAAACAGACCAGAGTTGTTCTAACCAGTAACCTTCAAGAAGTTACATATAAACCCTGTCACCATGAACAGGTAGCTCAACATTCAGCCTTAATTAATTTCTCAGAGCTACATCACCTAATGAAGACAGACCATCAAAACTTATTTGAATTTACTTTCAGTGAATGAGGTCTTGAAGCACCTTCAACATGAACAAACATGGGGCAGGCACTTCAAAAACACCCTCCTCCAGCCATGAGCTACTACTTTCCAGCACCTTTGAGGTCTGACTTTTGTTGCAAGTAATCAGGTGATAAAGTAGCATTTTCTCAGGAATAATTCCGTAAGATGAATGCCTGTAACTTTAAACAAAATTTAGTGTATAGCTGAATTAATCAAGAGACAGCATGAAGGCATAGGCAAAGGTGGGAAAGCTACAGCCTTCATCCATCTGTTAACACTCATTTCCCTTTCTGAGGTTAAAAATGAGATTGCTCTATTCATCAGTACTACCCAATAACTCTTCCCAAAGTTAGCAGGCAAAATTGATGTAGCAAGATGCTGAATTAATATTCACTAGCACACGAATAAACCCTGTGCTTGGAAGGAGTCTGCCTGTGAGACCCTGTGAGCACTGAAGCCCCCGGGGAGCAGAGCGCCTCTGAAACACACTGCTGAGGAGAAGGGATCTGCCTGGCACCACACCAGAAACACTGCAACAAAAATCTCTAAAACAAAACCAAACATGTTGAGATAGAGGTAATTACTAGTGCTGATAAAAGGATCAGATTAAAACCAGTAAGGATGACTTGTTACCACCCAGCCAGCAAACAACGTGACTGTTTTTAATCTATATGGGGAGAACACAAGTACAGGCGAAGAGGGAAGTGACAAACCTCAAGAAACTCTGTAAAGTTTGTTGTTTAACATAAAGTTTGTTGGGGGATTTCAGTGTAACCACAGCTATAAAAGCAAGGCTTACCAGCAACATTTCATATGCAAATACTTTCACTGTGTTCAACCGCATGTAACACAGATACCGCATGGCTGACTTTTTCCAGGTATGATAGTAACCACAAACATTTACATCTTTTCAATCCTAACGCTCTCAGGTTTAATGCAAAAAAAAAAAAAAAAAAAAAAAAAAAAAAGTATTTTCCTTTAAGTTAGGATGGTTCATAGGTATGACCCTCTGCAAAATGTTTTCTCTCATACACATACAGTGATGGTGCAAGTGAAAATAAAGCTGTGGGGCAGGATTTGACTGGCCTCAGAAAAAGTCCTAGTGCTGTTCAGCTGATGGAAGGAAATGTGTTGGACCTTGTCGGCCACAGGCTTTGGGTAGATTAAGATAAGAGCTGTACCCTAGAAGAATAGGGAGTACTGACTCTGTGTGTAGATAAAGATTAGGCAGCTGTCTCATGACTGAGAAACTATTGTTCTGCACAGGGAAGACTGTTACAGCTAAGGAAAGCAAATGTTTAGAAGATTGTATTAGTGGCAACCAATTAGCAGTTAACACAGGAGATGAGTATGAACCAATCAGTTTGTAATATGTGTCGAAGGCACCAATCGATTTGAAATACGTTGCCTTCTGATCTGGATAAATACTTGTGGATAGTCCTAATAAACTCGACACTTAGCTTGCATCAAGCTGCGTCCCGTCTCTCAATCGCGGCATAAAGCCATAACCAAAGTCTATGACTAAGGCTAATTAGTCAAACTATTTAGTGAGATTTGCTATATCTCTGTCATTTGGAGCCTGGCTATTCTGGAATTGGGTGGGGCTACCCTCCATACTGTTGTTGAGGTCTGGTGTAGTTTTGGGGGGTTGGAGGTTGTTCGTTTGTTTCGTTGTCGAAACACTGAACTGGCTGATGAGAATACCTCAAACTAGCACTGATTTTGACCATGTGCTAGAAAACAAGCTTTGAAAGGGAAAAGCCTTTTTCTGCATTTTTGGGAACGCATACAACTTGCTTGTCTTTCAACTCCACATATGCAAAATGTTAAAGTTGCTGTAGCAGGATTTTCCTACCTCACAGAGCTGCCAGAATAACTGACACAAGTGTCCTCTTTACTAACATGCAGCAGAACAGTAAATGGAATCAATTTTCAGTATACAAACACGAGCTGTGAACAAAGCTAAGTGTAAACAAGTACTGGCCACATTTTCAGAATTGCTGTAGAGATTCGCATTTCTGAGCTTCTATACCACTGGTGAAAAGTTGTGGTCTGTTTACTGGTTTCCAGAACTATCTAATCTTAATCTAAAGTAAACACAGTAAATCTAAGATCTTTGCAGTGAGGTAGGAAGAAGTCTGCCCTGTGTTCTTTTTATCGTTATGCCACCTAAACCCTTCCTAGCTGTTTCCCTCAATTTCCTACATGGCTAAAAGCCAACCTTAGCAAAGGCTAGAAAAAGCAAGTAATAAAATAAAAACATGCTTGTGCAAATTCTTCTTAATAGGAAATGTGGTTTAAAGGTTTTACAGATATTAAAAACATGTTCAGCACTGCATGAAAAAAGGATCCTGAAAGAAATACATACTGTATACTGCTTTATATAACCACACTTGTCTTTCTGAATTTCTCTAGTTCTGTTGCATAATCTTCAGTTTTTCTATAGGATGCAGTGCTTTGATATGCAGCAGATTTCGTGTCCCATCTTTCTTCAGACCTTCCTTTTACATTTGGGGACTACATCTAAGGCGTAAGATAGGGTTAGCATGGTTCTGCTGCTAGTACTTGATCTTAATCTTCAGACTTTAATTTTTATTTGCTGTTTTTATCTTACCACAAACCTTACACAAGTAAAGCTGTGTAAGCCATGAATACATAAAAGCAGAAACTACCATTCTGCAATACAAATTGCCCCCAAATACAGCTTTAGAACCTTCAAGTACATTTTTACAAATGAAAGGAAGAAAGAATCAATGAACACTACTCAAATGTTTATTAAATAATGATGTGCTTATGCATGATAAATTATGAGTAGATGGTTTTCTCACTCCCAACAAATGACTACCACACAGATATCACATAGACAGCTTTCATAAGTTGCTATAGCAGTGTCAGGCACATAGCAGGTCTCAATTTAGGATAATATTAGCCCTTCTGAAAGGCTCACACAGACCCATGATGTCCTAAAGATTCCCTACAGCTTTATGAAACAGAAGAATGAATATTCTGATCGCTAGAGGTAATACCAGCAAACAGAGTAAACTGCTGTAGTAAAAACTTAATGATTCATACACTGATCTTTCCCTTTGTGTGGCCCTAAGCACATCCTGTTTAGCACACAGTAATTCCACTGAAATGTGCCTATTTCATGGAAGCAAAATGTTATTTTTAACAGACAGGTATGAAGGAATTAGTTGTTCAGCTGAAGTTACGAAAAACTTCAAATGCAGATGGAATACTGTCATATAAAAATTAGTAGCTGACCAAAGCACTACAATTCATGCAATGGTTTCACAAAAAGTGAAACATGAACTTTAATGAGCAGACATCATTAGGATTCACCTCTTTCCTCCTGGTTAACAATCAATGGCATACTGATGATGTCTTCAGACTCACACCCTGGAGCTCTTATTACATGGTAAAATACTGGAATCTGCATTTCTGTACTAACCGTCCAGCTAAGTCAACTCACACGAGCACAGGTATATGCATGGCTGTGTAACTGTAGGAACCAAGTTGTTAAAGGTGATAGCAAATGCAGAAACAAAAGCCTGAAGGACTCTCACGTATGTAAGAGAATGCCATGGCAGTGCATTAAATAATAACAAAGTAGAATATTAAATACCCACTGGTATAGCTAATACGGTGGGGTAGGAACCTCAGGGAAAATTATGTTTAATTCTCTGAAGTGTTAGAAAACACAGCCATGGAAGGGAAACCAAACAGATATCCTCAGTGCTTGTGTAGCAACTAGCAAGTCCTTCGTTGGAGGTACACAATGACATAACACTTCCATTTCACAGGACCAGAGAAAGACGAAGTTTTTCTGGGGGACACTTTCCAGTTCTAAACACTTCCTACTTTTTCTTCATGAAGGGAAAGCCCTTAGTGTCATATTGGGGAAAAAAGGTGATGAATCTCCACAAATTGTAGTTGCAACCCAAGTTCTGTAACTTGTCACACCAATGTGAATTGTTACTTATGACAACTGTGTCTCTTACTGACAACAGTATGCCTGTTGCTTCTCCTTTCTTCAGGCTTTGAAAAGCCATGATACAATCAGACTGTTGACTGGTAACCTATTTACATTTGTGTTAAGGTCTTGACACCCCGTACAGTATGTACCAAATGATCTCATCTCACACATCTATTACTTGAGGCAATCCACAGTGTGGCGTTGGTTTACCTCTGTCTCACGCTGTGAACAGTACCTTAAAGGCAACTGGTTCAGTGGTAAAGAAGTGGCTAAGTCACCCTATAATGTATATGGGAAGTGAATAATCTCGATTTACCTTCACTTTACCACAGAGAAGTCTAGAAATTGCTTTTAAAAACAACATGAACATCCAAACTTTGGAGCATCCAATGGCAAAGGAAGAGGATGGAATGTATTTGCTCAGCCTCCAAGAGCTCCAAATCAACTCCCACGGTGCAGGAAATTTTCTTTCTTAGACCCTACCCTCACCTCTTCTGGTAAACACACATCAGATGTATTCTTCCAGGGTACTAGCAGTGGGTATAAAAACATGAAACGTGTAGCTAACAATGACAAAGCAGGGCAGAAGACGACAGAAAGTATAGAAATATACAGGATATATCAGAAACCAGAAACAGAATTTAGAAACAACAGAACAAACAGAAAATACAGAGGAAGAGATTTAGGATGACAATGTGTAATAACATTGATGAATGATAAAAAACAATATAGTGAACAGACTGAAAACACTACTATAAAAACACAGGGGAAAACTACTGAGAAGATGAGAGGCTCATGCAAGGGATGAATGAAGAATGTGTGGCATATTGAGCCATATGCCTAAAAATATTGACATATATGCTTACAAGACATATTGACACATATGCTTACAAGAGAGCTGGCGGACAACAAACCGTTTTGCTTTATACATCAAGTCAGAAGAAATTACTAAGACTCACCAAGTCAATGGGCATTGGGTACTTATTTCTGTCTTACTGCCTTGTGAATCCCAGTAGTAACTTTTAAGCATTTTGTGTTCTTGCTTTGTGACAGGGATTTAAAGCTAGCAAATTCTCTTTGGGTGTTTTATTGCTGAACATCCACACTGTATTTTTGAAACAATGTTTCTTTGGTTTCGGCTAATTGCTTTTACTGGATGTACATACCTGAAAAAACTCTGCTTCCAAGCATAAATATAAGGGAGGCTTTTCTAAAGACTCATATACAGTGATTCACAATTCTAACTTAAAACAGATTTTGCAGAAATCCATAGTATGAACTATAATATAGTTAAAGTCACAAAATCTTCAAAAACTCATGTTAAATTGCTAAACATGTTGAGCTTGGAAAATAACCAATCAACCAGTCCATTTACCTTTTGCAAGGCAATGTACTAGCAATTTTCTTCTATTTATTTAATGCTTTAATGAATTATTCCCTGCTATTTTTAATACTACTCAAAAGATCCACTACAGTGACAATTTCATTAGAACTAAGACAAAACTATGGTATTCAGCACAATCTGATGTGAAGTAGCATCAGATGATTATTTCCTACTTTGGAGAGTAAATAATTCTACTTTTATCCTTTAAGGCAAGCACATGAAATACATTTCTTTCAACTTTAAAAACAGTATCACATCTGTTGTGGAAACAAAGTTAGAACCTACAAATACAAGAAATTCAAAGTGTAAGTAAGACAAGCTCTGCTTCACCTACTTAGGCTTGCTGCTTATTTCAGCATGGAAACAATATGAAAGCGTATTGTCAGTAACTTGTCCCTGAAATTTTCTTTTCACCATTTATACACCCCACAGTTTTTTACTTTTTGTAACATTCTATTTGTTTTCCTACCACTAAAAAACAAAACACAGTACGGTATCTTTCGGGACAATACAAGACAGATGCCACTATACTTTGCACCACTCTGCACCAAAATATGCATACACAAATAACAAAAGTGACAAGGGTGGGGAGGTAACCAGCTCCACAGGACAGCAAACTGCCTAGGACAACAGGAACCCTATGCATGGGGCAAATATACCAGGAGAAAAACATAAGAACATGGTGTGGTGATAGCATCGGAGCAAATCTGAGGAGACCTACGTCATACACCTGTAGCTCTTCAGCTGCCTAAATTGCATCAGCAAGATAATAATAAGTTCGTCTTGACTAAATCACATATAAAGTGCTGTGCTAGATAATAATCCTCAGACTACTGCGCAGATAAATGTCATCCATGTCTATAGCCCCGTTCCAATGAGCTTAATGGGAGCTTCATGGTGCCTTTCTGTTCTTCTGTGCTTTCCTCAGTAAGAGGCTTCCATTCATGTACACCAGACAAATGGAGACTGGAATGATATAATCAGAATAATTTCCATAGCTAATACAAAAACTTAGGTGGAGACTATAGAAGTTTTTGCCACAGCTTTAATAATTAACTATGCTGTATTTTTTTACTGTTGGTCAACATCAAAAGGTCACCATCCCTTACCATCATAAATTTCTTTGACAACAGATGAGAAATTTTATTTGAGCTATATGCTACCTTACCGAAGAGTAACTGAATTTCATGAAGTCAATCTTCAGGCACTCCCCAGACTCCAATGTTAAATTTCACAGCACTATTTTATGAGATTTCTGCCCCAAGAAACTAAAGACATAACATTTCAGACATAGTTTAGTCACATACGCATTTTTTTTATTGTTGACCTATAACAAACAGGCTTTAACTTAAAGTGGTTTTTTTGTTGTCCTGCTGGCAGCCATGTCCTTTAAAATTTAGGCTTTGTTTCCATCAAAGAAAGGCAGTTCAATAAAACACAAGAACTCTTGCTTAGTACTATTCACCTCACCACTAGGACTACAAAAGCAATCTGTGATGGAAAACGGGAAAACCTGGGAAACTATGAGTTCTGGGGTACTATAATCATGGAATCATGGAATTTTCAGAGTTGGAAGGGGCCTCGAGAGATCATCTAGTCCAACTCCCCTGCTAAAGCAGGAATGCCTACAGCACATTACTCAGGACTGCATCCAGGCAGATCTTGAAGATCTCCACAGAAGGGGACTCCACAACCTCCCTGGGCAGCCTGTTCCAGTGCTCTGGCACCCTCACCATAAAGAAGTTTTTTCTTGTGTTTCAGTGGAACTTCCTATGTTCCAACTTGTGCCCGTTGGCCCTCATCCTGTCACTGGGAACCACTGAAAAGAGTCTGCCTCCATCCTCCTTCAACCCACCCTTTAGATACTTATAAGCAAGAATAAGGTCTCCTCCCAGCCTTCTCTTCTCCAGGCTAAAGAGTCCCAGCTCTCTCAGCCTTTCCTTATAAGGGAGGTGCTCCAATCCCCCAGTCATCTTCATTGCCCTATGCTGGACTCTCTCCAGGAGTTCCCTGTCCCGCTTGAGCTGGGGAGCCCAGAACTGGACACAGTATTCCAGTTGTGGCCTCACCAGTGCTGAGTAGAGGGGGAGAATGACCTCCCTTGACCTACTGGCCACACTCTTCGCTATGCAGCCCAGGATTCCATTGGCCTTCCTGGCGACAAGGGCACATTGCTGGCTAATGGATAATTTCCTATCTACCAGGTCCCCCAGATCCTTCTCCTCAGAACTCCCTTCCAGCAGGTCCACCCCTAACCTATAGTGGTGCCTAGCATTCTTCCTCCCCAGGTGCAGGACCCTACACTTGCTCTAGTTGAACCTCATTAGGTTCTTCTCTGCCCAGCACTCCAGCCTGTCCAGGTCACGCTGGATGGCAGCGCAGCCCTCTGGAGTGTCAGCCACCCCTCCCAGTTTAATACCATCAGCGAACTTGCTGAGGATACACTCTGTCCCCTCATCCAAGTCATTAATGAATATATTGAAAAAGACTGGACCGAGTATTGACCCCTGAGGGACACCTCAGGGTTACAGGTTACAGGTTACAGGCCTCCAACTTGACACTGCTCCACTAATCACAACCCTCTGAGTTCTGCCACACAGCCAGCTCTCAATCCACTTCGCTGTCTCCTCATCTAGCCCACACTTCCTCAGCTTCCTAATGAGGATGTTATGGGAGACAGTGTCAAAAGCCTTGCTGAAGTCAAGGTAGATGACATCTACTGCTCTCCCCCCATCCAGCCAACCAGTTATAACATCATAGAAGGCTATCAGATTGGTCACGCATGATTTAGCCTTGGTAAATCTGTGTTATTTCCAATAACTTCCTGTTCTTCAATGTGTTTGGAGATGACATCCAGAACACGTTGCTCCATTATCTTCCCAGGGATAGAGGTGAGACTGACCGGCCTGTAGTTCCCTGGGTCCTCCTTCTTGCCCTTTTTGAAGATTGGAGCGATGTCGGCTCCAATATGAATTCTATGGAGGTCTACCTTGACTGCATTTCCCAGTATTCACTACTGTCATACGAAATGAACGTATTTTTGTACAGCTTGCATTTGTGAGTGTATGTCAGAGGAGAGCAAGGGCTTGAACAAGTATAACAAAGAATAAAAAACCCAATGATTACCTATACCTATTTGGAACCTTACTTTAAGACTTCAAATGATCACAGACTATCATCCTGTGACACAAACACAGATATAATCCTAAACTAGATGTACTCCACTCCTTAAAGTATCCTCTAAATTCAATTTAGCAAGTGTATATTCAGGTATGTTTGTGCTGCATATGCATACAAACATGTACACAGACATATAGCATAAGAAGCTAAAAAGTAAAAATTACTTTGTTAGAAGCAGAAAATGATACATAGTCATTTGTAGCCACCATGTACTTACTACTTAGTTGAATCTGATAATTGATACTCCCGTCGTCTATCATAACACTCCTGAATTCCAGGGTCATTCCATAAGCTTCTTATTGCATCTACATATGGGTTCTCAAAAGTTGACACCTTCTCTACATCGACTTCTCGAACTAACTGTGCATGAGCCTAATTCAAAACAAACAAAACAGTAAAATTTACTTCATTTTCTATTTTTGCAGATGGCTCATATACACCGAACATGATTAACAGGAATAATTTTTCATACTGGCCTTATCACCAACGTGTATTTGCAATTTGAAAAATCAAGTACCATGAAGAATGTGAAAATACAAAAAGGAGACAACAGTTATAGAAAGTTCCAGAAATGAGGAAGAACAGAAAAAAAATCACTTTTTTAAGGAAAGCATATAGGTCTCAACATGGATCAGCATATTTTTTACCTTTCATGCTAAAAGACACTGTTAAACAAAATACCTACCATCCATTCTACCAAATGAACTGCTCATTAGCAACTGAACGCGGGACACTTGGACAACATAAAGATACAAAAGACAGTAGAACACCAAAATATTCAAAGAATGGATATTTTACCAAAATCTGTATTCATGTGAATGAATTGAGTGACGGTGTAGGAAGGAAAAGAGTAACGTTGATTTCACAGAATCACAGGGGTGGAAGGGACCTCTGGAGATCATCTAGTCCAAACCCCCTGCCACAGCAGGCACACCTAAAGCAGGTTGAACAGGAAGGCGTCCAGGCAGGTTTGGAATGTCTCCAGAGTTGGAGACTCCACCACCTCTCTGGGCAGCCTGTTCCAGTGCTCTGCCACCCTCAAAGTAAAAAAGTTCCTCCTCATGTTTCGATGGAACTTCTACGCTCAAGTTTGTGGCCGTTACCTCTTGTCCTATCTCTGGGCACCACTGAAAAAAGACTGGTCCCATCCTCCTGGCACCCTCCCTTTAAGTACTTACAAGCATTGATGACATCCCCCCTCAGTCTTCTCCAGACTAAAAAGACCCCAAGTCCCTCAGACTTTCCTCATACGAAGGATGTTCCAGTCCCCTAATCATCTTTGTAGCCTTCTGCTGTACCCTCTCCAGCAGTTCCCTGTCCTTCTTGAACCGGGGAGCCCAGAACTGGACACAGTACTCCAGATGCAGCCTCACCAGGGCAGAGTAGAGGGGGAGGATAACCTCCTGCGACCTGTTTGCCACACTCCTCTTGAGGCACCCCAGGATGCCATTGGCCTTCTGGGCCACAAGGGCACATTGCTGGCTCATGGTCATCCTGTTGTCCACCAGGACTCCCACGTCCCTTTCCACAGAGCTGCTTTCCAGCAGGTCAGTCCCTAACCTGTACTGGTGCACGGGGTTATTCCTCCCCAAGTGCAGTACCCTACGCTTGTCTTTGTTGAACTTCATAAGGTTTCTCTCTGCCCAACTCTCCAGCCTGTCCAGGTCACGCTGAATGGCAGCACAGCCTTCCAGTGTGTCAGCCACTCCTCCCAGTTTTGTGTCATCAGCAAACTTGCTGATGGTACACTCTGTCCCTTCATCCAGGTCATTGATGAATATGGGGAACAGGACTGGACCCAGTACTGACCCCTGGGGAACACCACTTGTCACAGACCTCCAACTAGACTCAGTGCCACTAAGCACAACCCTCTGAGCTCGATCTGCCAGCCAGTTTTCAATCCACCCCACCGTCCATTCATCCAACCCACACTTCCTAAGCTTGCCTATGAGGATGCTGTGGGAGACAGCGTCAAAAGCCTTGCTGAAGTCAAGGTAGACAACATCCACTGCCCTCCCCTCATCTATTAGGCCAGTCACGCTTTTGTAGAAGGCTATCAGATTAGTCAGACATGACTTCCCCTTGGGTGAATCCATGTTGGCTACTCCTGATGACCTTCTGTTCTTCTGATGCTTTGAGATGACACCCAGAATCAGCTGTTCCACCATCTTTCCAGGGATGGAGGTAAGGCTGACTGGCCTGTAGTTTCCCGGGTCTTCCTTCTCGCCCTTTTTGAAGACTGGAGTGACATTGCCTTTCCTCCAGTCCTCAGGCACCTCGCCTGTTCTCCAGGACCTTTCAAAGATGATGGAAAGCGGCCCAGCAATGACTTCTGCCAGCTCCCTCAGCACTCGCGGGTGCATCCCATCAGGACCCATGGACTTGTGGCTATCCAGTTTACTTAACTGATCTCTACCTTGATCCTCCTCAACCAAGGGAAAGTCCTCCTTCCTCCAGACTTTGTCGCCTGCAAAGTCTGGGACTCCTGAGGGCTGACCTGAGCAGTAAGGACTGAAGCAAAGAAGGCATTCAGTAACTCCACCTTTTCTGCATCATCTGTCACCATGGCCCCTGTTTCATTCAACAGTGGGCCCACATTTTCTCTAGTTTTCCTTTTGCCTCCAATGTACTTGAAGAAACCCTTCCTGTTGACCTTGACATCCCTTGCCAGATTTAATTCCAAGGAGGCCTTGGCTTTCCTTGTTTCATCCCTGCATACTCTGGCAGCATTCTTGTAATCTTCCCAAGTGGTCAGTCCCTTCTTCCACTTACTCTAAACTTCCTTCTTCAACTTGATCTTTTTCAGAAGCTCCCTGCTCAACCATGCAGGTCTCCTTGCTTTCCTTGCCTGTTTTCTTGCTCTTAGGGATGCACTGATCCTGAGCTTGGAGGAAGTGATACTTGAATATCAACGAGCTCTCTTGAGCCCCCCTACCCTCTAAAGCCCATGGGATTTCTCCAAGCAGTTTCCTGAAGAGATCAAAGTTAGCCCTCCTGAAGTCCAAGGTTGCAACCCTACTTGTCATTTTATGTCTACTGCACCTAATCCTGAATTTGATCTTCTCATGATTGCTACAGCCGAGGCTGCCCCCAACCTTAAGGTCTTCCACCAGTCCCTCTTTGTTGGTCACTACTAGGTCCAGTAGTACACTTCTTGTTGGCGTCTCCACCACCTGAGTCAGAAATTTATCATCAAGAAACCAGAGGAACCTCCTGGACTGTACCTGCCCAGCTGTGTAGCCTTCCCAGCAGATATCAGGGTGATTGAAGTTCCCCATGAGAACCAAGGCCTGGGATTGTGAGTGAGGCGGATCTCAGCTGCCTGTAGAAGGCCTCATCAACTTCTGCATCCTGATCAGGTGGCCTGTAATACACCCCCACAACAGTGTCCCTCATGTTAGCCTGCCCTAACTTGTGGGTAAGCCCTCCTCACCCACAAGCTCTCGACTCTCTCTGCATCTGCCCCCAGGGACAGCTCAATGCATTCCAGTTGCTCTCCCACATAAAGAGCAACTCTACCACCTCACCTTGCTGGTCTATCTTTCCTAAAGAGGACATAGCCATCCATGACAGCGTTCCAGTCATGTAAGCTATCCCACCATGTCTCAGTAATCGCAATTTACTGGCGAAGAATTTAAAGTAAATGGTGAATGAATGAGAATAAATAACAGTACTGAGTAACTTATGAATGAGTGATTATACGGTGTGTTCAACTAGTGTTAAATATGATATTATGACAGAAAGTGAATTAATAAACATACATATGGGCCCTTATTTCAGACTGTGCTTACTCCAGTCCAGTATTATTTACATGAAATGGGTGAAGTATTCACATTAAAATTTGTATTTAATTAAGTTCATTTTAAAGAAAGTTTTAATTTTTAGTTTTTCAGGTACAATCTTGGAGTATATAAAACATGCTTTTTAATTGATGACTAGTTAACCAACTTGACAGATTTAGACTCTGATGGTAGCTGAGAGAATGGAAAGGAGGGAAGGAATTTGCCTTTTAGAAAAACAGATAAAAAAATTCTTAATGTTACCACAAATGTAACAGAAGTTACTACTAAAAAAGAAAAGCAATATTATTAGAAATTGTCTCTAGTTTCAATTTGTACTATAAGTTATGGAGATTCTTGAAAAGTAATGTCTAAAATTGGGAGCTGCTAATAGGAAATAATCCCTAATAAATCCATCACCCTCCTAAATACTGAAATTTTAGTTAAAGCCTGCGGAGTCAGAACTACTAAAGAAATACAGCAGAACAAACTCTAATTTGTCCTCAAAGTATTACATACACATTTCAGTAACAAATACATGAATGTATGTATCTGTGTAGAGATACATACACACGCAGAGAATACAACAGATGAAAACTTGGTCAAGCAAAAAAACTGAGGGATTCAAATCTCGTATCTAGCCTGCACCTGTGGTGAAGACACAAACCTCCTTCCATTGTAAATCAGGTGAAGGTATGCTGAAATGAGTATTCTTATTTCTTAACAAATTTATCCTCTGTTTACACACATACAATCCTCATCCCCCTTTTTAGACAGTGCAGGAGAATGCTGCTACTGCTCATTACTTAACAAAATATTAGACCTGCAACTGTTGTTTACTCAAAAGTAAATAAAAACCTCCAAGTTCATTGTGAAAAATGTGTGTCTTAAGAGATAAGGAGAACATATGTTCTCTTGTTATCAGAACCCAAATCTCCAAAGTTCTAACAAAGGGTGTTTTCTTCTGGGTCATATCCACGCATCCCCAAAATGTCTGGACAAATCATGAAGGGTCCCTACCTTCTCACAGCAAGTAATAAGAAACGGTACTCTACTAAACATAAGCCAACATTCTTGTGAAACAGCATAGTTTTAATTTCTTTAAAAATTCTCTTCTATCCCATCAAGCTCAGTTTGTGACAAATTGATATACGAATATATTCAGATATTAATAATTTTTTTTGTACTTGAGCTCTAAAATTATGGCCAACTGGTATCAAAATGCTAACAGAGCTAGAAGACTAACTTACTATTCAAAAGCTTTCATTCAAAATTCATCATAACTGAAGCATTTCTCCAACAGTTCCCTAAACATTCCCTAACAGGTACTCAAGTATTCTACATTGGTAGAATAGAAAATCTTAAAAGGTAATTACTTTATTCAGTTACCTATCTAGACTTTTTAGTACAAAGTTGTCCAACATCTTGCATTGTTCTATTTATGTTTTGTGTGTTCTGCCATACAATTAATATGACTTTGCAGTATGTGACAAAACTTACAAAATAAACTATGACATATGCCAAGAAGTTGCATCCATTGAAAGATTGATTTGGCTTTTTGAAAAGAAACAGCATTTCCTCAGTGAACGCTGCTTCTGCTTCCCTGGGGTTTGCTTGGGCAGATTCATGACAGCTTGCACCTACTGACATACAGCTATTCACATCAGCGATGCTTCTCTGATAAAATACCCCTTCACATAGATTTCAAATCTTCATTAATCCGCAGCTGTGCCTGCTTGTTCCCAGAGGTAGTATACTGTCCTGTAGACAACAACTTTTCTTCCTTTGAGAGTCTTTGTCAGGCAACATCTTTTGCTGATTTCTAATTTCTGGCGGTGGAAATTTTTCTGATGCCAGGCAGAAGAGTAAGAAGTTATCTTCCTCTCTGATAGCTAAATCACCCAGTGTGAATAACTGTTAGAAAGTTAGCTGAGTTAGAAAATTAAGTATATAAAAATACAGTTTCCCTTCATGAAACATGAGATGCCCTCCCAAGAGATGGAACATATTCATTGTTTATTTAGGGAAAGGAAAGCTATGGGACAGTGCAATTACAGCAGCACAGTGTAGATACTGTTTAGAATTAAATAGATCTAAAGAGCCCAAAGCTAACACAGACTTGTTCTGCTATGGCAAGTCATAGTTTGGGGCAACAAAAGGGTGTGATCATTTTTCTACTTACTGTCCAGCTTTCTTATTTTGCATGTATGAACTTTAGGTTGCCTGGCTATCACTGTTAAGCTGTTGCCTAACAAATAAAGTAACATAAATACATAAACTTAACATTACTGTTACTTTAAAAGAGTACCTAATTCCATGTTAACTGTCTGAATTGCCACTTCTATCACTATTCACGCCTTCCCTCTCAAAACCCCATACCTATTGTAACACTTCCATCAGCTGAAACAACTTATTCAGCAAACACTTCTGGCAATCAACCTCTACAGAACAAACCAGGTTTTCAAACCAAAGGAGAAAAGGAGAAAAAGAGAAATTGAGCATTCATAAGCTATTCCCTCTCTACCAAAAGGACAACGAGGCAGATGAAGTAAAATGAATCAGTCTTGCAGCGATCTTAGGTAACTTCAACTGTTAAAGTCTTCACCGTAACTTCCTCTATGAATAAAGCTAGGTTTTGGACATTCATCCTAATTTGGTTCATAGAAATTCTAAGCAGGGTAATTTACAAGAAAATTGTCTGGTAAAAGAATTGATAACTCCAGATTTAACACAATAAAAATCTTCCTGAATTCCTATCTCTAAAACCCAAATAATGACTTTTAGATTTTTGTATTATGTAACATAGTATTTTAACCTAAAGATGTCAGAACACTTCACAAAGGTCAGAAGTACCACTAAGTGCAGTTACATAAAATTGTTACAACACACAGGTCAACCATTTCCAATGGTGAAAGTATAATCATATTAGTGTTCAATTAACGGCAATTACCACTAGATTATTATTACATTTGAGACTAAGATTCAGTCCTGTAGGAGAAAGCTATTCCTACCTTCAAATGGTAACAACTCTTCTGTAAGTATCTCTAACAAGGTTACTGACAGAGTACAAAACCTGATGTGTCTGCATCACAAGTCACAGGAGTGTTAAATGGCATACCGCACCATGTTACCCAGACACAACACATACTCACACATCTATACACATCCCTGAGTAAAAAAATGAACTTCGTCTAAACTATCACTTCAATTTAGCGAAACACCTCTGTGACTAGTTGAAGAAAATTTTCCTTCAGGTAACAGGTTTCACAGATTTAGCATAGCTTTCTACACCCAAATAATTAAGGCCCGGTTTCCTAATGTACAAACTGTACTTAAAAGGGTTTGAAGGAAAAATAAAAATTTATTTTGTTGCAAGACCCAGGAAGCTTCCCCTATCGAACCAAAGGCACTGCCTTTTATCTTGCCAATAGTATTTCTTTTTTCCTTTTGTTTGTTTTTCCGTTTTGATTCTTCTCTGCTCCAAGGAAGTTTTTCATTTTGGTATAACATGCTATTTAAGTGTACTATTTAATTTTAAGATAATTGTTCTAGAACAGTATGTCTCCAGAACGGGAAAGAGAGTAATTCTGAGGCAGAATTGTATTTCTTACCACTACCTTTAACCAAAACGCAGTAGAATTATACATCTTCCAACAGATAAGGTGAAGATCCGACGTTCAATCAGCATAAACACACCATATATGGAAAAAGTGGACTGCTGCACGTTTTTAAAACCTAGACCGGTCACACGAGAATACACATTCTGATATTGCCAGGGTGAGGAAGGAATGGATTTAAGACTGCAGGAAAAGTATTTCTTCAATTTATTTTTGCAGCAATAGGAAAATGATGGGGTTCCCAAAGGTAGTTGGAGATACTTGGATCCTACACAGTCTACTTCAAGAGAGAAACATTAACTGCTGAAACAGTTCTTGTAATTCAGCACTGTTATTAAGAAAAAGGCTCTCACTTTCAAGACTCTGCTCTCTGGTACTGCAGGACTACATTAATCGTGGCTAGGATTTGCACAAGACTTCCTTTCCTTCAATAAGTTGATGTTGCACTACTACAAAGTACTTGCTTTCTGTACCTATTTTTGTACATTTAAGTTAAGCTGGATTTTTCTGATTACTCAAAGTAATATTTTACTGAATTACTGCAGTGGTTAACTATAGGAACAATTGCAGTTAGCTGAATAAACTCAGGAAAAAAACCACTTGATGCCAAAAGTCCATTTCATCTTTCCAGTTATAGGAAGAACTACATCAGTCCTCTTTTTTCTGTAAAGCAACATCGGTCTTCAGAATGAAACATTACCCAGATCTCTGAGGAAAAGCTTAATCAACCAAAAAAGCATAAAATAGTAATGCTGCTTTCTCTCTTCTGCAGCCTTTGTATGGACCAAGAATGCCCACAGAGCACCCCAAAATCTTAGAAGTCAGAAGAATGGCTGTTGTCTTCTCCCGGACAATTCATGACCCCATAGAAAATGGAACGATAATGCAGCCACAAAGCACAGCATGTTTTTCAACTCCTTGATTCACGATAAATACGCAGGGCCAGGGAAGCCACTCCAAACTGTGGATACATAAGGATGTTACAGAAAAAGACACAGATGTTCTTTTCTCTTTGTTTTACCAGCTAACTTATTTACATGTCCCTCTCCTGTGAAGAGCAGGTCCCACTGAGGGAATGGAGTAGAGGGGATGAATATCCCAAAAGTCTGATGTTGTACAAGGCTACAATTGTCCCACTACTGAACTGAATTATGAGTAAGAAACTGCTACCAAGTCTGAAATTTCTCTCAGAAAAATGCTGCAACAGGATTTCAGACCTAGCTGACAGTTAGATAATGAAAAACCAGAGTAAACAGCAGAAATATTAAGAAATATGTCATCTGTTTGCTTCCAAATGCTTGCCAACCGTGGGTCCTTTGTGAAGCCCCCAGAAGACTGAACTCATTTTAATGGACTGACGGACAATGAATGCAAAGTACAGTGAAGAACTACTTTATTGTATCATTAAACTGTTACTTTTATTGCTACAAAACACTCACTGCCTAGCTTTGTTTGAGATCAGGTCACAAGACAAAGTAGGAAAAAGAGAATCTTATAAACACAACTACAATGGAGAAGATACTAAAATCTAGTAATATCACCTTCCATAAGCAACGTCTTTTGCTTCCAGATCATACTATATAATATAAAAAATATGAATGAAACCTAAATTTTCAATCTCATGCATGAAGCAAGTTCAGTTTTTCTATGGCAGTTAGTTTTAAGAAGCGGGTACCTACCCGGACGGCATATTTAGTAAGTTCATTTCCACGAATTGTATGTGCAAACATCCAAAATTATAAAAAAAATTATGGAAAATCTCAGAATAGAGATTTGAAATCGCTCCTGATCCACAACATTTATAATTTAACTGATAGCTAAATGGCTCCCTGCCCATTCTACCATGCAATTTTCTTGTATTTATATTATTATATTAAAATGCAGATGCAGTTGTAAGTATTCATGAACACAAGCCTTATATGTTCCCGCCTAAAAATCATGCTATAATTTACATTAAACATCTCTAATTTAGAATGTTTTACATTTTGATAAAACATGCTAAGACATATTTATTTCACCAATGTATTCCAAAATCTCAACCACAGAAAGACAATGCCACAGCAACTTTCAATAATCCCAGTGGTTTCTGGTAGGTTGAACTTAAAGGCATAAACTAAAGATGTGCACTGTAACACTTAAAGAACAAGAAAGCAGCAGCTATAAATCAGTATGTGCTACAGTCATTTACACATAAGGCAGCCAGAGCCGCACAAAACCTGTTAGAGCAGCACCTTCCCCACCGTGGCTCCACGTGCAATGTGGAGATACACACAACTATGCAGGCACAAACGGAGAAATAGCTTCTTCACTCCTTCACAGTGAAATCATGAAACCTCAGTTGGGTGAACTGAAATCCATTAGAATTTCAGACTCATTTACACAGAGTCATTTCATTGCAAATAAGGATGCACACTGGGAGTTCTAGCCCATAATATGACATGTAATAACATCAATATAGTGCCCATATACTATACTTTGTACTATCAGTAAGTTTTACTATACTCCTGACATAATACATTCCAACAATATTGGCATTTCTCTGCCCAAAGGGGGTAAATTGTGAAGTGGACTCTATATATGCTCTGACTGGCCTGATCAAACATTTGTGACACAACACAAACTCTCAAATGAAGATAGTGCATACATGTTACATACTATGATTATAATATTACACAACCCTCACTGACTTTTCATCCCTAAACTGTCCTTTAATGATTCACAACAAATCTGTTAAGAAGCAATACAGCACCAAGAAGTAAGATACGGAACAAACCAAGGGTAGCTCTGCAGGCAAACTTTTCCATGAAGATGGGAAATGCAATTTCTGAGGAATTGCTCAAAAATCTTACAGCTCCAGGTTGCCTAGAAGGGGACGCATAATTGTAGTATGCTGGAGTATTTGTTCTCTGTCATGGAAGTCTTAATTACCAAAGTATCTCCAATGCTTTGCCTGAGCAAAGCCTGGTATACAGGGCAATTTACCAGACATATAGTGCCATTTCAGATGTAGCGGCATTTCAGAGACTTCAGACTTGATGAAAATTACAGGTATAAATTTGTTTTTCAAAAGCAAAATGAAATTGAAATGTGTTCTAATCTTTGAAATTATCTGACTACATTTAATTCTAAATCACAGTGATTGCTAAGCATCTTTTATCCTCTGTGCTCCTGGTCTGAGAAGGAAGAACAGCTAAAGCCAAAAATACCTGTCATTGGAAGGGACAGGGGAACTTCCCATGCCCTGTCCTGGCTACACAAGATCTGAGCTCCATGGGACATAACACAGTACCTCCTCAATTGCCGTATGTTCTCTCTGATGACAGAGGTGAAACACAGAAACAGAAATTTCAACTTCATATTTTAGTTATGCATTCTCCCCTTATCTTTTTCACTAATCTAGCTGCTTCATTTTTAGATATAAAATAAAATATGCTCTATACAGTATCAGATCTGTTAAACAAAAACGATAGGCTCTTTTATCCTCCCTTTTAGAAGTTTCATACCTCTAATGCTTCAGGCAGATCCTCAAGATTTCTAAGGGACTTTTGGCAACTTTCTTTCTTCCGTAACATTTTTATGAGGTCAGATCATTTTAAGCATTACAACTTTGCTTGTTAGTGACTGCATAGGCTGTTATACTATTCAAATACTGCCATGGCTAGGAAAGCTGAGCTGGAAAATCCCACCACTGTCCAAAACCTGAACAGTGGGTTGCAAAGACCTGCTCCAAAAAACTTCATACTTAATATTTATTCTTGAGTATGGGGCATGTTACATTTGCAACGGATTATAAATTAGGCACTTTCACATCTCCTGCTAGTAATAAATGTAGCACTCTAGCTGAAACTTTTACACAGTGGTCCTGGAATTGTGTCGTTGGTGAATACTTTCCTGACATATGCTGTAAAAATTCGCCATTTTTGCTGTTGAGGACCCTGGAAACTGAAACCACCTTACTCTCTGGACAACACTTTTATTTTGCAGAGTTGGGCAAATTCTACTGCTGACTTTCAGAAACCACTTTATGGCTCAGCCAACCACCATGTCCTTTCCAGCTGCTTTAGAAATTTACCTCCAAATAATTGGTTTTGCCTTGTTGGGAGGCTAGATATTCTGCCCTGAAATTGCTCACGATAATCTGCCTAAACATCCACTCAATTACATTAACTTTTGTTAAATACTTTTTTTTTTTAAATGTACATGCAATTATTTTCTAATTGTGAACAATAGATTCCACTTCTTTAATTACAGAACTCATTTATATACATTTAACTGCTAGACTAGGACTGTACTACATTAATTCACCAAGTTCAGTTTGTTTTCCAGGCTTTGCCTAATTTTGCTTTGAAGAAAACAGAGCAACAAGTAAAATACAGGCCATGTTAAGTAGAGACCCAGAGCACTGGATTACAAAGTCTCTTTACTACTAGGTTTAAAAATGAAATAGTCCCAGAACATCATGTTTTGACTTGTTTTCCAGATCTTGCTTTTACAGCCAAATTTTCAAAGTTTTTCAGTGGGTGTCAAAATTGTGGGATTCATACCTTGGTTCAGATAAATACTTATGATTCCTGAGGAATTAGTGCAATATATCTACAGAAGTTTTCAAGTAGTTCAAAACAAATTGTAGCATTTGAGTTGTAACATTGCCAATCTGAACACAAAACTAAATCCAACCTTTTTGTCTTGGACATAGTCACTAGCAACAATTCACATCCTTACGAAGTCCTCACAATTCGTAACAGACAAGCCCAAGTGAATAAAATCTTTCTCTAGTAATAAAACCTATTTTCAAATTTAACTCAAATCTGCAATGACAGAAACTAACAAAAACATTTCAGACTTGAATCAGCATAGCAACAAGATCTCCCCTCACAACAGTTTTTGTAGCTAACATGGATTATCCAAATTACTGCTGTATAAAGATCATATTATCAAAAAATGTTTTCAAAAACACATACAAGCATGTATATACAATCATGTTTTCAGAAAAATATCCATGTCCTAGGCGTTTCTTTTTTTTTTTCCTGAGAACCACTTTTAATCTGAGATCTTCCAACAAGTATAGTGCAGAAATCCTACAAATACTTATTGTATATACACTTCAGAAAATATACCATTGTTTCTTGACTGTATATAAACCAGTTCATATACGCAGCAAAAATTTGAACTACTGGGCTTAGTGTTCTAGCTTCTTAGTGGACTAGCTTCTTACTGTTATTCCAGTTGAAACTCCAGGTAAGAGTCACTGGAACTACTGCATCGAGCTTACATGCAGTAAACACAGAGGCGGGGGGTGTGTACTCGTATCTGGTAAATTCAAAGAACTATCTCTCTGTATTCAGGTGGTATAAACTGGGCAGACTTAGAGTGGTTTTTAACAGCAGTGAGCAGAGAACAATGCCAACCCCAGAGTCAGGGATGCACTTTTCATTTCACCACAGT
This sequence comes from Burhinus oedicnemus, assembly GCA_008921705.1. NCBI lineage: Eukaryota > Metazoa > Chordata > Aves > Charadriiformes > Burhinidae > Burhinus > Burhinus oedicnemus. The sequence goes on from VFFE01007972.1 coordinate 1,113,046, forward strand.
TCTTCATCATGCATATGGTTCAAAAGTCATGTGCCTGTCAAGCTTGTCATCAGGAAACAGTATTCAAAGTATTGGACCACGTGGTAACAAGCCAAAAGTGCCCCCTCACAATCTTTCATGAAAAGTATCTTCCACTTGCTTTGCCCACAGAAAAATAATTTTTTAAAAAAGGATCTGGAAACCAAAAGGGGTTAAAAATAAAATAAAAATTCAACTGCCAGTCTCTCTACAGTGAATTCTCAAGAAGCTAGGATAAATCACTGAATTTTTTAACTAGTCTTTCTCCTACTTTACGGCAGGTTTTAAGAGTTTTATAGCAGGCTTCATGTCCTAGCATCTGTTTTTGAAGAACAACACTCTATAACAGTATTGTAAATAATGGCAAATTTTTTCGCAGTAATATTTTTGTATAGTGGTACAGTTGAATTTTTGGAAGAGAATGTTATGCAAACATGGACATGCTGAAATCTTCATTCCATTTTCAAGCAAAATAACTGGCTGTACTTCACAATCCTGCAAGAATCCACTCAGTCAACCATTGCAATACAACAGTAAGTGGATTAATAAAAGGACAATGTTTCACTACGTGAATTGTCACTTAAGAAGTCTACAGATGCACAGAACTCCTGCTGAGCCTTACTCCTGTGCAAAGCCTGAATGAGTCTTGCACGACAGATGTTTTTAAGGAGAGCAGCTTTGCTTGGCTTTATGGATTCAAATAGCTGGAACTCAAAGGCTTTTTCACAGTGTAGAGGTTATGGCCAGTTGATTCAGCCACCCCATCCACTCGTCTACACAAAGCAACTGCAGAAGTTTCACTGCATTTATGATCTAGGGAAGAACCTATGGTGAACACAGGATGGGCACAGGGAAACAAACAGCAGGTTCTTTTTAAGGGAATCATGTCATCATATCTCTGTTTCAATTCAGAAAAGGAAGTATTACATAGAATCATCATAGAATCATTGAATGGTTGGGTTAAAGATCATCTAGCTCTAAGCCCCCTGCCATGGGCAGGGACACCTTCCACTAGACCAGGTTACTCAAAGCCCCAGCCAACCTGGCTCTGAACACTTCCAGGGATGGGGCAGCCACAACGTCTCCGGGCAATCTGTTCCAGTGCCCCACTACCCTCACAGTAAAGAATTTCTTCCTAATCTCTAATCTAAATCTACCCTCTTTCAGTTTAAAACCATTACCCCTGGTCCTATCACTACACTTCCTGATCAAGAGTTCCGCCTCGTCTTTCCTGTAGGCTCACTTTAGGTACTGGAAGGCTGCTATAAGGTCTCCCTGGAGCCTCCTCTTCTCCAGGCTGAACAACCCCACTCTCTCAGCCTGTCTTCACAGGAGAGGTGCTCCAGCCCTCTGACCATCTTCGTGGCCCTCCTCTGGACATGAAAAATAATCCTGCACAGAATTCTATCATATCAAGTTTTACAATTATAATTCATAAGATTTAAAAAAAAAAAAAAAAAAAAAAGGCATTGCAAAGAAAAGCACTTCACCTCTGTATTTTTAAGCCATACTTTCTCTTAAAGGAGAAGAGTGCCCTCTGCTGACTAACACATAACAGCAAAGGCAGTTATTTCAAACCAGTATTTCTAGAAATATCAGAGGACTGGGAGGGTCCCTTTCAAAATAATGAATGATTCCAGCAGGACTTTTCCTCTGCAAAAATTGCAACTAACTTAAATGGTTGCATTTGTGTGTTGTCCAACCACGAAGATTGTCTTTCTAAACAATTACCTCATTTCTTGGAAGTAAACTCTGAAAATGAGCTTCAGGCTTACCCTAGGCATGCAAAGCTACATGATACCCTATCACCTACTTCTTTACGGTGCTTTAGTTAATCCCTTTATGCCTACAGTAATGAATTCGCAGGACAGAACTAAGGGGCAAAATGTAATCTCAGATGAAAAGCTGTTGTTTAGAACAGGGTCACACAAGAATGAATTTAGCCCCAAGATGTTAAAGATAGCAACCCAACATTATTTTCTCTAGAGAAACCACAGACATATTATACCACGGTGATGAGTAACTATTTGAAACATGCCTTGAGGGAGAATTAAAAAAAGTTCTATGCCATGTGTGACCTAAAAAAGTGATAGCTTCTTTATAAATTAGGTACAATCTTCTCATTCCTAGAAATATACTGTATTTCTGCTGGCTCAAATCAGATGCCAAGAAGAGCTTATTTAAAGAAGGACAGCAAAGTACTGCTGACTCCTCCTTCAAGGCTTCAGGCAAAATACCAAACTCTTGAAATACGCTGCCAATTTCTATCATTAGGAATGAGGAAGAAAAACGAGTAAAATACAACATCTTTCCTATACAGAAACCATAGAATCAAGTTTTATACAAATAAGACCTTGAAAAGCTTCTTCCTTTGCTGCCTGGTGGGTGTAAAATTCATTAATAGTCTGACAATATAATTAATATGTATTTTTAAATGATTAATTTTGCTTACTAACTATTCAGTATTTATACGGAGAGGTCACAGTAGGCTTTTTAACAACCATTTGGGAAGGCTTATTTATCTGCCAAAGCACAAATGGATTATCCTCCCAAGACACTAGCCAAAATAAGACATGGTCCTTATAAATATACCATTAGTCATCAAATGAGGGGAAATAGGTTTTTGGAGGGTTTTGTTTGTTTGCCTGTAGTATGTTTTTAGTAATCTAATTGGTTTACAAAGCCCATGTTTTCAATAAGAGTTAAATCTATGTGAAGGAGAGCAAAACTGAGGGCTCTTTTGAATTAATTTTGATTAAATTGTATCCGGAAGAAGCTTCTGGGAACTGAGTAAGATGGCTAGAAAAGTGACAACACAGTCTATTGAGAAAAACTGTATATCCTCATTATTAGTACAAGAAGATTTCCATATTCAGTCACCTAATCCTGCTGTGCAATATACTCTGGAGATTCTCCAGGTCACAGCAAGGAGAGGAAGTTCTAGGGACAAAGTCAACAGCCGCGTATTGACACGTCACATCAAGTCTCGTGGAGTCAACAGGTTCTACTTAGCCTCAAACTTCCAAATCTACCCCCTTAATATTTTTTTGTCAGGAATGCCCAAGGCAGTTTCCCAGAAAAACTGCAAGACAAATTGATCAAGTTAATTTAGGGAAGCTGTTGGTGTAGAAAACACAGGCTGTGTTAAATTCTGCTATCCACTAAAAAATGCGTATTAACAGGCCTTATCCACCCTGTTCACAAGTGCTATAAGAGACAGGCAACTAGGAAATCACCATACAGCTACCACACACACAAACAAACATTTTGATTTGGAATTAGAGTATTAATGCAAATGCTGGTATTAAGATGGAACTGATGGTTAACAAAACTAGTCTGTAATTAGTCTTTAAAATAGAAGATACCATTAATTCATCTTAAGAAACAAGAAAGGATTTTGTTGAAAAAGCCAGCAAAGCACAATTGCCCTAACCAAGTACTAACTGATGTTATCATCAAGATTTCTGTTTTCTTCAGTGGGCTTTAAATTCCCTCTCAATACAAAAATGACCCCAATTCCCTTTTTGGACAGGGTAGATAAGTATTTTGATTCAGACTTCTGGCCTAAAATGAACCACAAATTGGATTAAACATGAATAATACTTAGCTTCACTGGATAATTACACTACTTTGATTTCACATAATCACCCCACCCACAGAACACATCTCTGACCAGGAATGCTTCTGCATGTTTGTAGGTAGGCCAGGACATTATTAATCAAATTAAACAGAGCACAGCTGGAAGGAGGAATTAGAAGAAGTTCTACGCTGGTTTTGCAGCCACCCACCACTCTCTTTGGAAGTGCTGGTCACTAAATTGTCTGCAAAACTACCACAGCCCCACAGGCACTCTAATATGCGATGATGGTTAGTGACCTGACAGCCCGTGCCACAGCCAGCACCTGGCAGTCTGTGCATTTAGGTACGCGACCACAGCTGTCCTTACAGCAACAACCTCTGCAGTCTAACATACCTTACAACAGCCTCTGCAGTCTAACATACGAAGCAGTAGGAGACTTGTGTGGGATGAGACCCTCTTCCTTAACCAGCATGATCAGAAATCCTACTTGGAAATGTTATCGGAAGAGGGTAAAATTTTAAAAGGCTGAAAAGTTGGAGAATATGTGGTAAGGACATGGCTCTGCCACCTCCTTTGTATGTTGGTGCACTTCACACTATTATTTTGATGCTGTAACTAATACATATTTTCAAATAACCGATTTAAATAACAGATTTAGTTAAAAAGGTCAAAACTGAGCAGATACAAAGGACCCTGAATAATGCACGCTGGGTAGTTATGGGATGTAGCATGCAATGTCCCTTATAATAAAGTCTAAATTTTATGATCAAAATACAATCATATATTGGTTCAGACATCAACATGACAATGTTGGGAGCACCTCCTATGCTACAGAAGTACTCTAAGTTGCAATTTCTGTCATGCTGTCAAAATTGTCTTTAACCAAAATCCACTGGCTGTGGATTATAACTTATTTACAGTAGCTGAGTAATTCACTGCACTGGTGTCACAACGGTGAATTATTTTTAACTGCATAGTAAAATAATAAAAATCACTTAATGGAAAGCTAGGAAATTCACAGTTCAAAGAATATATGAAATTTTCTCTTATTTGTGGCATGGGACAAAGGAACCCCAGAACTCATGATTTCCAGAAGATTTCAGTGCTCTTTCCCCTGCATCTTCTTCCTTTCAGTAATTTCCTTTTATAGCACACTAGTTGCTCTAACTGTTAAACTGCTGCATATTGAACTGTTTTAATTTTAGAATATTGCTTTAATAAAAAAAAATCTTAGAAAATATGATATCAAATTCTGCTATGAGATTTTTCCATGCAGTAATCAGTCCTTTTCTTCTTTGATCACAAATTGCAAATAGTCTTCCTCATTATTTTTCAAAATTCAGCTTTTCACAATACAGAAAAATCTTTGTTAGTTAGGGGCTCTATGACAGAGAAAACTACCAGTACATCCAGAGGCCCCAGTAATTCAGCACCAGGAGCAATATTTATCTAAAGACAAATTTGGATCAGCAATCACATTTACCTTTCACAAACCTCTAATCATAGAGCAGTAAGATCATTCCATTCTATAAGGGAAAAAAAGTAAGATACTAGTTTGAGGTCAGCAAGTCTTTTGCTCTTTGTAGGTCACCCTCTTTTCAATTTAAGCAGCAAAAAGCCAGAAATGTTTGCAGTGTTTCCTCCTGAGAGTCAGCACATGACTCCAGTATAATGGAGAAAAAAACCCACATAATGAACAAAGCAGTCTGGATAAGAACAGGAGACTTTGCCTGTGGGCACTTCCGTGGCTGCGGCTCCGTAGAAGCCATCTCAGTCTCCCACACCACAGCGTCACAGGTACTGCATAGTGCTGAGAGGGTCACAAATACTGCTTCAGCTCTGACAAGCAGGCTAAATTTGCTAAAATGCAGGCTTTTGAGGAGGAAACAGAAGTTTAATTAGAAACCATATTTTGATCCGATAAAGACCAAAGGTTTGACAAGCAGCGCCATCAAATTAAGGCAAGCACACACTTGTGGTTGGCATCTCAATGCTTTCAGAGATGTCACTGCTTGTTCTTCTCCTGTATTATTATTATTTTAATGGGAATCCACAAATTCTGTCTCTAAGTCTTGATACATCATAAATACTGTACCTAACTGCAGCTCCACTGCTGTAATTGTAAGCGATGCCTTTGATCAAGAAAAAAAAAAAACATAAAAAAAAATTAGAAGTGCTTGATTGTTATCAACCTCAAAATGTACCCAACCCTCTTCACCTCTACGATTGACAGGATCAATGGCAATGTCTTCGGCCTGGCACTAATACCTCCACGTCAAGAATAAATTGAGGGGGAAAAAACAGAGAGGGAATAAACAACAAAAAAGAATTCTCTAACTTTTAAACTGTTAGCAGACTCTTCTGAAATCTAAAGGAGAGTAACTCCTGTGCTCTGTACTGAATGAGTGCTGCAAAAGTCACTATCCCTACATGAACCACATAAATTAGGTAAACTCCATCAGGGTCTTACAAAGATCTGGAAGTTGTGTTGTTCTCCTTGCTTGTCCTGGTATTAGACCATACTGAAAATCTAACCACCATATATATTTGATGAATGACGATAGGCTGTGTTGCCTAATTACAGGTTTCATATGTTAAAATGCCCTGCAGTCCTTCTGTGAGGATTATGGTGGCCTTAATTTACAAGTACAGCTACTAAGTGCATTTTCCTGTTGCATGTGCCACCAAAAAAACCCCACAAAAACCCCTAAAAATAAACAAAGAAAAAAACCCTGATGGCAACAAGAAGGAAGAGATGGTAAAGGAAATGACATCTTTAAAGACAATATCCTGTGGGCAGTGCCATCTCCTAATGTCCTAGAATTACAATTGTAAAAGGAAAGCTATATATTGTGAAGCCAAGGGAAGTGTTAAAAGCATTCCTAGAACAATATTTTAGAAGCATATTTAAACTGATCCTGCTATACTGGTCCCTTCACTTTTATCCAGAGATTCGGTGCATAAGGTAAATAATTTATTATTTAATAAAAACAACTGAGAAACACAACCCTAACCATATGGTTATAGATTTTTTTATTATTATCTTTCATGGCAAAGATACCACCATACTGACTGTTTTCATATACAACCCTCTCAGCACCTCATTACAGGTAAATCTAGTTTCAATATTAAATGTTCAAGTGATATACCAACAGTACCCACACCAACACAGAAACTTGACTGCTGATCCTTGAAGATTGCTAGGCATTCATACCCCCAAAAAACCTGAAGACAGATAGCCTAAGTAGCCCTTTTCTCTTCATCAAGAGGCCTTGCCCAGATCAATGGATGCTGGAACAAGCAACAAGCAGAAAAAGTACTCTGGGAGAAACCAGATTACTCATCCAAGTGTCATAGTGGCAGCTTGCCATGAGCTCGTGAGCCGTACACAGTAGCACCAAACAAAGCAGGAGACAGCTGCCCCTCATAACTTGCATAATGATGGAGGAGATGCTTAATGGTTTCTAGACAACATAAGAAGCTGGGCATACCTATACATTCTACACTTTCATAATTAAATTGTGAATTGCTTTTGAAGAATACTGGGGATTGAATTTGACTGTGGACTATATTTGGTAATCCCTGAAGTATGTTGTCTGAGTCAGGCTGCAAAAGAAAAGCTAAAAGGGAAGAAGCTGGTGAGGTTAATAACCGCAGAAAAGAAACAAGGAAGCAGGCTGGTAGATGAAAAGATAATTTATGAATGAGAAGAAATCTTCATTTTCCCATTCCTGCTTTCATTGCCTTTAGATCGCCTTTCTAAAAATGCTGAAACCAGCCCTAAAACAAAAGCAACATCACCACTACAGTTCCCATTCTTAAAACTTACTTAAAACTTTGACAACGATACTGAACACATTAAATCTTTACTTTTTATACTAAATAGGTTTACTTAGTTCTAAATAAAAACCACAAAGCTGCTTGCCAAAGAGATCATAAATACTCCATTCAGCTGATCCTCAAGACATAAGCATCATCAATTTGGTTACACAGTCACATGCTAACATCACACACAGAAATACGACTAAGTGAGAAACAAGTAACTCCGCATGACCTAACAGTCATTTCAGAAACATTTTAAATAAAATTACTATAGGAATATATGTTACTGAAAGGTAATTCAGATCTACACTAATTCTAACGAGTCACTGTGTTAGGTATACTACAGAAACAATAGTTTTTACCCTCTGTTCAAGCTACAATACTGTGGACTGTTCTCCAAATTTAACAGGCTGATCTTTCTGCCTTTGTACAAATGCCAACTCTTCACTTTCAGTAGTCACCATCATGGAAATCACTTGCTCTGGACACCATTTACCTGAATGAGGCTTGGTAGGGTTTTTTGGCACAGTCTGTATCATCAGGAAAGTCAGTACTGCACCAGTAACTCTGGAAGAGGAAACAAGGCTTTGGGAAGTGCTGACCATAGAGCTAGAGAACAGACATAAGGAAAAGCAGAAGAGCAAGACTTAACACTGAGAATAAATGCCAGACACCATGTATGTGCTTCACTGTTTAAAATCGTGTAGCTGAAAATACTTCAAAACTCTTTGTGCAAATGAAAACATGGAGCTACGTTAGAAAACAGCAAATAGAGGAAATGGCGTGGAAGTGGACCTAAGACAGTTACAAAGTACATCACCTCTCAATATGTGCACTAGAGTATCTCCGAAACGCCAAAAGGAAGACAGAAAGCAGCTTCAGTGACTTGAAGCAGGACCTTAAAGTGAACTGTATTTATTGATTTATCAGAAATATGCACATTTATAGTCTGAAGAGGATGATTAGAAGCAAAATAATCAAAGGGGAAAAAACAGCCAAGCAAAAAGCTTTGAGATAAAAATTGCTTTCCTTGCTGGCACGTAAAATGGGTGAAAGGGCATTCTCGATCTTGTAACTAGAATCTATGCTGATCTATATAGAAAAAAATAATGTCTTTGACTAAAACCTGAAATTACTGATCACGCATTCAGAATAGATCACCTTGCCTATATCACAGTTATCCCAGAGATTAATGTCTAAGCTATCATTAATACTACTCAGATGACAAAAAAAAAGACTTAGCCACAAAAAATTAACAAGAAAACATATGTAATTGTGTTAATGTAATGGTAGGCTGCTGGAGGAAGACAGCCTTCTGGTTACTTTGGAGCCGGACAGAAATCTTCTAAAATCAGAACTATTAAACCGACAAAACCACCGAAATTGAAAGCTGTAGAGAAAAAAACAACCATGAACTCATCATTCATGTACATTTCACCACTGAATCCTTATCAGTATTGTTCATATTTTTCACCCGCACCATGCTCCTGTTATTTTTTTCCTCAGGACAACCTTCTACTAGCCATTAGTTCTTTATTTTTATCCCACATTAAGCATTTAAAACTTACCTAGATACACACAAACAATTGTATATAGATAGCTCCGATTAACACTGTAATTTTTAACTGTTTTGTTTGCCAAAGGCCTTGTGGATAGGTTGATAAATTTGCCCCCCTTTCAGAAAAAAAATAAACCAACCAAAACCGCAAATAAAAACTTCACTTGTTACTGCACTGCAAAACTTACACTCTTTAACTTCCTGTTGGAACACAGTTTAAGAGCCAGACATTTAAGCCTTTATTTCCTTCCATGATGGTAAACTGTTCTGGGTTCTTTCAGAAAGCTTGGAAGCCACCTAGCTTTTATGGTCCTGAACATAGGTTTATTATATTAAAAAGAGAAAAGAGAAATTAAAAAAAAAAAAAAAAAAAAACTTATATGGGAATAGCCACTTACTTTTCTGGGCATAAGAAATGGAGATCTGAATCAAGTTCATTCTTTGGCAGTACGAGAGCTTTTACTGACTCACAAGCTTTGCTGGATTCCAAAGCTGCATGCATTTATCATGCAGTTCTTGACGAACTGGGTTTGAAACAATTGCTTTGAGTTTCTCTCTGATGCATTATATAGGCTGTTTTATATCACAGCTATAGCTCCAGTTAACTGCTACCCTTGTTGCAGTTAAACTTACTGATTAATTTTTATATGAATTTAGCCTATTGCTTATGGAACATATTTTATTTTTCTATTAATTTTATTATCTGTGTGCATGCTACTGTGAACAGTGAGAAATACTGTACTTGACCATCTTTTTAAATAAAACTATTTTACGAATAAACTAAGTGGCTCCTATATTTTTCTTCCACTTTAAAAAAATCTCTTTCAGTAACACATTTTAGGTGCCACCCACTACCAAAATCAATGGCTTCTCCATATGTAAACACATAAATACTCAGGAGGATTAACTGGAATTAACTGAAGTGCAGACATACTCATTCAGTAAATAGTCCTTCATTCAGATCAGCCTAATTCACTTCTGAAACTGGGTCTGCTCTTAAAAGTTACCAAAAAAAGGGGGGAGAAAAGAAAAAAGGCTGTATTAGAATGGAGACTTGTCTTGTATCTGGAGCTCCCGCCCCCGAGCTCATCTGTGAGCTCTGGCCTAGTTTGAACCCTGACTGTGGGGCACTTTGGATGTTCACAGATGACATGTGTTAATGGAGATTGTTAGTTATCATTTTCTCAATTACTTGGCCCAGGAATCAGAGACTGAAAAAGCCTTCTGGGTGATTTTTGGCCTCTTGAGAATAAGGTGGACTACTGCAATTTTCAAGGTGCTAGATTTATTTCTCTAGAGAAGCACATTACAATAAATGTTCATGAGTTTGTAGCTAAATTAGGTCATTTAGACTCACCGCTCATGGGACTATATATACTCCTGAGTTAGGTTCTCTGCAAGGAGAATCAACCAGACAGAAAGCCACAGGCAGGCGGTTTGCAAGTAGAAGGAGACAACAGCACAAAGGACCCCAAACTCAGTTTCACTGTGGAAAATTATGGGAGGAGCGGGTAACCAGGAATATTTGGTGTACTGTGAGCCCCCATGGCCACATCCACTGCAGCAATCCTTACCCACCCAATGACAATGGAGAAAGATGGATGTAAAAACAACTGTATGCAACAACAATGAACCAAACACTAAGAAACTTCTGTGGTGTCCATATCCTTCATTTGGTTTTGCTCATGAGATATCTGATAGAAATGCTGCATTCAAACGGCAATAGAAAAAACCCACAGATTTCTTCTAGAAATTCAATTGGGCTGCTTATGTTGTAAAATATTTTACAGTACTTCAGTACAGACTGAAATGTATTAAAAATGTGCAATCCTTAGCCGAAATCCATGTATCCTCCCAACATCATCCCAACACAGCTGATTTCCAATATCTGAACTACAATAATAGCTGAATTAAGAGGTTCACCACACATCCTTTTTTGTATGCATAATATAAATTGTCTTTCTAAAGCTGATCGAGGCTAAAGACCTGCTGTGTATACCAATCTCAGTTATTATACTTGCAATTTTTAAGTGAGATCTGTTGCTTATGCAAATATTGCTTTTACTTCACTAAACAAAGAAGAACAGTTACGTATTTATTCCACTTCTCAAATCTGAACATTTATTTTTGAAAACCTGAAATATTTAAATGGACATTTATTGCATTTGTTGTATTAGAATAATACAGCGTAAGTTATAGTTCAATAGAGTGATTTTGGTTAGAAGCAAAATATACTTAAGACAAACTTTTTTCCTTTTTTTAATCAGTATGCATCTTAAGAATTCTAAATCTCTCTTCCAGACTTTGTTCATTAAAGTAAATAAAGTAGAGGTGTTCATAGTAGTTACTGGGATCTCCTAAAAAATTCCGCCACTGAAACAATCCTGTCCGTACATGACTCATTAACACCTTTTATGTTACATTATACAATAAAGGAAGTAGGACATTAAGTGATTTGTGGCTTTCATAGAATTGTAGAATAATTTAGATTGGAAAAGACCTTTAAGATTATCTAGTCCAACCATTGACCCTACTCTATCAGGTCTGCCACTAAACCATGTCTCTAAGCACCACATCTACACGACTTTTAAACACATCTAGGGATGGTGACTCAACCACCTCCCTGGGCAGCCTGTTCTAGTGTTTGATAACTCGTTCAGTGAAAAATTCTTCCTAATGTCCAGCCTAAACCTCCCCTGGTGCAACTTGAACCTGTTTCCTCTTGTCCTATCGCTAGTTACTTAGGAGAAGAGACGAGCACCCACCTCGCTACAACCTCCTTTCAGGCAGCTGTAGAGAGCAATAAGGTCTCCCCTCAACCTTCTCTTCTCCAGACTAAACAATCCTAATTCCCTCAGCCGGTCCTCATAAGACATGTTCTCCAGACCCCTCATCAGCTTTGCTGCCCTTCTCTGGACACACTCCAGCACCTCAATGTCCCTCCTATACTGTGATGCCCAAAACTGAACACAGTACTCAAGCTGCGGCCTCACCAGTGCTGAGTACAGGGCCACGATCACTTCCCTGCTCCTGCTGGCCACACTGTTCTTGATGCAGGCCAAGGTGCCGTTGGCCTTCTTGGCTACCTGGGCACACTGCTGCCTCATGTTCAGCCGGTTGTCCACCAGGACCCCCAGGTCCTTTTCTGCCAGGCAGCTTTCCAGCCACTCCTTCCCAAGCCTGTAGCGTTGCCTGGGGTTGTTGTGACCCAAGTGCAGGACCTGGCACTTGGCCTTGTTAAACCTCATGCAGCTGGCTTCAGCCCATCGATCCAGTCTGTCCAGATCCCCTGCAGAGCCTTCCTACCCTCAAGCAGATCAACACTGTCACTTAATTTGGTGTCATCTGCAAACTTACTGCGGGTGCACTCAATCCCCTCGTCCAGATCATCCATAAAGATATTAAACAAGGCTGGCCCCAGAACTGAGCCCTGAGGAACACCGCTTGAGACCTGCTGCCAGCTGGATTTAACGCCGTTCACCACAACTCTCTGGGCTCGGCCATCCAGCCAGTTTTTAATCCAGCGGAGAGTACACCTGTCTAAGCCATGGGCTGCCAGCTTCACTAGCAGAATGCTGTGGGAGACTGTGTTAAAGGCCTGTAAGCATTCAGTAGTATTTAGATTTGACCATATATGTGTATCTTACTAAAATACAATTGAAAAGCATCTCCAAAATGTAGACACTGCTGGATGAGTTGAGGATTCTCTCCACCTTAGTCTTATTTTTCTGACACTGTTTCTTTCCTTATCAGATAGCCCTATTTTGTGAGTTCTGAATATATTAAAAAATAGTTTCATGACAGCGCATACTAACCCCATAACAAAACTGCAAAATGGAAATAAAATTAACTCTGGAACTACCTTCCTAGAAAGCAAGCTTTTAGTGGCAACAGTGATTCTTTCATCACATTACCAATTCCATGAGACACTTAGATCACTACTGCCTGGTTTAGTTGGAAGAAATAGCGCTACACTGTTTATATGCATTGCAACATCTGTTACATAGGAAACATTATTAGTGCAATATATATTCTGACAATGAAAGTAAAATGCTAAGTAGAAAAATATGCTTTAAAATGAAAAGGTTTCTTTTCATTGAGAAGTTGCAACTCTACTTAAATTTCTTTGGGCAATTAAAGAACAGTATTCTCATTTGTGCTAAAGTACAGTATTTTAGAAAATAAAAATACAATACTTCCAAAATTTGCTAAAGTACAAAGTTATCTTATGAATAGTAACCTGTAATTGTTGAATGCAGAGTCTAACTGATATGAATCAGTGTAAATTCACTGAAACCACTGTGGATTTGCTAGGATTTTCCAACCTTCACCAGTTTCCTCAAAACGTTGCCTTGCATCATAAAATAAGCATTGCCTTTTTTGGTAGCAACGGCCTCTGAGATGTGCTGGCTACACTGCAACACACGAGTCTTACAGAGATCAGCCAGGGGCTCCTGAGGTAATAGGACCAACAGGGAAACACCAGTGAAATACCTCAAGGGAATTAAGGGGTGTTCCTCTAAGAAGGTGATATGGCCAACAGGCTACCTAAAGTGCCTCTACACCAATGGCACACAGCACGGGCAACAAACAGGAGGAGCTGGAAGCCATTGTGCAGCAGGAAAATTACAATATAGCTGCTGTTACTGAAACTTGGTGGGATGAATCCCATGACTGGAACGTGGCTATCAATGGCTACAGGCTGCTCAAAACTGACAGACAAGCAAGGAGAGGCAGTGAGGTAGTCATGTATGTTAGGGAGCGTTTTGATTGTCTAGAGCTTAATGGTGGTCATGAGAGGTTTGAGCGTTTATGGGTAAGAATCAGGGGAAATGCCAACAAGGCAGATATGGTTATAGACGACCCAACCAGGATGAAGAGGCAGATGAATTGGTCTATAAGGAGCCGGGGAGAAGGCTCACGATCACTAGCCCTTGTTCTCATGGGGGACTTCAACTTACCAGATGTCTGCTGGAAATACAATACATCAGAAAGGAAACAGTGTAGGAGGTTCCTGGAGTGTGTAAAAGATAACTTCCTGACACAGCTGGTGGTGAGTCAACTAGGGAAGGCACCCTGCTGGACCTGCTGTTTGTGAACAGAGAAGGACTCGTGGGTGATGTGATGGTTGGAGGCTGTCTTGGGCATAGTGACCACAAAATGAGTTTTTAATTCTTGGAGAAGGACAGGGGTCAGCAGAACTTCTACCTTGGACTTCCAGAGGACAGACTTCGGCCTGTTTAAGAGACTGGTTGACAGTGTCCTTGACACTGTTGCCCACAGTATTCTCCTGGAGAAACTGGCTGCTCATGGCTTGGACAGGTATATTCTCTGCTGGGTGAAAAAGTGGCTAGATAGCCCAGCCCAAAGAGCTATGGTGAATGGAGTTAACTCTAGTTGGCAGATAGTCACAAGGGGCATTCCACAGGGGTCAGTATTTGGGCCAGTTCTGTTTAGCATCTTTATCGATGATCTGGACAAGGGCATCGTGCGCACCCTCAGTAAGTCCGCAGATGACACCAGGTTCGGTGGAAGTGTTGATCTGCTTGAGGGTAGGAAGGCTCTACAGATGGATCTGGACAGACCGGATTGATGGGCCAAGGCCAATTGTATGAGGTTCAACAAGGCCAAATGCCAGGTTCTGCACTTCTGTCACAACAACCCCATGCAATGGTACAGGCTTGGGGAAGAGTAGCTGAAAAGCTGCCCAGCAAAAAAGGACCTAAGGGTGTTGGTCAACAGCTGCCTGAATACAAGCCCAGGTAGCGAAGGCGGCCAGTAGCACCTTGGCCTGTATCAGAAACAGTGTGGCCAGAAGTACTAGGGAAGTGATCGTGCCTCTGTACTCGGCACTGGTGAAGCTGTACCTTGAATACTGTGTTCAGTTTTGGGCCCCTCACTACATGAAAGACATTGAGGTACTGGAGCATGTCCAAAGAAGAGCAACAAAGCTGGTAAGGGGTCTAGAGCACAAGTCTTCTGAGGAGCAGCTGAGGGAACTGGGGTTGTTTAGCCTGGAGAAAAGGAGGCTGAGGGGAGACCTTATCACTCTACAACTACCTGAAAGGAGGTTGTAGCGAGGTGGGGGTTGGTCTCTTCTCCCAAGTAACAAGTGATAGGACAAAAGGAAACAGCGTTAAGTTGCACCAGGGGAGATTTCAACTGGATATTAGTAAAAATTTCTTCATCACAAGGGTTGTCAAGCACTGGAACAGGCTGCCCTGGCAAGTGGTTGAGTCACCTTCCCTGGTGGGAATTAAAAGATGTGGTGCTTAGGGACGTGGTTTAGTGGTGGACTTGGCAGTGCTAGGTTAAGGGTTGGACTCTATGATCCTGAGGGTCTTTTCCATCCAAAACAATTCTATGATTCTGAAGTTGGGAGAATACTACTCCAGGCAGACATACAAAAAGTATGAATTCAGAATCTCTTCTGTCAAATGGATTTTAAGTGTTCACAGTCATTCTGGAGGTATGAAGTATCTACAGTGTATCTGAAGCTAAAAGGTAAAGAGAGGTTATTATATACCAAGTAAATCTTTCTATTAAAGGGGACCTACTCTACTATTGATCTATCTAAATTCTGCTGGGCATGAAATACATGCCAATTAAGAGGCTGGTCTTCAACACAGTTTGTATTTATGCTTGATTTCATATTAGGTCATCAATAGGTATATAATGCAATCCACAAAAACTGATTCTGGATAACTTGATGAAGTAATTGTATCAGGTTGAGATGTAAAGTTATAGTCGAAAACAAATGTTTAGCCTTATCTTGCATGGAATCCTAAGAAAAACAAACACTCAGAAAATACAAAAAGGGTATATTCTTTCCACATGACTTCAGCAGAATATTGCACTATAGGGACAAAACATTTTAAAGATGTAGAAAGGATTTTATTCTCTAGGAAAAACACAAAATATGCAAAAAAGAGTAAAATTTATGAAACTAACTCCATGTTAAAACAGTTGTATTAACTTCTTAAAGAGTAAGAGATATGACAAGTACAATTTAAACAGTAAACAGATACAAATATACCTGCTTTGTTATAAAATATATTTATTTTCAGAGTTAGAAGAGAATAAGCTTACTGTAGTGTGGGTTTTGCTTCTCACCATATATTTAAAGCAAGAGAAAGTAAAAAATGTTGGCAATAAAATAATCATTACTGTTGCATCTGTAAATTGAAACAACAACAGCCACTGGGCTCAGAAGTAGAAAATCAACAGAGATCAAATGTCATATGCAAATAAGGAAAAAATCATATTGTTAGAAAAAATAATCTGGGAAATGGACTCAAAGGTTTTCACGTATTTCACAGTTTCCCAAATTAATTTTTTTTCAAACATTATTTGTCTGCAAGTTTGCGGACAAGAATTATTTCTACAGCCTCACATCTTTAGTCATACGCAGTTTAAAAATCATCGGCAGAGGACATAGACAGTGCTCTGACAGAATTATATCTAAGCTTCAGTTTTCAGTATCATTAACAATTGAATTTAAATTAAAATAATTAATTAAGCAATCTAAGCCTTTTACTATATATTTTAAGTTATTTCACTAAGAGACCAATAAGAAACATGCACAGGGAGTTTTCTTCATTCTGGTCCGTTTCAATTACGTTTTTTCCCCTCAAAAAAAGGCAGATGTCCAAAGGCTAACAACTCCCAGAGCTACACATAATTTTCTGTTTTAATGGAAAGCAAAAATGAAATAACTTGGAATTATTGTACAGTCATTAGTATAGTAATGCTTTACAATACTGCTTATCCAATGCATTTGGAGAAATATGAAAACTAGAAAGAAAGAAACGGGAAGGCACTTCACTATTTCAGAAGACAAAACTGCAAGTGGATAAAGAAAAATTTACAGAACCAATTTTTCAAACAGCCACAACTTCTTCACACATAGTTAGCAGGGACACTTTCTCAGAGGGAAGCTAAAGGAAATAACATCAATTTGGACTTCCTTACATAACTCCTTGCATACTTCTTAGTTTATTCTACCACTAGTTTTGTGTCCCTGCATAACTCATCTACTCACTTTGAGGAACTCTTACATAGGAGATGCAATTCAAATGAGAAATGTAAACAAAGCAAAGTAGTTTTGCTAACCTAGACTATATACAACATTATGTAGAAATTCCATTAAGAAGTCCCATTCAAGGAGCTAACCTCTTCCCTACTTCCCTGTTACCCAGTAAGAAAAGTGCTCCCAATGAACTATTTTCTGGTTCTGAGCTAGATAATTAGCAAGATTATCAGAAGAGAAAAATAATTTTCAGAGAACAAGTTCTATTTTGTCTTCTGAGTTTGGATGTTCTTGCATGCATGTCAAGCCTGGACTTTACACCAATAACGCTTTAAAGTGAGGACACAACAAGTTTGACAGGTTTATGTTTTAAGGATAAAGAAAGCAAGAAGGAAAAAAAAAATGCCAGAAAAGAGATAGCTTGAAAAGAGCTGCTTGAGAATTTTGAGCACAAAAAGATGCCAGTTCAGGCTAGCATTATATATAATCAGGTGCACTTCCATTTGAATTCGTTTTAGATTAACCTGTGATTGACCAAGGTTTTCCCCCAATCTTCCCTCCAACTTATTTCCAAATAACACAAAATAAATTTGCTAGCCTGGACAAGGGGCAGAAGAAAACTCAAACCATAAACCCCAACCAAAATGACCATGAAAGGTGGTTGGCGGAATGGAATTAAATAAAGAACCAAACACAGACAGTGATTTCATTATAGTTAAGGTTAAAAGAAACTTTCGACTGACTTCATCAAAACATGAAAAGTCACAAAAAACTTCCTTTTAAAGTTTGGTTTTTTTGGGTTGGTTTTTTTTTTTTTTTTTCCCCAATTGTAATCTGACAGATGGTTCTTTGGGACATACTGAAGGTTTCAGAAGAAATTATCTAATTATATCAACATTTCTTGTAAACATTCAGTGTACTGTTGATACAACTTAGAGTTAATGAGTTGTCTTTGGTTCTCCTTTGTCAAAAACGTACTTAGCTAATTTATGCAACCAGAATACAAAACTTCCTGTGAAAAATAGGAAAAGAAATAACTAAAATTTCCTAGAATTCTCATGAGTTGCTTTCTTGCTTCTGCTCACTGAGAAAAACAAACCCATTTCAACTCTTCCAGTCCCTCCTGTCTAAAAGAGTTAGGACAATCCATTAAAGAATGCACACCTGAGGAACTTTCAGGCATAAAACTCAAATGCATTAGGTAAGATTGGGAAGGGAAGATTTCTTTTCTTGAAATAAAGTTTCCACGTAAATTATTATTCCTGTAGAGTTCTCGGCAGAGTAGGGGTCCTAAGGCTGATATTATATTGCCTGAACAGCCCCACAGAGGACCTTCTGAATTCCACCCAGGCCCAGTGGGATGGCTCTGATGGACAAATTGCAATCACCAATTGTGAACAAAAAAAAAAAAAAAAAAAAAAAAGAGGAGGGAAAACAAAGCAAAGTATAACCGTGAAGCATTAGGGACCTTCAGAAAGGAAGGCAATCAGAAAGACGTTTAGGGCAGGAGGGTAAATGGGGTTGTTCCAAGAATTACTAGATGACAGTCTTAAATTGGTCTCATGATCCATGAGGGTTGTTAAAGAAGATGTCTTCGTAAATTAAGGGAGAGGGACTTTGCAGCATGCAAAGGCATGGAGCTTTTCAAAAATGTGATTCTTTCCAATACCTGCAAATTATCTAAAGGAAGATATTGGGACCGGTGCTGTTTAACATCCTTGTCAGTGACATGGACAGTGGAATCCAGTGCACCCTCAGCAACACTGCTGACAACACCAAACTGTGTGGCGCAACTGACGGAGTGAAGGGATGCCATCCAGAGCAACCTGGACAGACTTGAGAGGTGGGCCCACGCAAACCTCATGAAATTCAACAAGGTCAAGTCCAAGGTCCTGCATGTACATCAGGGAAATCTCAAGCACAAATACAGGCTGAGCAGAGAATGGATTGAGAGCAGCTCTGAGGAGAAGGACTCGGGGTGTTGGTTGATGAGAAGCTCAACATGAGCCAGCAAGGTGCACTTGCAGCCCAGAAAGCCAACCGCATCATGGGCTGCATAAAAAGAAATGTGGCCAGCACGTCGACGGAGGTAATTCTGCCCCTCTACTCTGCTCTCATGAGACCCCACCTGGAATACTGTGTCCAGCTCTGGGGCTCCCAACATAAAAAGGACATAGACCTGTTGGAGCAAGTCCAGAGGAGGGCCACAAAGATGGTCAGAGGGCTGGAGCACCTCTCCTGTGTAGACACGCTGAGAGAGTTGGGTTGCTGAGCCTGGAGAAGAGGAGGCTCCAGGGAGACCTTATAGCAGCCTTCCAGTACTTACAGGGGGCCTACAGGAAAGATGCGGATGCGCTCCTGATCAGGGAGTATAGTGATAGAACAAGAGATAACGGTTTTAAACTGAAAGACAGTAGATTTACATTAGATATTAGGAAGAAATTCTTTACTGGGAGGGTGGTGAGACACTGGAACAGGTTGCCCAGAGAAGTTGCGGATGCCTCATCCCTGGAAGTGTTCAAGGTCAGGTTGGATGGGGCTTTGAGTAACCTGGCCTAGTGGAAGGTGTCCCTGGCCATGGCAGGGCGCTTGAAACTAAATGATCTTTAAGATCCATTCCCACCCAAAGCATTCTACAATATGATTCTATAATAAATACCTAGGATATAAGTGATTTTTCCTGAACAACAGAGAACTTAGGAATTCAAATCTATTCTTCTGTTTGTTAAAAACATACATTTTAAAAGAAGCATTAAAAATATGCTCCAGAAATAGAGTGATAATGAAATATGACACAATGGTACCACTGCCCCAAGTAGAGGCAGCAAACACAAATATCTTTAGCCCATCAAGATTCTGAAATTATACAAATGATCTGAGCAAAATTAAGTTTGTTAATAGTCTGTAACACAGTGACATTACATCAAAGTAATCTGATCCTACAACAAATCACTCCAAACAGACCATCCAACCAGAAAAAAGAAGGGTATCTAAATGTTATCACCAAGCAGTTATCAAAACAGCCAACAGACCCACTTCCCCAAACTTATGAAGATACAGAAGTATTGTTCATCCACTGCAAATCTTCAAAACCAGAAGTAACTAGAAGTAATAGTACTCAAGACTGTAAAAACATGTTCAGCACAATGTTGCCATTTTATAAGTACTGTTTTAGGTGCTGCTACAGAATTACCTCACTTGCAGGAAAAATGGTGTAAATTTTAAACTGTGCTAGTGATGTTAACTTCTTTAAATGGAAGGGAAAAAACTCTCCATCATGTAATATCCTGGCCAATAGTTCTGTTTAATGATAAAGTAACAACAAAAGCAGCATGCTGTTTCTCTATTTACAGCTTTTCTTTAAGTTCTTAAAGCTTAACTAAAGCACAGCAAAAAGGGGAGGGGAGGTGTGCCTATGTACAAAAGTTGCATAAATGGGACAGGATTCACTGGCACAAATATTGCAACTTTTGGTTTCCTGTATTACATTTCTTGTCTGAACACACTCTGCCGTTGAAACTGGAAGTGCTTGTTGTTTCTTTACTATTGAATTTAGGTTCCCCAGAAGAGATAACAGTTTTTTTTCTTCTCCAAGCAATGACCATTTAAAGTTATGTTTTATTTCAAATCATCTCCATAATATTCGATTCAAACACTTGCCATTTTCAGATTCATGATGAAAACTGCAGGGTTTTGCACTTGGAAATACATAGCGCTGTAACTGAAATTAAGCTATAGTAAGTGAAAAAAGAGAGGATGTGTAACAGCATATCGCTCCTTTAGTGTTTGCTGCATGGTATCGCAACTTCAGAAACTGGAAAAAACAGCCATGGATCTTTGTGCTTATCACAGTTTCTAAATGTCAATAACAAATATATTAGTCTTTCTGTACAGTAAGCATTTAGGCAAATCTCTAGACTCGACAAATACATTATGAAGAAATTTTTTTACAGTTCCATTTATTTCTTACCTGTTCATACTACTGAAGGCAGACATTAAACCTGCACAGTTAAACATAACAGCAAAAAGATATGCTTATTTAGCATATTAGGTATGATGTAAGCAACTTCTGAAGAAAACATTAAAAAACTGCAAGTTTTACAATCTTAAATTAAATTGTCTGTAATGCTGTGAGGTTTTTTCCTGAGATTTAATTTTCTGAATCACCAGTGGAAGAATAAAACCAGACATGAATTCCTCATTGCAATGAAATCCCTCCTGGAAGGGCAGAAGGGCTAGATCGAATCCATGTTTTTGATGAGGAGAAAAGAAAAAAAAAAGGCAATTCCTCCTTGACTTTTGGTGTTCAGCAGATGAAATGAGACAGAGGAACCTGTCAGAACAACCCAGTTTGCAATCAACTAATTCTGGAGGCAAGTGCAGAATTATTTTCTTAACAGAATCCTTCCTTACTCTGGAAAGATATCTTCTGGCAGCATGAGAAAAATGAGAGAAATGTCCTGATTCCTAAATTATGTCCAGGCTAACTGTTCCTGCTTTAAAGTCTCTGGAGACATAAGTAGTAGTCTGCTGTCAACAAAAAAGAAACAAAAAATATCAACACCTTGACAGGCGGAAAGCAGATCATTAAAGGTCTCGCAGAAGAACTAGGAAAGATGAAAACTATATTCCATATCTGATAATAATTCCTTTATTTTTTATTATCCTTTAGAGAACACCATTAGAAATACATGGCTGTTGAACTCTACAACTGACATAAACGAACTCTCCATAAACACTGATGAAGTTAGGGTGATCACCTTTTAGATCTACTTACAAAAAGAAACATTTTTAATACAAAAGTCTTTCTAAATCAGTGAAGAGAAAAAACTAAGTAGCATTATATACTGGATCACATGCTGCTGTAACACAAATTGCAATTATATTCTTGTAACCTCTACTTTTCCCTTCTATTATTCCTTTCCATTGCTTCACACATTTTCCATTGCTCCAAGTATTTCCTCTTGCATTCGCACCTTCTGCCCCTGTAGCCTTTCAAGTTCTTGCAAGGTGCTGCCCAAACTCGTTGAACAGTTTGTGTTAGTCCCCATACTACCTATAAACATTCCAGCTTCCAAAGGTGTGTGCTGCTTAGGAATACTGAAAAGAGAAATGTGCATAACAAATGCATGTGTAACTGATATGAGCCTGCTGTGATACACCATTATAGCATAAAACCTTACGCTTTATTTATCACCAAACTTGACAGAGAAAAGTAGGAAGCATAAGAAATTTACCTACGTCTGTGTTGAAGGCTGTTGTTTGTAGAACGTTTTCCCACTCTTCATACTTTTGAACCTGAGAAATGAGGGGCTTCCAGCAGTTCCCTGGAAGATTACCATCTCCTCAAACTCAACGTAATAAAACAAAAAAATTCTACACTTCTAAATGATCTTTCAAAGACATGGGGAAAAAAAAAACCATTATGACCTTCCCATATATTCTAACCCATCCGTAGTTCAGTTTTATCTAAAATTTGAGCATACACTTTACCAGAAAAAGCCTACTTACTTGGAACCATGATTTTTTATTTCAGGAGGTTTATTAAGTTTATATATTCAGTAAGATACTGTTTATGCAGGCTGACTGTAAATGTGAGGTTTTAAGGGTATATTAAATACCTTTCATATAGTAACTAAATCTAAGTTATCTGAGGGTAATTCTGAATATACTGGAAATTAATGAAACATAGTTCAATACATCTATGTTTTAAATCTGCTCAGTGCTTAGTCTTGTTTTCTAACAGGGTAAAGCCACAGTACAGGAACAAGAAACTTCCTTTCCTTTTAGAGCAGATCATCCACAGAGGCTTCGTATCTCGGCAGACTTAGAGATGCCAACAGAACCCCTGGCTCCAGAAGGGACATTTCTGAGTGGGACAGAACACTGGATGTGTTTGTTGGTTTCGGTTTTAAAAAAAGATTTAGCAAAACAGTGCAAGGACAACACCTGCTGCGTTCTTCCAGGAGTTCTTCCCTAGACTACTTCCTGTGCATACCAACTAGGAAGCATTCTTCCATATGATTAAACACTGCAAGACCAACGATGAAGCCAAATGGAAATGCTAATAAGGGTTGTCAAGCTGTATGTTTCCTCTGACCTGTATACATAGTTTGGATCAGTTTGAAGTATGTTATTTGAACAAAAACTGAAGGCCACTTGTACAGAAGACTGTTTTTCCCCCCTTTGCTTTCTTACCCCTACTCCTTTTATTTTTGACATTACGGAGAATCACAGATAAACTTCATTTTTGCTTTGTTAAATATATAGACTCTGCTATTTAGCCGCAAATCAGCGCAAGGATAAGATTAGTCCTATTACCCAGGCACATACTGAACAACAATCTAACAATTAGCAAAAGGACATGACAAGTAGATGACCGTGCGTTTTTCTACTCCGCTATGGGGCATGGGGTGGCGGTGGGGGAACACGACACTGGAACAGGACATGAATGCTAGTGATACGACTATAGGAAATTACAGTGTTGTACAGTACAAGCCCACAAACTTCTATGAGACTTCTAATTATACCCTTCACTCTCTTTTTTTCTTTTTAATTAGCATTTCAAAACATACAGTAATACACACTACATTTATTTTCCATGAGGCTTTGAACAGAATGAGTGAGTTTAGTGCATATGGCTGCTGAATTATGTAAAAGTTAACAAATTTTGAAATTTTCTCCTGAATTTTATACCTTAATTTAGATGAACTAATGATTTTTTTCTCTTACTTCCTCATAAATCACTTACTCATAAATTCCCTAAGCACTACTACAAATGTTGCATACTCTAATATATGAAGATTTGGGTATGTAATTTTCCTCTGTAGTCCAACATACAGTTTTTTACATCAGCTGGAATTTGGTCCTAATTTTATTTTCATTATTGTCTTTCTCATACAGCATATGGTGCTGAAACCTTTCTCTATGCTTTTAATTGATACCATCCAAGATGCTGGATTTTTTTATTGTAATAGTGACACACTTAAAAACAAGTTAACATAAAATTATTTTAGCACAGATAATTTAGGACTGGCACAGCTTCATCCAGTCTGTTCCAAAATTACTTTAACCGCAAATATTTAAAGTATTGTGGAAAAGAAAAAAATGTTCCCACAAAAACGTTTATCAGAAGATACACAAGCACTGACATATATTTTCAAGATAGCTTTCCAAATAGCTTGTAACTTTTTATGAAAGAACTGCAAATGCTGCAGTATCACATTCTCTTTTAAAAATGCACATGAATGTCTGTACTAATAAAGCCAAACATTATAAAACTTCCCAAGACAACTATTAATCAGTGTTAGAAAAACTGGGTAATCAAGGAACAGTACAGTCCTCCAGACCCACTGAGACAGACCTTACTCTAATAGGTGACCATTATAATCCATCCAAGTCATGAATACAGCTGTGTTATTATAGCCTAATGACTGCTTGGTCACCTGCACGGAGAGTTTTCTGATCTGTGCCTAACTGTTTGCAATGATTTACTACATTGTTGTTGTGAAGCTAAGAAGTAAAAAATTACAGATCACCGCAGTGAATCCCTTCAGTGCTGTGTCACACCTAATACTCACACAGCGCACTGCCGCCTTCTCCACATTACTGCTTCTCACATCAGCATCACAAATACCAGGGCCCAGATTCAAAACACCCCGCTTCTGATTTTTATAGTGCTCCTTGGTTCTCACTGAAGTGAGAAGAGCCTGGCACCTAAAGGCTTATTTGAATCTAAAACACAGAGCAAGCAGAGCTTACAGAAAGGCAGATGGAGTTTGTGAACTAATGAAGTAATTGATGAAGCATCCTTCTTGATGAAGCATCTTCTGCCTACTGCATTTACAGTGAGTGGAAAGTGGTCAAAAAGAGATACAGTTTCATTGACACTAGCAATGTACCAGGCAGAGACAGTTGCACTGACTTGTTCTGTTGTAAAAGCAACTGAATCAGAGGAACAATGAAAACACCACCCTGCCACCCCTGCATGACTGTATCTCACAACTGACATAACAGTGCCCATGTATTATGGTAAAAACCTCCTTGGTTTATAACAAGGATCAGCCACTTCCATAACTCCGTTGAGCTGCTTGTTTTGGTTCAGTTTTCAAGGCTATTTCATTAATAACTTGAGCTCTAAGTGAAGTACTATTACTTTGCTTGCCTCCTCCTTTTGTATTTACAGAGATAACAAACATGACTCACATGCATGTTAAAACAGTGCCGTCTTCCTGACTTAATGGCCAGAAAGCTGAGTCGCTTCTGCTGCTGTTCATAGCTCTGTCAAACACCAACAGAAGGAATTAACAAGTTTACGATCAGCCTCACCATTATTTTTTTCAGCAGTAGACACACAATTAAATTATTACGCTAATTGTCTTCTGCTGCAAATGCTTAAGGGAAGTTAAGAAATGCAGCACTGTTGTTCTTCTGGACATGAGTTCTTACGGAGAAGGAAAACGTGAAACAGACCGAGACAGCCATCAAGAGACACATACACACAGCAGCTTTCAGAAATAAAGGCTCCTTCTTCTCTCCCTACATTTAGCAGGACTGAAGAGGCCATCACCTTATAATCAGAGCTTAATACAAAGAGGAGTCTGAGAAATTCTAGTCTAGCACTTTTAGCACCTTATAACAAATAACTAAGAGAATACCACCTTTCCCTCTCCAGCAGCTATTCAGCAGGTGTTCCCAAGACTTTAAGAATAAAAGTATTGCCCATTGTAGATTTGTGTTTGAGGAGTTTTTTTCTCTTATTATTTTGTTTAATTCTGGCTCATTAGGTTTTGTCTCCCTGCTAAGTGGAATAGGTGTGAAGAGTCTCCAAAGACAAGTCAAAACGAACTGGCAGGTGAATGACACTGACATGGAAGTTACATTAACCGCCTGAAAGTTGCCAGGTAACCAGCAAATCCCTCTCACTTACTTCAGCTACTGGCTGCACTGATTCACCATTTATTTTGAGCCTCTAGAGCAACAACAGAAACAAAAAAGATGTCAATGTATACAATCTACTTATCATTATCAGATTTAATTCAATCAATATTTACAGTAAGTTTTCATTTCACAGTTAGGAGATGGAAAAGTAATGAATGAAACAAGTAAAAAAAGAACACAATTAACTACACAGTGACTCATCAACAGCAAAACTACGCATTAAGCAACATTAGTTATTTCTAGTTTGCTTGCCATCAAGTATCCAAACCCAAACCCGAGGATATGAGTATTGTTCCTGAAGCAATGTGTTTCTGGGGATGGATCCCCATAAATAGTTGCTGTCTATAAAGACTTAAAAAAAAAAAATCTCATTAGTAAAGATCTACTTTTTTTACCCCTTAATTAAAAGGGGAACAATATTTCAGCAGTTACATCCTTGGAAGAGGAGTATCATAGAATACCAGGTTGGAAGGGACCTCAAGGATCATCTGGTCCAACCTTGGCAAAAGCATGGTCTAGGCAAGATGGCCCAACACCCTGCACAGCTGAATCTTAAGTGTCCAATGACGGGGAATCCATGGCTTGCCTGGGGAGATTATTCCAATGGCTGATCTCATTGTGAAACATTCTCCTCTTGCGTCCAACCAGTCTCCCCTGGAGTAACTTGTACCCGTTACTCCTCATCTTTTCCATCTAACTCCTTGTAAAAAGGGACTAAAGGGACTCCAGATTAAAATTAATCAGTTCAGGCAACATGATTTTGAGACACTAAGTAAGGAGTTCGAGGGAGTAATGTAGCACAAGCATAAGGACCATGCCACAGATTTATATGATTCAGGAAAAAAAGCATTAAATATACTAAGTCAAACAAAAGCCACAGAATATTCTACTGTCAAAGACAACACTACTGAATTTCAGTTACTTCCTACTGACAATCTTTCTCTAGATATTTGTTTCCCCCTTATTTTTCATTTCAGTGAGATACTCAGTAACATTAGCAGTTCTTGCTCCTCATGGGCCTAACAAAGAAAAGCCTCCAAAAATGGGCAAACTGCGTCCCACAAAAACTGTGTTCATGCAGCTCACCAAATGACTTACTGAAATCTGAAACCTAATTTTAATTGGCTTCTACATAATAAATGCAGACTACAGAAATCAAGATATCCACAAGTTTCTTGAACAGAGATTTTATTACTGACAGCACTCTGCATATTGCAGATTGAGACTCAGCCTTAACACCAACCATAGAAAAGATGCATTAGTCCCCTGAGGAGGGCTTTTATGAATCTCATACTTTGGGAGAGGAAGACAACCAGCTAGAGACCTGCCTTTTAAACGTTTCAAATATACTGAGTACAATTACATAACCTTTGTTCATGGTCATGAATTCTTAACATGAATAATCTGGTATTAGTTTAACCAAGCACTCATCAACATGATGAAGAGGACAACCACTGGACTCATAATTAATGCTGAGTCATAAATGCTCTTGGGGAAGAAACAGAAATATAATTATGGGCCAGATCTAGTTCAATTTATACTACAAAATTTAAAGATTTCTTCAAATACTTGTTTAATGTAGTTTTTTGAAGGGTTTTTACATGAGGACTTCCACCAGCACTCATAAAGCGTGCTTGGAAGGATGCTTGATGTCAAGAGGGAGACGCTTGCAGAGTGAATAAATGGAAAGAGCACTTACATTTTTGGCTACAATTTCAACTACATCTTTCATCATTATTGCTTTGCTGAGGAAAATGAGTAGGAAAGTCTTTTACCATCCCGGTCCAATATGAAATGCAGGTACTGCAGCTCCTGGATGAGTGGCTAAATACTACTTAACTGCCAAGAATAACTCCTACAGCAGATAATCTGTATAAAACCAGAGGCAAAGGGGTTTCCACAAGAGAAAGAGCTCTGGGGTAAACTACCCATTCCTGTTAATGCACACAAATCACATGGCAGCTGAACCACAGGCTGCTGGTCTGGAATGGTATTGGGGTGTTGGTTAAAAAGAAGAGTAGGTAACTGCAGATTAAGACGTTAAAAAAAAGGATGTTTCTTGAGGCAAGCTTTTTTCCTACTGGAAGCAGCTTAGTCTGCTTGCCTTGTGCACCCCACTCTGTCAGTACATCCAACTTAGCTGTCCTACGGACTACAGATGATGTTTGTGCAAGAGTACTATCTGTATGGAAGTCACATGCCCTATCAATAAATACTGTGCACCAACACTGACAAGACAGAGGGGGTGGAGGAAAACATGGGTTAGCTGAGTCAGACTCTTTCTGGAGTGAGGCTGGCCATGCAATTTAAAAGAAGTGTCTTCTCAGAAGTCTCGCTGTGCTTTCACTGTCCATTTACTACACACAAATCCACTTCTGTTAACAGCATTCAACTAGAATTGCTGGAAGACAAGGGAAATAAGCTTTGCCTTCCTAATTGTTAGGTCTGACTTCTATCCAGCTGCAAAAACCTATCCTTCTGTTTTCACGTGATTGAAAAAGTGAGAGTAGAAGGTTAAAAAGCACATAAGTGCATTAAAAAGAGCAGAAGAGGTGGTAATGCAGGGAACTAAATAGGATGACAGAAAGCATTAGCATTTATTTATTACAAATTGACTATGGACAATCCTACAATTTCCAAAATGAGGACTCATTTGTTATGACTTCTCACAGAAGAAAGATTTGCTAACCCTAATTAAAAAAATAAAAAAAATGGAGGTGGGGAAGAAAAAGAGTCACTTAAAGCGGAACTAGCAGCTATGTGTCCTCTTGATGAATCCAGATTTAGAAATAAAAATATTGACATCAAAAGCCCTTCCCTGGGTCTAGAAACTGCTAGTACAATTAGCAACCTATTAAAAAAAGCTTTAAAATGCCGTCAGACATATTTTAGCAAAGAGTGGAGATTTTCTTTTTAAATATTTAAAAGAACTGATGCCAGAAGAGGCAGCATTAATTTCATCAGATTAAAGGAAATTTACTGCAGCATGTATTTTGATTCTTCAGAGAAAAACTGCATATGTTGAAGACAGCATCTCTTCTCCTGCTTTTTACATAGTCAATATTAAAGTATTTTTGAAGAAAAGTTCTTTGTAAGTTGCCTTACTTACAAGTTGAATTGTAGTTAAATCACCGCTGTTTCATAGCCAGAATACGGAATTTCACTTCTTAAAAGGAACTTTGCCACCATAAAAAAAAACCCAAACAACGAAACAACTCAACAAAAACAAAAACCCTGACAATGAGTGAAATTCCTGTTCAGAGACTAGTGAACAAAGAAAATTTCTGGGCAGGCAACAGCTTATACCTTCAATCTCAAAACAAACATGAAAATGTACATCATTTTTCACCAGGAAAAAAATGGATTTTTCTGTCCTGATTTTGGTGATAAATGAGTAATATCAACAGCTATAGACTAAAAAGAAAATATATTTTCAACAAACAAATCAGGTCTGAAAGAAATGAGAGCTGGTAGCAAAACTTCAGTTGGTTACTTTAGCTTCAGGTAGACCACTTTCTGATTTAGCTTGGGGAAATAGTTTGTTCCTTGTTTTAACCAGTGGAAGACATATTTAATTACCTGCAATATCTGAGAAGCCAGTGAATAAATGTACGTTAAAAACTGTGCCCCAAAACGTCTGGTATTGACTTACTGCGATTTTCTAGAATGTTTTGTTGTTGCATCTAAGGTGCGAGGTCAAACTCAGAAAGCTAGCCAAGTAATATATGCTCAACACATTTAATAAAGCTGGGGCAAGGGGCAGAGGGGGGAAAAAAAGAAGAAAGGAAAGAGTTAAGCATAAAGTAGTGATATATCATCTTTATACCCTCTAGACTGTCGAAGCTCTTAGCTTCAGGCACTACTCCAAGTTAAGCTAGAACATCCTCCAGGCTGACCTAACTTTCATCAGCTGCTAATGGATCTGGCAGATACTGCTCTGCTTTCCCAACTTCATCAAAGCCCATGGTGATCTAATCACACCTCTGTAAACTCGAAACTTGAATACACATAGGACTGGAGGTAAGGTGGAGGTTGGGCATGAGTCGCATCTATCCAAAAACCCTGCAGGCAATTATCTCAACCAGCTCCAGTGTATGCAGAGTATGTATTTCTGTACACCTGCGCAGTGGCACAAGGCACTGAGGCACAAACAGAATTCCAGTATTCACTTCTGCAATTATACACGTTTTGAAGCAACCCCAAACTAGTATGATTAACACTTTGGTACAAGGATGTTGTAACGGGAGGAAACAATTTTATTTCATACAAACATCAAAAAGAGGGGGGGGGGGGGGGGGGG
>VFFE01007972.1:1143312-1168189 GCA_008921705.1 Burhinus oedicnemus
AAAAAAAAAAAAAAAAAAAAAAAAGGTGGTTAGGGAAAAAGCTTATTTGGTATCCTAATGAGAAATAACCATGTTCAAAGAATAATGATTTAATGAGACCATGTGAATGTCAGAGAAGCATTACTAAATAAAACTATCTTCACAGATTAACCCTTACTTCAAAAGTAGGTTCTTGACAACTCACGCTACATATCAACTATATCACTCCCTTCATACACATCTCTACCAAACCCCCTCCAAGGCATACTTATTTAAATTTCCTCTCATTGTGGTACCTTCATATGAGAAAACCAGTTTTCATTCCTTTCCCAAGAGGAAAGAATTTGTAAGATCTAATTCTCATGTAGTTTGGACCAGTAATGCTGCACACAACGAAAAATTGCATTAAAATACTGAACAACCAGAATTTGATTGCATTTTATGTTGGCAAGGTTTCTGTAGATGGTGTCTGTTTCAGTACACCCAGACGGTTACATCATCTGCTTGGGATGTGTTCCTAAAAGGTTGTTTTCTACTACATATGATGATAAATTGAAAAAGGACCTACTGGATCACATAAATGCATCCCAATGTGAATTTAAAAAGTAACTTCTGAATAGTGGTGACTTTAATGAAGAAACATTAAAAATACTGTTGTTGCAGTTTTCTTATTTGCCAGATGGGATAACACCACCCACATTGCTGATTCATACAGTATCATCAGACAGCACTGCACAGGAAGCTCTACAGGAAGACCACAAAAGATGACGAGCGTCCAAAAAGGGACAGATAGGGAGAAACATACCAGTAAGAGCATACACACACCACTGAAATCAGGAAACAACGGAGCTAACGAGTGAGCGAGCTACAGCTTCTCTCAATCATTTATATTAGAGCCTCAAAAATCTGCTTCTTTAAAATGTATATTTCTTTTCTGAAACAGAGATGAGGAAAAGTTATGTAATTTTTCACAGGAGGGAGTAGCTGTTTAAAACGTTTTGCAATACAGTGAATGAGTACTCTGCTACAGCAAGGGCAGTGAGTGCAAGTCATTGTTTATCACACAAGAAGGACATGAGCTACAAGGCTGTACTGCTATGCCCCTCTCTGATTAGGATAGTTTTATTTATAAATATAGCCCTGCAGAAGAACTTCTTGTTGGAAATGAGGCCCTTCACAATGAGTCTAATAATGAGGTTGCACAATTCGTTTTCCTGGTCAGTGGCACTAGAACTAGCCACAGGTGAAATTACAAAAATTCCAAGACTCAGCTTGGAAAAATGCCAATAGTCGCTTAGATTCCTTTCTATGACCAGGAAGACTTGGGTTGCAAGCAGTAAATGAACTATACCCAACACCATATCATTACCCAAATTCTACAAGAACACGCTGCTAAATACTAACAAGTCTGCACAGATAGACTTACCCCCTCTAAATCACAAAACGGTCCTTAGAAACTTCCTGACCATACTTTAGAAAACAGTTGCAAGTTCTATGTTCTCCCTTGCAGAAATACCTCACTTATTCTCAGTGCATAGGCTCCTCTGCAGCCTCTGAGAAGATCTGTCCATTCACACATTCCTCAGTTTCCTCACTTATGTCCTTAAATGTCTTCCCTTATGAGCAAGTTTGAATCAGACAAGTAACTCCAACTTTCTTTAACAGAAATCCATTTTATACTGCATACAAGACACTACATACATGCATTAGTTAAACAGTCTTCAAGTCTTTTAGCGATGTCTCAGTCCAACACCGATGGATCCTTTATCATCATTAAAGAACCACTTAACTTCTACAGCAGAAGAATTATCAAAAGCTGCTTACAAAGTGGCAAGTGGTTGAAAAAACTCCAGCTTTTTCAAAAAAGAGACTAAGTATTGAAGTTAATTTCTTCCTCAAATTGTTACGGCACCTCTAAATTAAAAAATCCATACAATATTTCTGAAAAATGTCACCACATTTCATTCTGTCCCGTGCTCATCTTTTTATTTGCAGACTACTGGCTGCAATAGAATGTATAATATCCAGCATGTTTTTGCACTGTTTTGAATGGCTTTATTTTCAATCCTTCATTTTTACTCTTTCAACTTTTCAAAGGTCAAGGCAGTATTTAGAAGTTTGAGTGACAGAAAAAGTAAAAGGAGGAGGAAAGAATAACTAAAGGAAATCCATAAAGTTCTAGGTTTATGAGAAAAAGTAATTAAAGCTTTACTGCAAAAGATTTCAGCTTTCAAAAAGTCCTTTTCAATCCAGAATTTGAACGAAAGCAGCTTTAAGAAAAAAGCATGGGGTCAAAGGAATAATATAAAAACGTACATTAAAAGTTTCTCAAAAATATTCTGTCCCAAAAATCATGGTTTTATCTGATTATATGGGTTTATGAGTGAGGGTGTAAAAAAAAAAAGAGCTTAAAATTACACAAGATTCTTCCTATTTGATTGTGATGGGTGCCTTTAACAAGTGAGTTTTGCTTTCAGAGGCTGGTACAATGAATTACTCTGGCCTTAGTTTTATTCTCAAATGATACCTGTACATATGCTGTTATTGCTTAAGGCACAGAAATGTACTTTTTCATGGAATATCATCTTGATTGGTACCCTTAATAAAAAATTGAAAACAAAAGCAACAAAAAAATCCTCTTCCAACCCAAACTACATATTATTTTGTGTTACTGAAAAAGTGGACTGGTAACTGATATCACCTTTGCACCCACACTCTGCAGTATTTTAGTAAACTGTAGAAAAGTTCTATTATATCAGAAGAACTCTTAAAATTCTTACATGGGGCACAAATCCTGTTTCTGCACCACTACAAGTTGCCAGTGTAGTCTGAGAAAATACTTACTGAATCCTGCGGGTGTAAAAACTACTGAATGTCTGTTTTCTACTCAGCAGACTTCTGCTTTAAATGATCCTTGAAGAAGCCTTGAATAATGGATACTACCACGTTTCTCCAATTCCAAGCCCTGAGTTGAGCAGAACCAGCAGTAAAGAAGAAACTGCTGGGCTACCTCAAAACCAATCGTAATTGACTAAACAGGCACTAATATGAGGGCATATATAAAAATCTAATTTCCACTTTGTTCTAAAGTTCTTCACAAATGCAATATGACATAGGGGGGCACTACAAATGGTACAGTTAGAAAAACAAATCTGCAGTCAGACTTTCGGAAGTGAAGATGATGCTTTTCTTCTACGACGTACAGAGTAAAATCTCTGTAGATTACAAATAGATACAGAATAGATAATGACTCAACATTAAATCCCATCCCTGTGTTTTTCTATTCTTTGGGTAAACAGAAACAAACATCGAAAGAGCCATGAAGTGGTGTAATTAACCCCGAATGCCATGATAAGATTTATGAGGCTTACATAACAACTAAGTCAATAGCTCTTCCTCTGTAGCACATCCCCACTGCTCCTCCACCCAGCATATGGCTGTGCTGGAGTCCAGGAGGGAGACAGATGCGCCCAAGGCTTCTTTATGCTCCAGTGATAGGCAGTTACCTTTTCATCAAACCTGTACAATTGGCAGCATTTTGTTTATGGTTGAAAATAGCTGGATAAAGACTGGAGACCAGATGCAATGAACATCCTCACACATCAAGAGCACTCAGCTACCTGCTTGTACAGCCTACAAGACGTACAGAAAGCCTAAGTTCTCAAACCAGTGGTCACAGTTTACAAAAAAATCCAATACGTAAAAATAGAGAGCATCTCCAAACATAAATGACTCAGGACACAATTTGCATTTTGGAAATTTTCAGGTAACATTCCAAACTAGCAAAACATGTACGTGCAACCTATTACTACACTGTATCTACAAATTGGCTTAGAAGGTTAACAACTGAACAACAAGCAAAATTTTAACTCTGGCCAATAGGTCTCATTAAGAAAGTCATCAGCATGAAACAACCTTAATTAACAAGAAAAAACCTTAACCATAACAGCTTTTCCACAGCATCACTTCCTCCAGCCAAGTGCCCACAAACTCTTATATATGATAGAGACTAAGGAAATGAAGAGACATGTGAGAGTTGATAATGGATGCTACCACGTTTCTCCAATTCCAAGCCCTGAGTTGAGCAGAACCAGCAGTAAAGAAGAAACTGCTGGGCTACCTCAAAAACAATAATAATGTTTTTGAAAAACGAGAGTTTTTGAGAAATGTTAGGAAGGATTAAAAGCAACTCTTGGTAGCTACTACCCCTCCAACCCAATATTAAGCTTTCTTTTGTCATGCGTGAGACTCTTCACAGAAATGACTTGCTCATAATAAATGATTTTCCCACCTACCCAGTATCTTAGGTCCACCATAACATTAAACAATCTATAGTCAAGATCTGTATGCTTTTTTGCCAAAGCTGAAGCATGCAACAGCCTTCTGTTTTATTATCATAAAAGCTCCTAGAAAAAAATGAAAACATAGTACAACTAGCATCGTGCTTAAATTTCCCTTTGCCAACCTCCTCTTCCAGAAGCAAAACACTGGACTCTTGCCCCATGCCTCATCTCTATGCAATCACCAAAAGTGAATACAATGTCTAAGAGTGGAGCTAAGTGGGCCCATAGTCTGAAAACGGATAGGCTAGCAACTGGACTGCTGAAGTGTGAACACGTAATCAACTCCTCCTGTGCAGAACTTTACACTTACTTTAACCAGGGAGAAAAAAAGAGCAAAATAATCTTTCAGAAAAAGCAGAGAATCAAAGGAATGACGTGAGTACCTCTGTCAGGCAATATACCCCACAATACAGAACAAATTATACTTTAAAAAAAGAAGGGCGGGGGGGAGGTGGTTGTGTTCTGTTTCAGTTTTTCAAAACAACTCTTTTGCTTAACATTAGCCTATTTTCTAAGCCAAAGCTGAATTTTATTATAAGACAAAGCCTTCCTGCATCTCAGACATTTTAACTTTATCACATAGGAAGTGCAAACTGAATAACAGACTGACAAAACCTGCAGAAAAGTATGGTCCATTTTAGCTGAAGATTTCTTAATCCATTGCAGTAAACCTTATTTCAAGCAGCTTCTGTGTGTTACTAGAAATGAACAATGAAGACAGGAGATTTCAAGACTTTTTAGTCATTCCACGTAATATAACCAGAACACAACTGGATCCGAGAGTTCGCCAGAAAAGTTTACTGTGGTAAGGAAATATTTTCATAAATTTCAGAGGAAAGTATGACAAAAATATATCAATCTGAAATTATTTCAGAAATAAATGCTGGATAATTTTACTATGTCTTCTGTAGAAATTAATGAAATAATTAGGAAGCTGTTACTGTTAAACATTTTCCTCTAAGAAATACTTTATATATATGTTTTCTGTATAAAATTATATTATATGAATACCTATATTTACATAACTGTTGTCAACTATGGAGAGAGTCAGAATAATTCCAAGAGTATAAAATCTCATTACCTTAAAATAAATGCCAAACTCGTACTACACAGAAAAGCTGCCCTAAGCATATTTCACATTTTCAACGTCAAGAGAGCACACTCACGTGCATATTTTCTTTATGACGCACAGTATCCTCTGCAAGCAAAATAACTAAATGACAAACATATCTGAAGTAAAGCAGTCAGAAAGAAAAAAACGCCAGAAGCCTGTTTCCCTATATTTATGGTCCTTTATCCAGTGTATGAGTGATCACAAAATCTACAAGAATCTGCCAGCATTACTACCACCCATTCATTCTCCACACTAGCAGAAATGGTAAAATGGTGGAACTGGAAAGATAAAACACAGACATCTCGCCCCACATGAGTGTTTTTGTGTATGACTTATCACTTCCTGTTAGCAAAGGGCAGTTAATTGCTTAAAATGTCGTATTTAAAAAAATACAGAGCTTCACTTAAAACAAAATGTGAAAGGAGGAAGGAAGAAAACTTACTGCTCTGCAAAAGAGTAGCTAAAATTTAGTTTTCAAATTTATGTTGAACTGCAGGCTAAGACAGTTTCCTCATTTCATATCGGTGAAATTACCTATTATTACACTGGGAAAAGGAAGAGTGTTCATTTATCTGCATATTTATTTTAAATAAAGATATTCTCAGCTCTTCATAGGGACATTCAACCCTGCTTGTCTAGCTTACTTTTGATACACAGTCATTTTTTCCCCACACTTGGAAAAATATCTAAAACTCACACTTCTGTTGGTGTAAAGTATGAAGCAGTTAAGCAGAATGTAACAGAGGAAACAAGCAACTTAACAAATCCATTGGAGCAATACAGACAAATGCAAGACACCTATGCTCTAAACAGAGCAAGCAAATGAGTGAACCGGTAGAAAGAGGACAGGATGTAAACTACTACATGCATGGGGTTTGGAGGGTTTTGTTTTGTTTTTAATTTTTATTCAAATATAAAGGAGGAGAAAGAAAACAGCAGAGAGTAGGACAAAATGGTAAGGCCACAGGTAAGTAACTAAGACCTGCTGAGGTCAAATATACATAAGACTGGAGAGGTGCGACAGAGAAAGGAAAGGCATGAAAGGAGTAAATGACTGACAGATGGAGACTGATAAAAAGACAAGACAGACAGCTGGGGAGAGGCTGGGATCTAATTAGGATTGTCAAAGTCCTCACAAAGGACTCTCTACAAAGCGTTCAGGATGAAATTTTTCCTGGCTTTACTGGAGCCCCTAAAGCTCAATGATCAACGACCTCATAGGAGGAAACGGCTGTCAGGGAGGTGGGTTTTACTTGACTTTATGGCTCCTGAAAAAAAACCAACTATCTTCAGTTCCTGAATCTGAGTATGTGCTGTTAAAGGACCATGATACTATAAATCTAACTATACAGTCTTCCATGTTGGCCAGCTCTGCAGCAATCTATTTCTTGCCAAAACAATGCATCTGGAACTTCCCGGTATTAGAAGTGTTTAACTCTTCTGCAAGGCTCCTATTTATTTGGTAATTTTTCTTTGGTTTTGAGTGCCTGGAGAACATCTAAGAGTACTTAAATAGTAACCGAGCACTAGGATACATTAAATACTATTAGTATAAATCTCTTTCTTGTAACCTGCTGTAAGCCCTCTGCTGCAAGTTTGAGATGCTGCAGAATACTGTTTGTGCAGATGGCACCGTTTGGGTTTCTCCATCTGCTTGAAGAGCCACTTGATTGTTCCAAACCAATATACATTTCATTTCACCATCCCAAGAACATCATTCTTGCTTTAAAGAAACCAAAACAACAAACAAAAAAACCCAAAACAAACCCAAAACAACAACAAAAACCCCAACAAAAAAACCCCAACAAAACCCAAACCCACACTCACTAAAAAGGCCAGAAACCCCACACATTCTGCATCATCTGACAGTCAATAACCCTCCTCAGGGTTTGCACTCCTGCTCTGGATTCAGTCCTTCACACTCTTTGCATATCAGGTGAGATGTCTGCAGAAGGCCCGTTCGTCCAACTTAGGTTTGTTTAACATCAAATTTCACCAAAGAGATCTACAACACATAACACACCCAACTGTTCACCCAAGATAAAAATTTATGCCATCTGACTCCATAACCACGCCTGTTGTCGCACTTCTGTCTGTATTTTTATTTGGTTGCTCCAGTGGATTTTTCTGACTTAGAAGAAACAAGTTAACAAGGTAAACATGGACTTGAAAATAATGCCAGTAAGATTTTGGACTTGGAAAGCATTTCCCGTATCTGCTTATTTTTACTCCAAAACAGTCCCCAAAGGGAACACGCACAAATACAGAAACAACTTCAGTAGAAAACACTCTTAGAAACTTAATGGCAAGTGTTGATGTCTACAATAAAACTTGCTTTTAGGTTTTCAGCCTGTTTAAAAACTTTCTTCTAGCCTGTTCTGTTACTGTTGCACACATTAGTTATCTTGTTATGAATATTTAAGAAGTCTCACAGGAAAGTATGGGCATGGGATTCAAGTAAGATTTCCTGCCTGTTAATCACCACAGAGTGACACCTTCCTGATACTGTCTGCTAGAGCAGAGGCAACTTGTCTTTTGGTAGTTACATTGA
The DNA here is from genome assembly GCA_008921705.1 of Burhinus oedicnemus. Lineage (NCBI taxonomy): Eukaryota > Metazoa > Chordata > Aves > Charadriiformes > Burhinidae > Burhinus > Burhinus oedicnemus. The sequence goes on from VFFE01007972.1 coordinate 1,151,300, forward strand.
AAGGGGATAGTACAGGGTAACAGTGGTAGTCGATGTTCAGTATAGTAATAGATCTGATAGAACTTCTTAATGACAAGAGAGGAAAAAAAAAAAGCCACCCAGGTATACTCCCCACCTTCAGCAATATTAGACATGTAAAAAAAAAAAAAAGAAAGGATAGAAAAGGAGAAATGGACACTATTATCTGAAGGAAAGGCTTCTGAGCCACTATGAAGAACACTGGGAATGTGAGAATTTAGAAGATTAAAATGAACGGTGGTCTTATTTCAGTATTTGAAAGGAATGACAGAGGCATGGATACACAGTTCAGGTTTTTTAAAAAGACAAATTGTAAAAAATATAAACCTGTATTTTAGTTTTTAAAAAATGTGTACTTGAGTATCTGTGGTTGCACATGAGTTAGTACTGTACACTTACAAAATCTTGCAAAGACAGGCAATTTTGAGAATTACTTATGAATATTTCTATAAAAAACCTACAGCTTTCTTGTATTTCATAAAATACTTCTTACTCTAAAACTCCAGAGCCATATGAAAACTTCACAACTTCTAGTTAAAAAATAAGTAACGGAAGCACAATAACATTTACCCAAAAGGAAACTAAAAACCAGTCCATAAGCCACCTTTTCCTATGACAGACAAATTCCTAAGAGAAGAGATCACCCTCACTCATTATCTTAAACCTCAGTAGAGCTCATATTCTGAAGCTTAACACAAAAAAGAAATGTCTTTCATGTTATAATGCTCCACGGTAACTTCCGAGATATTACATTCTAAACACTAATAGTTACATTTCTCAATTGACCTTCACTATTCTGATAATAAATCTTTCAAAACAACCTAGATTATAACAACATAGAACAATATATTTCAGTCTCTGTCTTTTTAGTTATATTGGTGACTATGAAACCAACATAACTTCAAAAAACTAACTTAAAACTTGCTATGTTGATTAAAATAATTCAACCTAATGATCGTGTGATGTTGTACACAACACAAAGATCGCAACTGCCTACTTAACTAACGTTTTGATATGAGAGCACTTCAAATTCCAGCAGCATTCAGATTCAAAACATTCCAATTTTAATAATTGCCAGTTAAAGGTAAGAAAATTGCTACAGTAAGAGAAAAGCATTTCTACTCTAGCCCCAAAGTCTATCGCAAAACATGAAAAATTTGACAAGGGTCACTTTTCTTTAGGCCCAACCACATCAATACCAGCTTGAACTGTAGTCTTCTAAACTATTGTGCAAAACAAGTACTGTGCTAAAAATATGTTGTTACTCAAACTTTGAGATATTCTCTCCAGAGATAGGACTTCCTGATAGGAGATTCAAATTAATAGGAAGTGCTCTTCCTGTGTTTTCTAGACTGCTAGGCTAATGAGTTTGTTTTCAACGCGCTTCAGAAAAAAAGGAGCAGATTAACCAATTGATCGGTGTTCACTGCTTTAAAATGAAGTGACTTCGTAGACGAAGTGTTAATGTACTAGACCACCATCTTCTATATTCTGGCATGATGTTGTAGCAACTTTGGTTTCCCCTGTATTTCTGAAGGAATTCGTACAGGAATTGCCTTGAGACCTTGTCAGTTGGTGACTTCTATTTTACTCTGCGTGTAGCCCTATTAGAAACTGATGGGAATGCTTGTCAAGGAGCTGAGCACAAAGATAGACTCCCATTTTCAGTAAAACTATTTTTATATAGAGAAAGTGAACGGCTCTGGCCATGTGTATACAGCTATGCCAAACCTAATTGACTCACTCCAACTATATAAAAAACACTATATAAATTCAGCAGTCTTAACTTAAATAATAACTACAGAACATATACTCCACAGTGTAATACAAGAAAAAAATTCCTGTATTTACGATCAGGACTTCCACATACTATGGCAAAGAGACAATCAATACCAATTTTGAAGAACTGCACTTTACAATCAACTAACTTTTCAGGTCAGTATGCTTTATGCTTTATTCACAACAAAACCATGGAGCCAAACAGCTGAAATACACATACAAATGCAGTTTTCTTTTTAATACTAATTACACATTTGATTGTGATTCGTGAGGGATGAGAGGAAGCCAGACAGCTCCAGCACACAGTCAGACTATGAAGTTCAACAGTCTCTTTTAATAATTAGGACAAGCTTCTCAAACTTTTCCGCATGCACAAAAACCCCCACCCACCAGTAAAGAAAGTTAACAATATGAATTTTGACAGACAGGATCCTCCTGACTTCCCACTGCACAAACCCTGCAAGGAGTCCAACCAGAGGCTGCTGCAAGACTCTGGTTATTGCAACATTATGTCACCAACAAAGTGATGACAATCTGCAATGACTTTGGCAAATGCAAATGGTGAAACAAAGCTTCTTTAACCTGGTAATAAGCTTTTAACTTCCCTACTTCTGAATTAGATTCCTTAAAACACATACAGCCGTTCAATTCTAATAATTAAACTTCATATATGTAGACACAAAAGATTTTCATCTTAGCAAGTTTACTTCATCCTGTCTTCCCCAGTTAACTGAAGCTTACTTCTTTATCATAAATATCCCTGCTCTTTGATAGTTTCTGATATTTAAAAAAAATAATAGAATAAAAGAATTTGAGTAATTAAATCAGAGAAAGTACTATTTTCATCCAGGATTACTATATTATTACTTTCATCCAGGATTACTAAATTATCATTAAATACTCTTCTGACAAGACTGAAAGTAAGGTGAGACCTCCACTTGTGAGAGATCTTAAACTCTCTGCCTAACAAAGCTGCTGATATTGGCAACAGTAAAAATCAGAACAAGTTCTCAAGAACTGTTATCAAATGAAGTCCTACCAGTCCTGTAAGAAGAACTGGGAGACGTAGCTATCTAATCCTTGCCCTACCATGTACTTAAGTAAATATTAAGTATGGAAGGCTTAATTTTACTTATCTTTCTTTTAAAGTGTAAATATAAAAAAAAAAAAATTGTAAAGTCATGTTAGTCAGAGATGACCCTTCCAAACATTTTCACAATTCAGTAACAGCATCAATCTCAGAAGAATCTGACTGTTTTAAGGTCTTGTGTTGAAAACTTTATTTCACAACATGTTCACACACAAACAAGTATCCCCACCTATTTTTTTTAATAATTTGAATTTTTTTCCATATGTAATATGGCAAACCTTAAGCAGTAAGGTTCTGCTACAGATCAGAAGAATGGCTTAACTGTGCTCTGGCCAGAGCATGGCCTGGGAGGAAAAGACAAGGGCTATCTAAAGTCACAGTCAAACAGCAGCCTGCCATTAAACCTCTGCCCTGTGACAAACCCCACAGGCATCTTGTTAAGAGCAGCACTCTTGTTAAAATCAGCACCCTTGTGTTGTCAAAGCAGCAAAAAGGGCAGAGAACTAAAGGCAGGACAGGAACACGCCCTTTTCTTCTGAGTTTTGAGTATAATTTCTGAGCGTAATTTTTTTTGAGACCTTCAGTGCATTTCCTAAAATAAAAAGAGGAAAAGCTTCAGCTACAGAAATAAACAAAAATCTCACCTTGTTATGTTCATACTTGTACGGGATTTTGAGTGTATCCATGGCTCTGATCATTGCCTGCATTGCTGTGAATATATTCTGGTACACCAGTTTTGTAAAGCCCCTTTTGTCTTCATCAGAGTAACCTGATCCATGAATGATTCTCATCTGCTTGATAAACGTGCTTTTGCCACTCTCTCCTGTGCCTGCAAGACAAATAAGAAGGATATGCTTTAGTCACTGGACACAAACATGACTTTTTTTGCACAATTCTGACAGCTTGTTTAGTGCAGGGCTGAGCAGTGTCAAGTGACGCTTGCAAGGTAACTACAAGGACCAGTTCAGTGTCAAAGAGCAGCATCAGTAGCAACTGAAGTACCACTGAACTAAGACTTGCATTTTCATTTAACAGCTAAACTAATGAGTAAAACAAAACTCCAAAATATACATATAACATGACTACATATTTAAAAATGTTCCATTCTTGAAGATGTAATTGTCCAAAACATCTAACTTCAGGTAATTACTATGAGACATTTTATCACAAAAATTCAAGAAGAAAAAAAAAAAAGTATCTTCCTTGGCCAACTTTCAGGACATTATGGTAGGCTGTGTACAACCAATAGATACATTTGTGCTTTGGTTAGTTTGGGGTTTTTGTTTTGTTTTGGGTTTGGTTTTTTGGTGATTTTGCTTTGTTTTGGGGGTTTTTTTGTTTGTTTGTTTTTGTTTGTTTGTTTTAAAAAGCAAGTAGTGTAATAATTACAGCCCTGGAAACTTTAACCTCAGAAACATCTGATATCAGTGAATCTGGCTCATGTTCATTAATGGGCAGTCATTCCTTCCTTCCTCTGAATTTCTTCGTGTCTTTGTACCTTGTACTAAAAGTAGTTTATTAATGAACATTTCTGACTGTTTGTCATTTTAAAGTTAAGATCTGCTTGTTGGAAATTTCACACAGGGTACATCACACAGTTCTCCTTTGCTCCAATTCAGTGAGCTCATCCTCTATGACTAGAAGAGCTTATCTGTATCATTCCTGTGTTTGCTTAAGAGGAGGAGCTGAAATTTAGAATTAGCAGTTGCACAGCCACCTAAACCCTGCGTTCACCCAGCTACTCAGCCCTGCAGGAAACAGAACGCGTGTACCAGGGTGCACTGCTCAGTGTTGTGCTTTTTAGCCTGGGTTTTATTTTAATCATTTCTGCGAAGCTTTCATGGCTCATACCATAATACTTATGTCCCAGAACAAAGGCAGCCTTATGCCCCTTACGTAACGTTTTAGGTGTCTTGTCAGAGAACTGTGTTTCACAGCAGTGCACTGCAAGGTTAAAGGAGCAACCCTTAAGCATTTCTGAGATAGCACACACTGCAAAAATCTAAGCTGGAAGCCTCTAAAAGCTTTCGCCTTTACCATGAGCAGCATTTTGAAACCTTCAGTCCCGTTTCCCAGATGCAAAAACAAAACTTCTAACACAAATCTTCCTTACACACACATTCCCAGAAAAATCAAGCACGATGTTACATACCAACCAACTGCAATTTCTCTGGGGAGAAAGCGGTTCCTATTGTAATGAAGAACAACACGCTCTGAAGCTGAAAAGTGAGACCAAGCCTGCTTCCACCCTCAGCCTTCACGGGGATCCTCAGCCTGCGCTGTGGTCAGGAGCGCAGCACCACCTGCACAGGCCACCTCTGCAGGGCACCGCCTGGCCACCAGGCAGAACTTGCCCCATGCAACCTGACGAATTCATGCTAACCAGGCACGGGGCCTTTGCGGAAAGGGTGATGTAGTATGGGCCAACCTGGGTCAATGATACGTCCCTGTCTTCCAGTTCATCAGAATCACAAGTTAGATCTTTACATTTCTGTAATCTACCAGTAGGGAGAAAACATTACTTTCCTTAAGTCTGTACAAAATTACAAACCTAGACAATACAGAACTATTACATAGTAAAAAATACTTCTGGCTACCCCTGAGACCACCACAGTTTTTCTCTTTTTCTGAAACCTACGAAATTGAGTCATGTCCTTATATATATATATATATATGAAGTGAATTAATGTCCCATACCACACATTTTTAGGAATTCTGTGATACTGTCCAGTTTTTCCACAAGATATGTCACACATTTACTACAAAATTCTGTTCAACATGAACCTATAAAGCACAGAATGGTATATGAGATGCCTTTTTGATATGATTAACTCTTTTACTAAAGATTCGGCTTTAACTAATGCATAAGAAAATCGTTTCCACCAAATACCTCTGAGTAAGTGGAACACAGAGGGACTTCCAGTTTTGGCCCTGACGCTTCTCTACACGAGAATCCAGATTCCTTCAAAATGCCCAAATGCAAATTTAGCATATGGATAGGAAGAACATGCTTGTATTATCTACTCTGTTTTAAAACGTGAAGCTTCTAATTCTTTTAATTCTTTATTAAGAGTGTAGGTAGCAATCAATATTACACACGATAATCACACAGGAAAACACGGCGATACAGCAATCTGCATCATGTTAGAGAAGACAGTGTTTCCAATTATTTACACCTTGAAAGTGAGTCTACAAAATCACAGTATGTAGGAAAACAAAATTAAAATCCAAAGAAGAAACTAAAACTTAAGTCTGCCTCTTATTCAGCTTTGTGGTTCTTTAATTGGGTGCCACTGTGCTAAGACTTTGTCAGCCAAAGACCAGTAACAAATGATACTTGGAGATCTAAAGCCATAGATACACACACACAAAATATGTATTTTTATAGATTTTTTCATATACATATGTGTATGAAAAATATATACTGCATATGCATATAAAATATGTATAGCTACCCATACATATACGAAAATGGTATCTCCCTCTCTTTTTTAATGCCATCTCAAAGTTTCCTCCAGTCTGTCCCTCCCCAGGTCAATGCTTAAAACTACTTTCTTGTGCCTGCCCATAGAATAATTTTCTGGTTAAACGAGTGGCAACGATGAGAACATTTGTAGTCGTCCTTAACTGCCTGAAGTATCACATGTGCAGGGGCAAAGTGCGAAAGTATCCTAGTGAAAAAGGGTATAATGGAAAATTTCCAGCACAAAAATAGGGTAAAAGAATATGAATGACAGATAATAATAAAATTCACAGGATTGTCCCAAAATTACTAAGAAGTGAAAATGTTCATTTTCAGCATAATATACAGGAACTCACAAAAACTTCCCATTGATAGTTCATCTTAGATTGTTACAATCAAGGGCAGAAAGGAATTATTTTTATATTGTTGTTGACAAGTAAAGCATACAAAGAAAGTCTGAAGTATGCCTATCTTTTTTTTTTTTTTTAAACAGTGGCTTCAATTCTTTCTGTTAGAAAAAGTCGTGTTTATGTGAAAACTGCTTTATAGTGATAGAACACCATTTACAAGCATGTCACTAGAGATTTGCTCAGATACTTCTCCCCAAACTAAAATAACTGGAAAGAAAATAAGCACTGTTATTTACTATCACAGAAAGAGGGAAAAAATTGGCATAGCGAATTACCAGGGTTAGCTAAGCAAAGCTGCAATCATTACAGCATCATTCCTGCTGGGGAGTGGGATTTTAAACTATCACCATTACAGCACCGAGTCAAACCTAGATTTGATTTTTTTTTTAATATATTTTTTGGCTTTAAAACCCCATGACTGGCATCATAAGATCAAGACGCTGGCTAGTAAAACATCAATTGCGATTTCTACAGCCTCTTCCATTACAGAGCAAGTTAAGAAACACAACTTGGCAATACGCGCCTAAAATCTTACCTATCACCATAATAAACAAAAACAACACCGGGTAACAGGCTGAACAGGAATCTTGAGTGGGCTTGTTTCACCTGGTGAAAAGAAGAAAACCTGAAAGCAGGTAAAAGAAAAACCTACATGTCCTGAGAGGATCTGAAAGCCTTACCGCTTCTGCTAACTGCTGCTTCTACCACCATCATCCCAGGAATACCTCTAGATGATATAAGGAGAGAGCAACAGAGTGGATCAGCAGAATGGACCAAGAGGGGATAAAACTATACTGAGATCAATTTTCTGCGGGCTGACATTGCACTTTAAATTAGACAAGACTTGGATCAGTTCTCTGAAGCCAGATGAGTAATATCTTCTCATCTGTCAGAAGACAGTTGAAGGCCACACAATATACCTGAATCTCAATAATAACAATAATAATAATAATAATACCACCAACCCCCTCCCTCCTCATCTTTTAAAAACAGTAACTTTCAAAAAAAACTGATGATCTTAATATAACCCTTGGGTGGTACTTTGGAGAGAAAGTCAATGGTGTGACTAAAAAAAAAAAGAACTTCCTGATTCAAGCACACGCTCTCTTTCCAGATAAAAAACCAATCCAACTGATGAATGAAAAGAATTAACTGTCTTCTAAAAGCAGTAAAGAAATGTCTCAAATAGTGACAAATTCCCATTCAACCATAGAAGATTATCAAACTTGTAAGAGCTTAGCATCTTACAGCCTGGCAAATCCCTGAAGACCTCCCCAAATTTTTTTTTCTTCAAATGGTAATAGCAACAAATATTAATGCATCATCAAGAATTTTACAACGAGACATCTGAAGTCACCCCAGCAGTATTATCTCCAAAAGTAGAACCAGGAAGGAAGTCAGGTTGCTTAAATGCAGCAGTAATCCCTTATGTGCATGCTTGCACGCACGTACATACGTATTACGCAGAATTTACTGCATTATTACTATTACTCCCAGTGCGTGTCCTGCAAAAATGAAACTACAGAATGTTGAAGCACAACATTCTTTGTCCTGTGAAACTTACCAAAAATCTTAAAACGTGATTAATTTTGAATAGGTGACAATGCAGCTACTGGCAGAGAGACTTCAAAACTCATGCGGTGGCTGACCAGGAAGACATAGGAGACTAATTTAAAAATAATTCAAGGCTAGAAGCCTAGGCTGACAAACTTTTTCTCACATGGGTGTGCAACACATACCTGTGCTTGTTTTCACACTCCTCTGCATTGTAAGTTAAATAAATCTGAACTATAGTATCTTGAGTGTTCAAATACAAGGCTCTTTTTAAACTAAAACACCAAAGATGCGGTTCTCTAAGCAAAATTCACACTGGCATCTGTCAAGAAAAGAAATGCTGCTAAACTATGCCTGACTCTGTGTTTACTCCTAAGTTTGACCTACGAAAAGGCAAGAAAATAAAAGGCTGTATATTATTGTTTGAAATTTCATATTTAAACTAGATAGAAAAGGACATTCTTAATACATAAAAAAAAAAATCCATGAAAATCCACTACCTGTTAGTCACTATCCACATACATTACTAAGAACCATTAAATCAACAGTGGGTATGTTCACACAAGACTGGCTTTTAGCTTGGGACTCGGTAGCAGAAAGCAGCTGAGAGGTACCTGAAAAGTGAAGATTCATGGGTCAGTAGAGTCAACATCCTGCGCAGACTGGGCACAATCTGACACTTCTATCTGCTGACCATTGTTCTACTTGCAATATTACTATACCTACACCGTTTCATCAAATATTTACCCAGAAAGAGCAGTCTGTTGCGCACTGCGTCACAGATTTAAAGGGAAGTGCAGAAATCAATCTCACCAGGTATTAAGTAGTAGAGTAACTCCTATGAGGAGTAAAAGCTAAAAGAGTAATACAGAGGTGACACATGAGAAGAAAAATATTTGATTTCGACTATAAAGTTATATTTCACTTGGAAGAGAGTTTTATGTCCTCTGCTACTAATAATTCAACTATAGAGAAAACAAAAAATATGGTTTCTTTTGTTGCTGTTCCCGCACTGGAATGCAGCGGGATCACATTTCTGCTGAAACTGAGTATGGCCCTATATGAAAACATGAAAACTGTGCAGAATTCAGGCCTTGGCCTGGCCTGGCTTTGTAGGCGCCACAATATCCGAAATGGGTTACAGAATGCATGAGATCATCCTGGGATCTGAAGCAAAGGAGCCAGTCTGTCCCACCACTTGGAACAGCAGCTTTCAGGCTCGTGGCTGAAGGCTGTTGCTGGAAGGGATGCCTGGCTGGTAGAGCCTGCAGCAAAACTCCCTGAGGCAGGGGTGAAGGTCCCCAGCTCACCCTGTAACACTTCGTGCCATATGAATGGACCCTTACCTCTACAGCCCTGACCATCATCTCTGTCAACAGTGGCCACAACTAGAGAGTCGTCTCTCAGCTTCAGGCTGGTACAGCACTCCTTTCTGAGAACTCCCAGTACACTATGCAACTTTTTCTCCATTGCTCAAAAAATATTATCTCCATGACACACTGTATCTCTGTGTCATACCTCTTGAAAGATACTTAACTACCAGCCTATACCTCCAACCATTTTATATAATCATAAATTAATTTTTGGAATTGACCATTTTCATCTTGGTCATAAAAACACCAAAGCATTTAAATGACAACTCATCCAGAGACATGAGTAGAATTTCTATGAGGAAATATTATGAGCCATGATAATGAACATAGTAGGTGTATTTGTATTTTCCATAAAATGAACAGTAATACTGTACTATCTTCCTCCTGTGATTATCAAACTCTTTAATTAACATTAATAGATTGCACCTCACAAGAGTCACTTGGTGTTAGGAAACATTTTGGATGGCATTTCAGTCAGACTAATGGAAAATACTATAGAACAAGAAAGCACCTGAAGTTTCAAGGAAGGAAACAAAACAAACCAGAAAGGGACCTAAGGTCTCCTGATGTCTGTTCCTACATCAATAGCACGTGATTTTGTATTTGCGTTAACAACTGAACAGAATAACTACAAAAAGCTAAGTTAGGAGAGAACTTGAGTGATAGCCTTTGAGATATAACAAAGCACAGGTTTAAATTAAGAGCCATTAATAAAAAAACATGGGAGAGGTGTAGATACTATTCTATTGCCAAGTGTTTGCTTCACTGACAGAATCTCTTAAATTTAAAATCACTACATAATCATCTTAATTATTTTGTTCACAATCCACATCTGCATATTCCATTTGCTTTCAAAAAAGGAAGCATATAATCATTTTGCCATTCACTAAATTACCTCCTCTGTATCATTTTAGTAATTTATAAACATTTAGCTAAGATGACTATCAATATTCTATGAAAGAAAACAAAGTATCATTTCACGAATGACTCATGTTAAAAAAAAAAAAAAAAAAAAAAAAAGCGCCTGGCAAGATAAGTAAAGATTCCTTCCAAAGAAAGGATGGGTTGAATTTTACGAATATGGCTGAGGAAGTGGAGAATTACATCGAGTAAGTAGCAGGAAACATCTACATCAATCTAGAGCGAATTGTTTCAAGAATAGTCTCGAATGTCTTAAAGGTTTATGAAAAACTAAGCAAGTGTTATCCATTACAAAATATTACTAAAACTGTTGCACCTTTCCCTTACCTAGACTATGAAAACGGTATCAACCATCTTTAAGAATGGGGGAGGAGAGGTTCCCTCTTGTTGATTATCATATGCATAAATACCACATTGCACTAATGAACTATTCCACTACAGAGTATGGGAGCTGAATTCTCTCACTTCCTTAAAAAAGGGCAAGAAAACCTCCTATTATGTAGACAATCTGAATGTTATCTAAAGCAGAGAAATTCTCTTACAAATTTAATCTAGTTGTCTTTGAGCAGATAATAAACTTTGCTTGTCACTCTAGTGCAGCCACTAAACTCAAAGAAATAAAACTAACAGCCATCCTTACTGTACCAGTAACACAATTAAAACAGCCCAAGTGACTACTACAATGAGTAGCAAGACACTGAATTGCTGACAACTGGGAAGATAGAATTAAAATTTAAAATTCAGCTGATGTTCTGCAGCTTCTTAAATGAATATTAATTCAAGCTTTTTCCTGAAACACAATCTCTCGAACTCCTTTACAAGAAATCCAGTTAATCAAATATAGCTTTGTGCCAGATAATCAAAACCACACTGTACTACTATGCATCTAAGCACAACCCATTACTGGAAGTCAGCATCTTCCCCTATCCATGTTTAATTCTGAAAAAAACCCAAAACCCAGAAACAAAACAAAACATCACCACCCCACCCCACCCCCCCCAACAAAAACCAAAAACCAAAAACAACCCAAAAAAACCAACGCACCCAACAAAGCAGAAGAACCTCCTTATCTTTTCAAGCTATAATCTGATATTTTCCACAATTCTAGAGTGATCTTCTTATGGTTTGGGTATAATTCAGAGGCAAGAAAGCAAGCGAAGAGATAAACTGGCTATCTTCACAGAGGAAGAGTTAACTCCTCAAGATTTCACAGAGCTTTGTAAATGGGTTCAGAGGAGGACAGGACCACACCCTGTGTGACCTTCTCCTCCCTCCTCTTGAGAGGATCCCTCTGAAAAACTACGGACTCCCTGAAGAGAAAAAATTCTTGACAGTCTGTGCTTAGCTTTTCTTTTTACACAGTTTGGAGCAACTTCAACACATTCTCCCTAAAGAGCTCATCCACACAGGCAACATGTCACAAATGGTTTCACCCTCAAAAATATTTTCTTTATGCTACTCACAACTCTACCTGACATCAAACTGTTGATAATCAGTCCACTGCATGATGCTCTTCCATGGACAAAGTAGGAACATAACCAGAAGTGAACACCAGCACCAGTGAAAGGTGGTACAATGCAAATTCTTACTTTCCTTGCACAGATGAAAGGCTAAAACTGTCTTCAGAAACTTCTGCATAATTAATTTCAAATAGGTTTTTATACCTACATCTGAGGGCAGAATATAGTGTTGGAAAGCAGACTCGCTTAAGTAGACTCCAAGGCACAAACGTGTCAGAGTTGACCACTGTTCCCAAAGGTGCTTGGTTTTCACCCAAGCGACAAGCCTGATATAAAAATCCAGGTACATAAACCAATATCCTCGTCATCCAACCTTGTATTTTCTCTTATTATTTTAATATATATCTTCTTTGAGGAGACCAGACTCAGGGAACTACAGGCCAGTTAGTCTCACCTCTATCCCTGGGAAGGTAATGGAGCAACTTGTTCTGGATGTCACCTCCAAACATGTTGAAGAACAGGAAGTTATTGGAAATGGTCAACATGGATTTACCAAGGCTAAATCATGCTTGACCAATCTGATAGCCTTCTACGATGTTATAACTGGTTAGCTGGATGAGGGGAGAGCAGTAGATATATCATCTATCTTGACTTCAGCAAGGCTTTTGACACTGTCTCCCATAACATCCTCATTAGGAAGCTGAGGAAGTGTGGGCTAGATGAGGAGACAGTGAGGTAGACTGAGAGCTGGCTGTGTGCCCTTGTCACCAGGAAGGCCAATGGAATCCTGGGCTGCATAGGGAAGAGTGTGGCCAGTGGGTCGAGGGAGGTCATTCTCCCCCTCTACTCGGCACTGGTGAGGCCACAACTGGAATACTGTGTCCAGTTCTGGGCTCCCCAGCTCAAGCAGGACAGGGAACTACTGGAGAGAGTCCAGCAAAGGGCAATGAAGATGATTGGGGGATTGAAGCACCTCCCTTATGAGGAAAGTGTGAGAGAGCTGGGACTCTTTAGCCTGGAGAAGAGAAGGCTGAGGGGAGACCTTATTCTTGCTTGTAAGTATCTAAAGGATGGGTTGAAAGAGGATGGAGGCAGACTCTTTTCAGTGGTTCCCAGTGACAGGATGAGGGCCAACGGGCACAAGTTGGAACATAGGAAGTTCCATTGAAACACGAGAAAAAACTTCTTTATGGTGAGGGTGCCAGAGCACTGGAACAGGCTGCCCAGGGAGGTTGTGGAGTCCCCTTCTGTGGAGATTTTCAAGACCCGCCTGGATGCAGTCCTGAGTGATGTGCTCTAGGCATTCCTGCGTCAGCAGGGGAGTTGGACTAGATGATCTCTCGAGGTCCCTTCCAACTCTGAAAATTCTGTGATTCTGTGATTCTGTGATAATACAACTACCTCTCTGAGCGAACATCTATGGGTTTTGTCAGCTATTTATTAACAGAAAAAAGTAATATGCTGACCACCACCTGATTTCCTGTGAAAACTAACAAGTACTGTTTGGATAAAGACTGGCATTGGCGTTAAACCTCGTAACTTTCTTTCATATTCCACCCATAATCCTTCACCTATGCACATGAATTGGACTGAAAATGCTGGGGACTGTGATGGACCATATAACCCTACATGTCCTGAAGGTCTCCAGGAGCTGAATTTCAGTACAAGACCTTAGTTTCGCACATGGCAGCATAAGGCTTCAGTTAGCTCTGAACTTTATTAAGGAAGATTGTTATATAAAATGCAGGAGAAAAGGAAGTACTCTTGCCATTAAGTAAGCCTAATAAAAGGTCTTAAAATAAAGTTGGGGAAAAAAATGCAACCATGTTTTTAAAAAAAGTTTACAAGTTGGTCAATACTCACTATCTCAAATAACATTTTCTTTAAGGGGCGGGGGGGAGAAAGAAATCACCATGTGATTGACTTAAAGCAATGTCATCAAAAGCATCAAGGTGGTTTGATGGTAAATAATTTAGGTATTATCAATGTATTATAAAAATCTGTAACTACATCTTTTAATTGTGTTGCTTTTTCTATTGTTACATACATTTGTAAACTGAAGTAATAGCATCTACTCTTCACGCCGATGTTTCAGAAGGCTTTGAGCACTTCATATGAGGAAGTTCATTGTTTAAATTCCTTTCAAGTCTCTTTCATTTTCTGTTACTTGGATTATGAACAGACAGACATAATTCCTATTCCTAGCAACTCAGAGAGACACCATTTCAGGGACAGTATAAACCACTTTTCCGTGATTAATCAAAAGCAAGGACAAGTACTGTTAGCATTCAAAAACCTAACATTTTTTCTTTTTTTTTTTTACCATGGGAGAGAATAATATACCTTTACTACTTGAAAAACTACTGACATATTTAGAAAAAGTGACCCTCATGTCTAAGATACAGAAGTTTTTTGCTGGTTTTTTTTCGCCCCTCTCTATGGGCTAACATTCTTCTACCCGCATGAAACTGCCATCATTGTAACTGGAAAAGGAAATGTGGATCTCTTGACGTTTTCTATTATCAAAAATAATTATCACGTACAAGAATGTACAAAACAACAGCTGTATTTACCGTGCACATAAAGCCTTATACTTTGCATGTTCTGCTATCATAAGGTGTAGTTAGAATTTTTGCGATTTTCTAATTTATGTTTTAAAGAAGCACTGCAATACCCAGAGGGTACACCTGATGAGCATTTGTGTCCATCAAAAATGCCAGTAAAAAACATTATGTTATGTAATTTGTTAATTTTTAACAATATGTTAACAACAAAATGCAAAAGCTTGAAAACACGCTTTCCAAAGGGGGTTTGTTTTTTTTAAATAACATTTAGCCTATTTATGTTTGTAAGCTCTATTTTGAGAGCCTGACATAAACTTTTGACCTACCACTCATACAAAAGGGCCCCATCCAGGAGCTGAAAGGATACAGCAGAGCATTTTGTTTCTTAGAATATGAAAATACTTCAATATTAATTGTTTTGCTATACCAAAACCAGTATAAATGCACCTTTACTGAAAACGAAAGTCATAGGAATAGCAGCACTTCTGTTATGATGTAATATTTATGTCAAGCAGCATTACTGATATTACTAAATAACACTATCTCACATTAAAGACTAAGAACAGCACGTGCTTAAGTGTTTTGGTGAATTTCTCCCTCAAAAATGGTTGGCCACTGCTTCCAGAAAAGCTACTCACTCAAATTCTAGGCTTTAGCCTAGATATCAAGGAGTGCTTCCTCTGGGGAAAAAACCCAAATGAACGAACAAAAAACCCCTTTGGTTTTCAACTTTCTTAGGCATCCTTCATTCATGCCAAAGAAAGAACATTTTCATATGGATTTAGACAATTAAAAAATAAAAAAGAAAAGCAGATTGTGCCAGTTCTTCTAACAGATGAACAGTTAAGAATATTTTTTCCACGAAGTTATTTGAGGTCTCACTCTGTCAGGTTATGTACTCATGAGGAAGACACTCAAGCTGTCCCCTTGGCCTATTCTGCTCGTGCTTTTTTCTTGTTCATGCTTCACAGTGCTCTACATCCTCTGTAATAATAAGATAACACGACTGCTGTTTCTGAACATATAATTAGACAAGAGTCAACTTACTAGTATCGTTATCAAACTTGCATTAGAAACATAAAGGAACTATATATTAAATGTTGGTATGCAAGCGTCTGTTGGACAGTTTTCCTGGTCCATTTGCTCAGCCAGCACTAGACATGAGACAGAAGGATGCTGTCAAGCCTCAATATAGCCCTAACACTAAAATGATACAGTAATTTTTGCTTCAGTCCAACTACAAACAAACAAGCACAAAGATAGTATAGGGTCTTGCAAGCAGAGCCCTGCACTGACTGCACTGAGGAATCTGCCAAGGTAATGAATGATTTTTAAAATAATGTATCTTACAACATGTATTACACATTGTGTACCTTCCCTGGCTTCCAAACAAAACAATCTTGAGAGTGTGTAAAGGCAATACTGTCTTAATGGTGCAAGCTAAGCATGAAGTCTTACAGTAAATGTTTTTGTCTCATATTTAACCCTTTTCCCTCAAGCCAGCGTGAAGGGGATGCACCTCCACACTCCTCTTTCCCCAGGGAGACTGAAGAGCGGGTGGCGATCCAAACCTACGCCCACATGGTTTCAGGCCCACTCATACCCACTCCTTGAACGAGCATCCATCTCACTCCCACGCACCACCACCCCAGCTACTCCATCAGGGGCTGGCCTCAATGCCACTGCAGCTGACTGCAGCATTAAACTTGGGGGTGGGGGGTTGTTTGGGCATTTTTTAAGCAACAAAGAAGAAATGTCCTGCCAGAAAACAGAACAGGGCAGGCCTAACTGCTGTGAGGGGGGCAAAAAGGAGGTGAGCTGGGGGCTGGGTGGGCAAGGCCAACGCAGATACCACTTTCAAACTGGCAGCCATGGGAAGTGCCTTCCCCTTCCCCTACAGGAGCAGGACTCCTCCTGCCCAGCCTTTACCCCACGGCCACGCAGGGCTGCCCACAGCCCAGGGCCCTTCCTGCAGGCAGCCGTCTTCTTTGTGAAAGTTTCTCGGAGGGTATTAAACAACACTGAGAGAGGCCGTGTCCCCGAAAGACCTGTCCCTTACAGCAAGCAGTGTTCCTTCACCCCTCCTCCCCCCGGGACAGACGCAGACCCCAGCAGAGCTCATGGCCCACGATAAGGAGCTCTGGCACAGCAGCGATACAGTGAAAACACACTACTCCATTTTTATCTTCATCCCTCAGATAACCTGAGGGGTGCAAGACCTGGATTCGTGTTTCCCCTTGCCCCTACACGTACTGTGC
>VFFE01007972.1:1168209-1185729 GCA_008921705.1 Burhinus oedicnemus
GTGTTCCAGTCCAAATTTTTAGTTTATGTTTTAGGCTATTAAAATGTTATCTGCACAAGTCAACATTCTTTATAAATTTTTTTGTATTACAATTTCAGTTCAGCTAAAAAAACCCCAACCGAACAACCATGCGCACATCCAGCTCTCAGCACAAACCACAGAGTTAACCATCCAAAGCTAAACAAGGATTTACTTCCAACAACCACAATGGCATGATGCTGAAACGTGATTATATTTGGCACCTCCATATTTATTTCTACTTTTGCATTGCTCTTTTTATACCCTTGCAGTAAAAACACAGTAACAAAGAAAAAACCTAGCTTATTTAGAGATACATCAGGCCTGCAACTGTAAGGAGGCCCCTGCGCATGAACATGTGGAAGAAACGTCTGATCTGAAATTCCGTCAATTTTCAAGTTAAAAATTAAAACACTTTTTTTAAACAAACTGTAGTCTCTAATTCCCTTTTATAACGATTGGACTGTCTGAAAATGTATCATGAAAAACATCATGAAATGCCACAGATGTCATTAAAAATGCTTTCTTCATTCTCCGGGTTGCTCTATGAAGAAGAAAGGAAGGAAGAAAGAAAGATATTACAGGTAGTAGCTTACAATGATTAAAAAATACCCTAGACCTTTTGGAGGTATAAAAAGCCAACATAACACCAGTATTGCCCTAAAGGCCTTCAATCTTGTATAACAAAAGTTCATTTTATGGAGCGTACAAACATTGAAAATGCTAACATTTTTCAACACAAGGGAAAGTATTGCGACAAACACCATCTCCTCCACTAACTACACAATTTCTGACCAACTGACCCCTCCATACGGCTTTCAGTATCATTCTGCAGAATTTGCAGAATCCCCACCAAAGACGGAGGTGTTACTGCCAGTGACTGCGCACACCCTTCGGACAGGACTTCTTCTCACAAACCCACAGGCAGCTGTCCAACCTCTCTCCCTGCAAGTCTCTGCACCACGCAAGGCAGGAGAGGAGAGGGCTTTGCATGGAAGAAACTACCTCAGCCGGCGACATCATGGTGCAAGCTGCCAGCCACCTCCCCCTGGCACAGGCACAGCTTGGCCCTTGATGAGGAAGTATGAGGAAGAAGCCCCTCTTCCGCTCACAGACCAGAAGCAGGCAAGATAGCTCCCTATGAAGCTCACGGTGCAGAATTTATTTCTGGAGCATTTCAAGCTCTCTCCCAAGCCTTCAAGCATAAGCAACACGGAGCCACTTGGCTGCCGTCACACCGGTGAGCAAGACATGACTGAAAAAAGATTAGGATGCCACTCATCAGCCAACCCTATTCCATGCTTCACAACATTTTTGTTTTCAAGAGCGGTGGGAAGCAAAAGGTGATGTGATAGCCAAGTAGTTCTCAACTATCCTCCTTTTTCCTCTGTTCAGCTGCCAGTTTTTGGGACACTTTGCTGACCCCAGCTGCCCCATCTGTCATAGACGAAATGGAAGAAAAAGCCCAGCTGCTTCAAAATTATTGCCCTACAGACCCAAACACCGCTGGAAGCCTTTGTGCATTAGTAAAAAATTAACCACTGCCCCCTTCCAGGTAAGTACACAGAAGCTGCTGAATCATGCGTGCACATCCAGTACAATCAACACCTCACACTAATTAGCAGTTACCTCCTCAAAAACGTTTGCCATGAAGAAGCTGCAGTTGATTTTCTCCCATAACATGGTCTACAAAAACGTGTAAGCATTCTGACATTTATGGCCAGAGGAGAGAGGTTGATCCTCTAATCCCTAGCGCATGGGAACAGCCCGATAAAAGGCAACTGAAGTGTTTTGGGGATGGTGTTCATTTGTAGCTGTTCAGGAAAAATACTACCTAGTAAACAACAGCAGGTTTGTCAACTCCAGTAAAGCAACTTAGTTGACCAAAAGACTACTTATTCTCACTGTGGCAGACAAACAATACAACTGTAGAAATATGTTAAAAGACCACAGATGAGTGAATCCCAGATGACCTGTGTTATTCCCCGATACAAAATTTAAAATGGGTGTTTCTATTCAGATAAATATCAATCCTTTTTGATTTTCATTTGAGATCAGCTTTAAAATCCGATGATCGAGTTTTCTCATCTTCACAGCTTTTTGTACTTTGCAGTTTCATTTGTTTTCTAAAGATGAAAAAACCCACATTTTAAAGGCTTTTGCCCAAGTTTTCAGAGACTAGCACTTTTGTCATATAGCTTTACTTCAACCAGCCACGTACGCTTTTTTTTTCCTGCATCAAAATAACTTGGCAAGTTAGAAAATAAGAGTGAGTTCCCTACACTTTAGTAAGAAACTTCCAAAACGTGAAAATCCCGAGAAGATACATTTCTGAGTCTTGATTGCTAAGTTATTTTTGCAAACTGAGTTTACAAGAAAAAACAAGAGAAAACTCACACTGTAGTTGCCTAAAAATATGGATTTTTACACTATGCAGCTTAGGGTCAAAACTGAAGTTCCACTACAAGAACTACCATACATTTTAAACCATGTTGCAGATAAGCAGACCCAAGGCATGTTCAGGCCATTTTCAGGAAAAAAACCCACAACACAACCTGAACAAACAAAAAACCAACAACTCCCCCCCCCCAACTTTGTTATCTCCTCCTACAGTGATTCCACTGATAACAGTGCTAAAGAAAAGGCATAGTCACACTTCAAAAAAAATGTTACAGAACAGCTTGGAAAAAGATATTAAAGAAAGTGATAATGACCTCAGGAAAGGTTAATCATAAACCCCTTTTTTCTGTGATCCTTATTAAGGATTTTATTCTGCCATCCTTACTCTTTAAGTAGTCCCAACAGATTACTGCAAATTATGGCCTTATTAGTATGCATGAAGGTAAAAAACTGAGAGTTGACATAAAAAGAGTATACTGCAATGTGTATTTTAATAATTTTAGAAACATTCTTGAAAAATAAGGAATAAGGAGCATTAGATGCTTTCAAAAATTACCTGCCCATCACTTAGTAAGCCAAGTACCTAAATGGTTTTTAACATGGGAGAGAAGAGTCAGAACAGAATTACCATGGTGTTAGCAACTACCACAGATCAGCTGCTCCACAGTGCTTTTTTGCACGGGTAGCTTCAGTTATGTGCAAATGTCAAGCTTTATCAAACTGATTTATTAGTCCCCTTTCACTTCAGTAAAACCTGCTGGACTCAGTAGTTAATAACAAGATTAAACATACTAAAACATTGTCCTAAAAATTGACTTCATCTATGTTACAGCACACTAACAAATGAAGACAGATTTATTTAAAGAGTTCAGCCTATAATTTTCTAGTAACCACTATATTTTTACACTAAACTATCAAATGAAAGCAGCAGAACACTTCATTTTCTGCTAATTCCCTATGTTTACTGTAGTGCAGCTCTACTGTTACAAGTTTATTATTAACCTGTTCTAATGTTTTTTAACTTCTATTTGAGAAACAATTCTTTGCAAGGCATTTCATTACATTACAAAACTAGGTGTACAGGTCATGATCCCATTCCTTCTCAACGCAGAGGTGAAACAGACATTTACCTGAACAAGAACACATTTAGGCTCAGTGTGGCTACATCTATTGTATGTGATTTACCAGTCCTCAGAACAGTTCCTCACCAATGTGTTTATGTTATTGTTGTCAATTTTCGTAACAGAAAACTGTTCACTTATTTCTAAACAATCAAAAAGAACAGGTATCAATGACATTTTCCTGCATAACTTTCAAGGCTATTGGTACTTAACCAATAAATAACTCCCAAACAGAACAAGGCTGTTTTTCTTTTTCTTTTTTTTTCTTCTGTAGATCTCAGCTGTATGTTAGTTTTTACTGAGATTTAAAAAAAAAAAAAAAATCCACACATTTTTCTACATAAGCTACCTGTTTCAAATCACAGTTAACAAAATGCTACCTACATTGTTGCTTTGCATCTTTATGGTTTTTTAAAAACAGAAGCCAGTATCAAGAAGCGTCCAGGCAGACAAGCTACTCCATTCAAACTACATCTCCACACAGCGCCATTTGGATTTATTTTGAACTCTGCTTACTGGTGCTCCATGACCATACATACTCCCTTTTGACTATATACCCTCCACTGAAAGGTGCATTAGCTGTCTTCAGTAACATACGAAATGCTGTGACAACAATCTGGGGCAAAATAAGTGCAGATGCAGTGATTTGTACTCTACACTATATACTAGCTTCCAATTACACAAACACTTTGTCTCTCAAACAATAGATGACTGCAGGCAATCCAGTATTTGATTAATTCTGGAAGGTATGTGAAATTTTAAAAAAGTTCTACAATTTTATAGCCCTAAATACTGTGGTCTAAAGTGTAAGGTAAGTGTCCGAGATTATTCACTTCCCTTGCACAGGTATTTCCTGAATCAGCATCTACTATCCCGTGGTACAGGGTTGCCGGACATGACGTTTCCCTGCTGCAGGGAAGGACCTATGGCAAGTAAGCAGTAAAAGCTGAACTTTCCAGAGGCTGTCATTTACCGGGTCTGTATATAGCCCACATGCTTAACACATTTATAAAATCCCTAGGCTTTCTCCACAACCACAATGCAACCACACTTCTGGCATGCATGCAGTAAGCCTGGCTCTCCCAGAAAGCACTGGCTTTACTACGCATCTGCACAGTGACTACAGTATGTGCGTACACTACTTTTATGCTGAGCATTTGAGTGGGCCCTGTAAGAACATTCATAGGCTGCAACCACTTGCACGGCAATTAACTGGCCCCCTGATTACTCCTGGACTGCCTCTGCAAGAGTCCAGATTAATATGCCCTAACATGTTGAAGTACCTACTCTTTGAAAAGGAGAAAATTATATCCAGCACACACTGAGCTGCCCTAAACTATGCTCGCTTTGGGCTATTCCAGGCAGAACTGTTACGAATTACCAATAAGAAAATAGCAGGTTTCTTTGTGGCACTGGCTTTCACCCAAGGGCCTTTTACACACATAATCCTGGGTAGAATCATACCACTGCTGAAATGCACTCATATTCTAAGTAAGTGTAACAGATGAGTACAAACACTGACCGCTACTGAAGCTCTACAGGTTAAAGCAAGCAGAAGGGATGGTAGCTTCCTAAGTTTTTGTTTGTGGA
The DNA here is from genome assembly GCA_008921705.1 of Burhinus oedicnemus. NCBI lineage: Eukaryota > Metazoa > Chordata > Aves > Charadriiformes > Burhinidae > Burhinus > Burhinus oedicnemus. Next base: position 1,173,339 of record VFFE01007972.1, read on the forward strand.
CTACGAAACAGTAATGTGACTCTCATGCTGGGAAATGCCATCTAGATCAAGTGTGTAGGGAAGGAGATGCCCTGGAGCTTTGCTGTAGCCAGGGATTGCACAACTTGGAGCTAGGATGAAGCACCAAGCCTGCAATTTACTAACTAGCCATAAATTATTTTCTTTGATTTGTGAAGCACAAAGGCTTGCTAGAAAAGCAACTGGACTGGGATCCAGGTAATACATTCTACTTCTGGCACCTTTTTTGACTTGGTAAGTAGGTTTTGGCAAATATAATCTTTGTTTCAGTTTCCCGCCCTTATTTATTGCACTATTTTACGCAATAAATAACCTTGTGTAAAGCGTTTTAAAACCTACCAACCCAGCACTCTGCAGAAGAGCAAATGGTTTAACCATCCCAGTTGGAATCTCAATAGAACCTCAGTATCAATGAACCCAAGTACATAACACACTGATACACTGTAACGAGCTAATTTTGCTGTCAAATCAGAGACACCCTGTCTGAAGCACCTATAGCTCTGAGCATTTTCACACTGCAACAGCAGTTCATTACTGACAGTTACTAAATCACCAACATGACCTCCTAGGGCAAAGAGGCAATTCCTTCATGTCAACTACTGGTGTGGGGCAGTTGGCTCACATGCATCCTACCAGCAATATAGTACACGATTTGACTTGAGACTGTACAATCACAAAACAGACTGTTATTAAACAAAAATGTTGTCTTGGCTTTTGCAAGGAAGGATTGCAACATAATGCTACATGAATAGATGCATCTTTTTACGTATTTTACCAGCAATCTTAGCTAGAAGCTAATGCATCATATAATTACACTGATTTGTTTACTTACTGATCATCTTTCTAAGCAAATTCATGAGGTATTTATTAATTTTCTGCGAGGCCATGAGAGACAATCTGTAATTCTCTTTGTGAAGCTGGACAATGAAGTTAATGTTTTATATTTTCATGTCCTGAGAATTCAGCTAATCAGCTATCTAGCTCCAAGTCCAATCCCATCTCAAAAGTTTTTACATGATTTGCTTTCTTGTCTTCATTTTACTTAACACCTATTTTTCTTCTTACTGAGAATAATACAAGATCCATGGTAGTGATCTACAGCTTAGATAAGGTCGGGAGTTTTTTGCTTTCAGTATCACGTAAGATCACAATTAGGGCAGTATTTGACTTCTGTAACGTTACAGTGTAATAGCCTGCTGCCTTACAAACTCAACTGATGGACCAAGATTCATTTTTTTCCTCCTTGTTAGTGTGGGGTAATTTCTGAAACGTACTTCTCCAACAATTTAAATGTACTCTATCAACCACCTGATCATGAGCAGCTTCCCATCTCTTTACTAAATTAAAATTTTCTTTTCCACTTTTATTGGTGGCCAAAAACCTTCTGAGAAACGTGTAAAAGATAACTGTACATCAAGTTAAAGGCACCTGGCTCACTTTAAGCATGAAAAAATTTAAGTTAGGGTCATTTTGGTAGACATAGAACTGACACATGGGAAAGCCAGCATCAAACCTCTAATTCTAACAACACTGTTGTGCAACTACACATACTGCGTAGGTCAAAGTTATTTTAAAGGCTGTATGAGTATACTTGCACATGCAAAGAGAAGCAGAAGGAGAGCTATCTTTCATTTCTTCCTGACAAAAGGACAGCCTGAAAAGATTGTTTGTATTTTTCCAGCTCAATCCCTTATTTTTAAGATCAGAAACATTTATTATCATAATCTCCTGGTTTTCTGATGCTTCTGTTGAGGAACACTGATGTGAATTGACAGCAGCTGTAACCATTAACTGAAAAAGTCAAATCAAACAAAAAATACTGGTAATTTAGATGTTAACGAAGACAAATAATAACCAAAGAGTTTTGACAATGCCTAATCAAAGAATAAACACTTCTCTAATCAATTATGTTGCAATATAAACTTTCTGCAGGGTCCAACATGGAAAGTGAAGCAAAGGACAAGTGAAATACCATTAATGGTTCAGACAATTTAAAATAAAAAATACCATAAAGAGGACAATATATTCAAATTTTTTTCACATAATAGACTACTGACTTTAAATTACTACTGGTACTGCTATACAGAAACAGAGAGTAAGTAGCTCATGTTCTTCATGACAATCAGACTTAATTAAAAGGTATTTCTAAACCTAAATCAACCTATTTCAAAGCATTAATATTTCATCTGCGGGTCCTGATACACCCACAGGGCCTGAGGGAACTGTCAAATGAAGTGGCTAAGCCACTATCCATCATATTTGAGAAGTCATTGCAGTCCAGTGAAGTTCCTGCTGACTGGAAAAGGGGGAACATAACCCCCATTTTCAAAAGGATAAAAAGGCCAGTCAGTCTCACCTCTGTGCCTGGCAGTATCATGCAGCAGATCCTCCTGGAAACTCTGCTAAGGCACATGAAAAATAAGGCGGTGGCTGATGGCAGCCAACATGGCTTCACTAAGAGCAAATCATGCCTGACTAATTTGGTGGCCTTCTACGATAAGGTTACAGTGTTGGTGGATAAGGGGTGAGCAACTGATGTGATCTACCTGCACTTGTGCAAGGCATTTGACACTGTCCCACATGATACCCTTGTCTCTAAATTGGAGAGACAAGGATTTGATGGATGGACCACTCAGTGGATAAGAAATTGGCTGGATGGTGGCACTCAAAGAGTTGCGGTCAATGGGCCGATGTCCAAGTGGCAACCAGTGGTGAGTGGCATTCCTCAGGGGTCAGTACTGGGATGGTGCCATTTAACATCTTTGTTGGCAACGTGGACAGTGGAGATTGAGTGAACCCTCAGCAACACTGCCGGCGATACCAAGCTGTGTTGTACAGTCAACATGCTGGAGGGAAGGGATGCCACCCAGAGGGACCTGGACAGGCTTGAGAGGTGGGCCCACACAAACCTCATGAAATTCAACAAGGCCAAGTGCAAGGTCCTGCATCCCAGTCAGGGAAACCTCAAGCACAAATACAGGCTGGGTGGAGAACGGATTGAGAGCAGCTCTGAGGAGAAGGACTTGGAGGAGCTGGCTGATGAGAAGCTCAACATGAGCCAGCAATGTGTGCTCACAGCCCAGAAAGCCAACTGCATCCTGCACTGCATCAAAAGAAGTGGGGCCAGCAGGTTGAGGGAGGTGATTCTGCCCCTCTACTCCGCTCTCGTGACACCCCACCTGGAGTACTCCGTCCAGCTCTGGAGCCCCCAACATAAGAAGGACATGGACCTGTTGGAGCAAGTCCAGAGGAGGGCCACAAAGATGATCAGAGGGCTGGAGCACCTCTGCTATGAGGACAGGCTAAGCATTGGGGTTGCTCAGCCTGGAGAAGAGATGGCTCCAGGGAGACCTTATAGCAGCCTTCCAAGTACCTAAAGGGGTCCTATAGGAAAGATGGGGAGGGACTCTTGATCAGGGCGTGAAGTGACAGGATGAGGGGTAATGGTTTTAAACTGAAATAGGGTAGATTTACATTAGATACTAAGAATAAATTCTTTACTGGGAGGGTGGTGAGACACTGGAACAGGTTGCCCAGGGAAGCTGTGGAAGCCGCACCCCTGGAGGTATTCAAGGTCAGGTTGGACGGGGCTTTGAGCAACCTGGTCTAGTGGAAGGTATCCCTGCCCATCACAGGGGGCTTGAAACTACATGATCTTTAAAGTCCCTTTAGCTCTAACCATTCTATGATTCATTATCTCTCAGCACTAAAAGGGAGGGAAAATTCCTGAGTTCCTGCCAGTTCCACCACTATTGTGCAAAGTAGTAGCTACCACCAGGGCCAAGTTTTTGTTCCATGCTATTTGGAGATGCCTGTAAATATAAGCCTTTTTCCAGTTTAGCTGTGCTTAGCAGCTCTGAAAAATCACAGAATCATTCAGGTTGGAAAAGACCTTTAAGATCATCAAGTCCAACCCTTATCCTAACACTGCCAAGTCCACCACTAAACCATGTCCCTAAGCACCACATCTACACATCTTTTAAATACCTCCAGGGATACTCAACCACTTCCCTGGGTAGCCTGTTTCAATGCTTGACAACCCTTTCAGTGATGGTATTTTTCCTAATCTCCAATCTAAACCTCCCCTGGCACAACTTGAGGCCACTTCCTCTTGTCCTATCATTGGTTACTTGGGAAAAGGGACTGACCCCCACCTCACTACAATCTCCTTTCAGGTAGTTGTAGAGAGTGGTAAAGTCTTCCCTGAGCCGCTGCTCTGTGTGGGAATTTCAGGGATGTCTTCAGCAGGGCTTTTGCGGATGGCTGTGAGATATGTTCCCCTCGCATCAACAAAAGAAAGGATGACTTGGAATTTCGGCCCAACTGCAAAGATTCTACATCTGTGCTCTGCTGCTCTATATTTCTACTGAGCAAAATCTGTACTTCCTCAGTTTTTGACATTTAAGTTCCCCAGCTGTTTAGGATTTTGCTTCTGACTTACTCAAAAGCACCCTGCTGTTGGCAAAACCAAGGAGTGGTTGCCACAGTTTGTAAGTGCCGACTGAGTCTGTAAACTAAACATCTCTTTCCCTCTCAGAGGGGCTCATATGACAAGTCAGTCTACCACAGCAAGCCTAGTATAAAGTGTGAGGACATTTTCTGCGCTTCAAAATACAACTAGAGGAGCATAAATAATCCCTTCTACTTAAAACAGCTTACTGTTTAGTGAAGTCATGTAGGATACGGAAAAACTTTAATTGATTTATCTTGTTTGGCCAATTCAGTTCAAACTCTCAACTTCAACTCATCAAGAAAGATAACCATTAGCCTACACTACCATGTATCTTCCATCCATGCGTTGAAAAGCAGGAAGCATCATCAGATAAAGGGAACAAAACTGATCACACTGTCACCCTTGATCAAAAGGTAGTCTCAGCTTCCAATTCTGCCAGTTCTGCCTATTTACACACACGCTTACTCGCTCACCCTATTCTACCTGGGCTTCTAAATCAGGTCAATGGGCAAGGAAGTTAGGTACTGAAGCGCTCGCTGGCGGAGGACACTGTTCTCTCCAGGAATCCTGCAATCCATCCAAACAGATTCTTCACCCACACAGTGTGGCATGATGAGGATAAACACATGCAGTCGGGTGTGCAAGCCTGCTGAGAGCTGCAGTGTGAGAAGCCAATAATTAAAGAAGCTAAATGTACCACAAATAAATTATTGAATTTCAGGGCCTTTAAACAGACATTTTGAGGAAAGGGTGACAGGATCTTTCATATATACATTCAAAAACACTAGTCAAAATTACTTCCAAATACCAGTATGACTACATAGTGTAGACCAAATATAACAGCACATTCAAATACATCTCACAATACCTTTTTTTGGGCCAAATGAACTACTGGTGCCATCAAAAATATCAGTACCTGACTACGGAATCATGGAATCACAGAATTTTCAAAGTTGGAAGGAACCTCTAGAGATCATCTAGTCCAACTCCCCTGCTAAAGCAGGAATGCCTAGAGCACATCACTCAGGACTGCATCCAGCCAGGTCTTGAAAATCACCAGAGAAAGGGACTCCACAACCTCCCTGGGCAGCCTGGTCCAGTGCTCTAGCACCCTCACCATAAAGAAGTTTTTCTTGTGTTTCAATGGAACTTCCTATGTTCCAACTTGTGCCCGTTGCCCCTCGTCCTGTCACTGGGAACCACTGAAAAGAGTCTGCCTCCATCCTCCTTCAACCCACCCTTTAGATACTTACAAGCAAGAATAAGGTCTCCCCTCAGCCTTCTCTTCTCCAGGCTAAAGAGTCCCAGCTCTCTCACACTTTCCTCATAAGGGAGGTGCTTCAATCCCCCAGTCATCTCTGTTGCCCTATGCTGGACTCTCTCCAGGATTTCCCTGTCCCACTTGAGCTGGGGAGCCCAGAACTGGACACAGTATTCCAGTTGTGGCCTCACCAGTGCTCAGTAGAGGGGGAGAATGACCTCCCTCGACCCACTGGCCACACTCTTCCCTATGCAGCCCAGGATTCCATTGGCCTTCCTGGTGACAAGGGCACATTGCTGGCCCATGCATAATTTCCTATCTACCAGGACCCCCGTATCCTTCTCCTCAGAACTCCTTTCCAGCAGGTCCACCCCTAAGCTATATTGGTGCCTACACACAATAGAAAAGAATGAAAAGGAACTTCTATAAATAGTCACTTTTTATGGAATTGTAACAAGAAGATGTTCCCAAGATATTTAAACGTGAAGCTTAGTTCAGACATTTAGTAGAGTACTGGACAAGACACAAAAATCTTACTACTCTGAGGCAAGCATTTCCAGTCCAGTGTAAACTAAAACTCTTTGGTAGCTCTGGTACCTCAGTCACTTTTCAATCCCAGTCTATAAACTGGGTGATGCACTAGAAGGAGAACAGCTCATATATGAGAGTAACATCTCCTGCCTCTCTCCTTCCCCTACTTGAAAACTGAGTTTCAGTATGACACTCTTCCAAATAGAATAGTTATTGTGTGAAGGTAAGATAATGACCCATGAAGTCCTCAGTTGAGGGCAAACTCCCTATTACTTACAAACAGAATCATGAAGCAAGATCCAAACTGTAATGATTATTTTAAGTGGATCACAGAAAAATAGCAAAGTTGGTGAGATGCAGTCATTCCCTGGTAATTTACAGCATCAAAAGCACTACAAAACAAATGAAAAAAAAAAACAAAAACCAAAAAACAAAACCAAAAACAAACAAACAAACAAAAAACCCGAAACCAACTAAAACCTAGATCAGCCTGAATCATCATTTTGTTTGAGAAATCAGGGTGAGGGTGGCTCATTAACTGATCCAGGAATAAAGCCTGGTGTCATTTCCAGCACTCTTCTGAAACATAACTCGTAGAACTATAATTACAATGAGATTACTGGGAAGAGAAGAAGGCTCACGACACTTATTGTAACAGAGATACTGTTAGCTTAAGAAAAAGAGGAAATACTCCTAGGTGACAATTATGTCACAACACAGAATTGCAATAATCTGCATTAACACAAAAACAATGTACCTTGCTTAGTGATGGATTTAAAGGGCTGCCTGAAATTCAGAACAAGATTACTGTGAAAGCAATAAACTTTGGACTTTACATTATCAGTTGGTCAAGGAGGTCTTCTGATTCAAAAAGACTTGGGGAGAGAATAATTCCCCCCCTGTTAAAAGTGATTCATTGGTAAGGCAACTGAATCAGAAGTGAGAATGGCAGGGAGGTAAAACCTTCACTTATGACTGCAAACCTAAATATAAAAATTCATTTCTAAACTTCCCCATATAGTCTTCTCAGTGAAGGAAATCTGAGCTATTCCAAGGTATGTCATCAAAGAGCGAGATACACTGGAAAACTAACAAGCTTACTATACTTGGCTGCAGGAAGAGTGCACACCAAAAGCTCTAAGGTTTTCTCTACTTCTGTTCCATAACTTGGAAGGGGTTTTGTTTTGTTTTCTGGGGTTTACTGGGTGCTTTTTGCTTGGGTTTTTTGTTTTGTTTGTTTGTTTGTTTGTTTTGTTTTGGGTTTGTTTTGTTTTGTTTAAAAAAAAAAACAACATACCTTGTTCTGCAGGAGAGCTAAGATTGAAAGACAAATCTTTGTAGGAAGCAAAGGCCTTAGTACATTTAAAGCAGGCTGCTAAGAAAGGACAGACAAGATAATCCAGCATTCACACAGCTTTTTACCTCCTTTCATTTGTTGTTTTTCACAAAGAAAGGAAAGAAAATAGTAGTATAGCCCCAAGCAGCTGAATCAACTAATAGCCATTACTGCAACCATCTAAGGAGGCTCTGGGAAACAACTTGCCATCATTTCTTTTTTCAGGTCAAGATGCAAAGGAATTCCACATGTTGAGGGCCCAGAAGGCTACTTTAAAAAAAAAAAAACAACAACATACACAATAAAAAAACCCCAACCACACAGGGTTATGAAAAAAGGAAAAACACAAGTCCGTTTTTAGAAAGTAACAGCGAAGAGCCAAGCAGGACTACATGATGGCTCTCACTTGCTGAGGTGCAGCCCTCCTCAAGGATTTCACTGCCTAGTTACCACAGGAGCACCAAGCAGCAGTTTTACATTAAAAGAGAAACCTACTACTGATGGATGAAGGTTCCCATTCTAGTGCAGCCTGACAAATGTCCCATCTCTCCCAAATTGAACTGTAGGAGATGCTTTACTGTAAGACCACACCAATACCTTAATTCTTCCCTGTAGCACAGTAAACGCAGACAGAGCTAAGGTGTGTGCCACAGCCTCACACCTCACTCTCCCAGACATCACAGTCATCAGCGGACATCAAGGCAGCAGATGCTTCAGGGTACTGAAGGTGGGATATCGGAGATGTGGTGCACTACATCAGGCAGCTATAGGGTACAGGCTTACCTTCAAACACTAGCTAGGAGAGGGGTTCCTAAAGAAAGCAATAAAGCAGTGGGAGTAGGACTACCTGTTGATTTGGAAGTGGGTGCCTGTCTGCACCTGAGCCTGTGTCCTTCCTCACCACAAGTCCCCTAAGGGAAGCCACCAGCCCCTCTAGTAGGCATCTGCTTATTCCAGAATAAAGTCCTGCCAGCTCTGGTCTCTCCCAGGAGCCAACGCAGAGCCAGCTGCTCTGCCACTCCAGCACTTGGCCTGATCATAGCAGGGCTACAGACTGTGCACCTCTTTGTCACCTCCCACTCTTTTCACCTGACCTCAGAGTAATCTCAACTGGACAGACCGACTGTTTAAAAAAGCTACTTGTGTGTATTTTAGAATACCCGTATTTGGCGCACAGTACCTTTGTAGAGGGTCATCGGTCTTCTGCATCTCTTTCTTTCATGGATGTACACAGTGAGGATTAACCCTCATCTTTGCAAATAATTTGACTTTGCAGCACACTTCTGTTAGTGGTGAGTACTGACAAGGCAGAAGAAGAGATTATTTTTTCCTCCTATTGCTCTTTTTTAATCTACAGATAATTTGTCTTGTGCAAAAGATATCTGCTGGTACTAGACAGGGCATCTCTGAGCACGGGGCAAAACAACTGAGCTTGTGACCACACCCAAGTGTCACCTCTCAGGATGTTTTGGTAACAGTCTGGGCTTACATGCACAACTAGCATCACACACATACTTCACGCATGGTGTTAGGGCATTGCCCTAGTACGTTACCCAAGCTGGAAGGCTTGCAATCCTGCTGTGCTTACTTGGTTTATAAAAACGTGCCAAACCCCTGAAACCACAACTGCCCTGTCAGCCCATAATGATGCTGACATTGCTGGGGGCACTGACACTGGATCAGGCCTGCAGGCCCCCCAGCCTACAATCAACTGCTTGAAGCTACAGCCTGCCTCAGTCCTGTAGATGTTCAGCGATCAGCTGAAAGACAGCCCTACACCACCCCGTACAGCCCACAACACACGGTAACAAGCTGCCCTGCTGTGTCCCCCACCAGACAGACTTAAGCAAAGGTAGCTACTCCACAAGAAGCACACCGGCATACTGCCACTGGAAACCTCAACTGCAAAACTAAGGTTTTCACTGGTTTCCCCTCAGGTAGCTGGTCACAGTGGCATGGGAGTGTCTACAAAACGATTCTTTGTACACCCATAAGCAACTGATAAATGAGTGGCAGCACAGTGAAATGCGAATCCCATGGGATTCCCCCCCCACTAATTAAAGGTCTGAGTACACCAGCAACACAGTTGATCGATATCTGTGAGATCAGGCTCCAGCACAATCACTGTACTTCACAGAATCACAGACTGGTTGAGACTGGAAGGGACCCCTGGAGGTGATCTGGTACAACCCCCTGCTCAAGCAGGGCCACCTACAACAAGCTACCCAGTACCAAGTCTAGATGTTTTTTTAATATATCTTAAGGATGGAGACTTCATAACCTCTCTAGGCAACCTGTGCCAGTGCTTAGTCACCCTCACAGTGAAAAAGTGTTTCCTGACATTTAGGAGGAACCTCCTGTGTTTCAGTTTGTGCCCATTGCCTCTTGTCCTGGGCACCACTGCCTCTCACTGGGTACCACTGGAAAGAGCCTGGCTCTGTCCTTCTGCACCCTCGCTTCAGGTGTTTATGTAAATTGGCAAGATCCCTCCACAAGCCTTCTATTTTCCAGGCTGAACAGTCCCAGCTCCCTCGGCTTTTCCTCACAGGAGATGCTCCTGTCCCTTCATGACCTCAGGCACCTTTTGCTGGCCTCTCTCCAGATGCTCCATGCCTCCCTCTCTTCCACTGGGAAGCCTAACCCTAAACTCACTGCCCACAAGGCAGAATGACAAGAGGTCTAGAGTGCTCTAATAAATGAAGAAACCTTTTTTCCCCCAGAGCATAGAGGAGCTCAGGCTGCATCTGTGTCAGTGCAGAGTCAAGTCCTGACCATGTTACAGCTGTGTCAGTGCACATCTGAAAATTACGCAAAGATCTGCTGGTCTCCACAGATACATAAGACAACACAGTTCCACAAGTAAGTAGTAGTCCCATGGGCCTCAAATCCTCATCTTGGCAAGACTGTCTATGAAAGCCTGAAAGCTAGATGATGGTAAGTGGGAGAAGGTATCCTGTAAGCATTCCAGACTCTTCCAGCCACAGTTAAGTCCTGGAACATCTGCTTCCTCCTTGATCACAAGGAGCACTCAGCTTCTAAGGACAGACCCAGTCCCTCTGCAGAAGATGCAGAACTCTGTACAGCAGGCCTCTAAAGACAGTGTTTCTCAAGGTACAACCTGAAGCTGTTTTCGTATTTCACCGAAGTGCTAAGCAGCCGCTGCCAGCATTCACCAAGCATTGACCCTTACACAAAAGCACTGGGGTATAGTCATACAGTGCTCATCAGGTGGATAAGCCATGACCACCTTGCGTGCAGTACAAGGGAGAAGCCTGCAGGTACCCTAAGGCATAGGCACAGACAGCTGGGATAGCTATTCCATCAGAGTGCACTCTATTCCGATGGCAGCAAGGCCCTGTGAATAGATGGAAGGGCTTGCTCAACTGTATTTAGCAGAAATAACGACAGCAAAATTGTACATGTGCCTAAAGACATGGGCCTAGAGTGCATGAGACAAATTACTGAGTCTTGCAAATTACAAATACCTAAACACCCCACACTTAATATCCTGACATGCAGTTTGAACATTTCTGTTTCATACCAGAAAAAAAACCAGAACAACCTAGAGATGAACTCCTGGACAGGTAAAGAATACATGACAGAGTTTCGTCCTGGGGACTAGTCACTGGATTTCTGCGGAAGACAGAATTGCAGAGTTTGGACAGTTTTCATTGTTAGAAAAGGAGGAAAAACATTTGGAAAAGCAGGCTGGCCAGAGAGGTCAGAGTATTATTGCACTATTGAAAGTGAAGGGGGATGTGTGTGGTGTGTGCGTGTGCACTTATGTAGCAGAAAAATCAAAATAAGATTAAAATTAAATGAACAATCAAATTAAATTGAGAAATTAAACTGTTCGTACAAACACCCTAGATGCCTAGGTGATAAACCCAAAGAATTGCTCATCTACTGATGTAGATTTGAAGTGAGGTACACCTGAAGCTAAGATTTGCACAAGTCAAGGTTCAGTGATTAGCTTTTTTTTTTATACTTCAGAATTGGCTTGCAGCCAGTGATCTTTAATATTTTTTGGTTTAAATTCTAATAGAGAAAAACTTCTAGAAAAGCTGGTGCTGTGGCAGCTGACTAAGTCAGAGCTACCGTGACAGACAACAACCAAGTGGGGCTCCTTAAACACTTTAATGAAAACGGAAGGAGTTATAATCTCCAGGCCATGTAACTGATGCTAAAGGTCTCAAGCAGATTACCTTTGTATTTCCCCAAGTTTACAAATTGCAATTTCTAAACTAGAGAAGCACCACACAGAAATACTTCTTAAGAAAAAGAACATGTGGCAGAACTACAGTCAAAAGTAACTGTGGGAGCATGTGATTACAACTCGACAGCATTTCCATGTGTAAACAAAGTCGAACACCAGTAGTAAAGGTATGTTATAGGTACACTGTGTTTTATGAGAGCTACTTTAGCAAATGCTGACAGAATTACACGTGTAAATAACTGGATTTAGATTCAAAACAAGAAGTGGGAGTCATTTCAGAACATTTTATATATATACATATATATGTATATATATAAAAATATGTATATATATAAAATATGTATAAAAATATGTATAAAATATGTATAAAATATGTATAAAATATGTATATATATAAAAATAGCCTAGGCAGCCTCAATTCTATAAAACAAGGAAAAATGAAAATAATAAAAGCAGCTTGGATAGGAGGGGAGGTAAAAGGAGAAAATTGGAACAAGTAAGCCAAAAATTTGGGAAATTTCACAAATTGTTACTAGAATGAGTCAAACGAAGAACTCTAGGGCTCCACATGAGACC
>VFFE01007972.1:1185749-1198122 GCA_008921705.1 Burhinus oedicnemus
AAAACACTCAAACCCACACTAAACTTCTGTGGTAGAACACTTAATATTTATTAACCTGGAAAAAACATACATAATCTGCAAATATTTCTGTTTTGTTTTTAGAGAAATACAGACTACATCTGTAATGATACTGAAATAGTTTCCATTGTAGCACCCACTGAAAATAAACATTACAGAGGATTTACCAAAGTCAGAACATTGTCACTCAGCAGGTCCAGACAGCCCTTACCAAAGAGTTTTTAGAAGGACTGGCTAGGAAGTCATCCTGCCTTGTAACTCCTGAAATATCACCCAAAGGATGGGAAACAGGTGAGGGAAAGAGTGCATACCGAGAGCTATGCAGTTACAGCATTTCAGATGGTTTGCTATACCAAGTCAGTAGTTTTGAGGAACTAGGTATCTGCTAAGCAACTGATCTGGTGTCATACAAACCAACATACAATGCATGAAGTAACAGTTGTTTAAACAGTAAATATTAAATTACATAGGTGAAAGTCCTCAACAGACAGCTGTCTTCCAAACAAGTTCCCAGTGATATTAAGATTACGGTAAGAAACTTAAATATCTTCACCCATGAGACAGAATAAAAACATAACATTACTACTGACAGTACTTGTAGCTGACAAACAAGCTGTGGGCTGGTAAACTAAGAGGATATGATGCTGAAAATAATTAGAATAACCTGTAAACCAAAACCAGGCAGAGACTGTACATCTGAATACTGTTAAATGTAAGCTTGTCAAACAATGAATGAACGAACGAACCCTGAAAGGCAATTACATAGAAGAGTATTTGAGTTACAGCAGATAGTAATCTAAACATGACTAGTTTAATGTCATGGCTCAGAAGGCTGTTGCACTCCTTGAGCACGCCTCAACAGTGTATCCCAACTAGCAGAAGAGAAATCTTACTCCTGTCCTTGCAGTAAGAAGTATGTACACAGCAGTGCTCAATTCTCATTGTCTGTACTTCAGAAACGATGTTGAAGAGTTGGAAAGGAGTCGAAAGACAGCTACGAGAATGATTAGAAGATGAGAAAAATCCACCCTACAATTACAAAGTTAGGATTGAACTATGAACCATTCAGACTGAGCCATGAACAGGGAATATTGGAATACTTTCTTTCTGTCCTTGAAGTTGTTAATAAATGTAATGTTCAAGAAGATGATGAATTTAAACCATAAGCAGTGTAGTTATTTTATTTGTTATACTTCATCTAATGTCAGAAAATGAACTCCATAATAAATAAGCAGGTTATCAGACAGGCTGCTGGCATTTTGTGGAACGGCCATGTATTTTGGTTCAAAAAACATCCCACCCCAAAAAAGGGACCCAAAAAAACCCAAACCACAAAACAAAAAAAACCAAATACACAAGCAAGTCTGAAAGCTACTGAGCAGTGATACATAACGTCGCTATATCCAAACTACAGTCTAGATTGGTAGGTTGAAATATTGTTTTAAATAAAACAGACATACTAAATCAAGAAATAAACATCTGCCTTGCTTATGGCTCTGTCTGACCACTTCCCAGAGTTTCAGCTCTCTGTGCACATAAAAAACTTTGCAAAAAAAAAATGGGAAGGTATTTAGAGAATTGTGTGTCATTATGCCTAAGTAGCTTGGTATCATGTAAACAGGACAAATGAAACACGCAGGCACGGACCTGTTTCTCTAGCTATAGATTATTCCAGAAAATATCATAATTCCTCGGAGATACAAACAACTAAAATATAAAGAAAAGGCATTACAAAGTACTGTCATGGTGCTTTTTTTCCTTTTTTTAAGCTATTCTAACATAAGAATGTGCTGTAACAGCTTGGTAAGTCATATATACAGTAATGTGGACTAACTACCAATAAAAAGAACACCTTCTTTTGCCTTTTTAAACAACAAAAGCCATGTATCTTCTCCTGTTTTACTGGTTTTATATTATTTAATAGGAAAACTCCACAGACAAAAAATGTAATGTAAAAATTTAAATACATGCTCCTCACTTTACTACATGAAACTGTAGATCAAAGAAGTCTGTAAATCAAAAGATGCAGCCAAAGTATTTTCTGAGAATAACCAACGGAAAACTGCACTAAGAAAACTAACAAGGCTGTAAATTTAAAAAAATTAAACAAAATACAGGTACAAAAATGCAATTACCCAGAGAATGCTTGTAGCAGAAATTTCTTCAAGGGAAACAACTTAAAGGTGTACACATTAACTTCGCTGTTCAATGTCAGAGGTTTGCATTTGTCATTGGGAGTACCACCGCAATCAGGCTATTAGCAAATTCTGTTCACATTGTTTATCTGGCTTTGGTTCAAAGGCTAAAATCTTTAGAGACTATCATAAGTCTAGTTCTTAACCCTGACTAGATTTAATAATTAATAGTAGTATACTACTCTGTTGTTCAGCCAAACACAAAACAAAACCATAGTGAAATCAGAATTCATTATTATCATGTCTTGCAGATAAGAAGCAAAAATGAATGGTATTAAGTAAATAAACCCCAAAAGAAAAAAAAATTACTCTGGACAAAGAATGTTTCCAGATTCCTATGATCACAGATGGTATTAAAACCCAAGCTTAAATGATCACAAGCCAAACCATCTTTAAAAGTAAAATATTACTGATGCTAACAGCAGAACTAGATCAAACGTTACTAGTCAATCTACTCAAATTCAGTAGTTCCAATTAATCTTAGTCCTGTTTGTAGAAAATACTCAATTTTACATTTTGAAAGCAAATTTACTGCTAAATTGCTAAATTGTCTGTTCTGCCATTCTTTGAAATCAGCTGCTAAACCAGGAGAAACAGTTATCTAAGTGAAATCCATCTCTTCATGGATCAGAATAAATGTTTATTATCTCCTCTAGTTTATTTACTACTTCAATGCTGAGATAAACAGAGACCATGAGGAAACCGAACACAGTACAAAAAAATCTCACGCTATTTCTTCTCAACATTCTCTTGTCACCAAGAAAAATGAAAGTATGTTTAGGTGCATTTTCAGAGGAAAAAAAAAAATAAAATAAAGCATTGTTCCATGCAACAATCAAGTTGGGAAAAGGAATTACATCTTTAATTCTAGGAAATTACTGACTACCAAAGCACTCGAATCACAGAATAGTTTGGGTTGAAAGGGATCTTCAAGGATCACCTAGTTCAAGCCCCCTGCCACAAGCAGGGACATCTTTCATGAGATCAGGTTGCTCAATGCCCCATCCAACCTAGCCTTGAACACTTCCAGGGATGGGTCACCCACAACTTCTCTGGCTAACCTATTCCAGTGCCTCACAACCCTCACTGTAAAAAATTTCTTCCTTATGTCCAAGCTAAATCTACTCTCTCTCAGTTTAAAATCACTATCCCTTGTCCTTTCACTACAGACCCTCTGTCTTTTCAGTACACAAGGGAGGTGTATAAGAAAGCTGCAATAAGGTCTCCCCAGAGCCTTTCTTCTCGAGGCTGAACAACCTCAACTCTCTCAGTCCATCCTCACAGGAGAGGTATTCCAGCCTTCTGATCATCTTCATGGCCCTCCTCTGGACCTGCTCCAACAGGTCGATGGCCTTCTGGTACTGGGGAGCCCAGAGCTGGACACAGTACTCCGGGTGGGGTCTCACCAGAGCGGAGTAGAGGGGCAGAATCACCTCCCTCGACCTGCGAGCCACGTTTGATGCAGCCCAGGATACGGTTGGCTTTCTGGGCTGTGAGCTCACACTGTCAGCTCATGTCCTGCATTTCATCCACCAGTACCCCCCCAAGTCCTTCTCCACAGGCCTGCTCTCAATCCCTCCATCCCCCAGTCTGTAATGATGTTGGAGATTGCCCCGACCCAGGTGTAGGACCTTGCATTTGGCTTTGCTAGACATCATGAAGTTATCATGGGCCTACTCCTCAGGCCTGTGAAGGTCCCTCTGGATGGCATCCTTTACCTCAAGCGTACCAACTGCATCACTCAGCTTGGTGTCATCTGGAAATCTGCTGAGGGTGCAACTCCATCCCACCATCTATGTCATAATGAAGATATTAAACAGTACGATCCCTCGAGGGACACGACTCATTATTTGTTTCCACTTGGACATTAAGCCATTCACTGTAACTCTGTGGATGCAGCCATCAAGCCAATTCCTTATCCATCTAACAGTCCATCTATCAAACCCATATCTCCCCAGTTTAGCAGTAAAAACATCGTGGGGGACCATACCAAAGGCCTTACAGAAGCCTAGATAGATTACATTCATAGCTCTTCCTTTGTCCACTGATGCAGTTACTCTATCATAGATGGCCACCAAATTAGTCAGGCACAATTCATCCTTGTTAAAGCCATGTTGGCTGTCTCTATTCACCTCCCTGGCTTCCACGTGTTTCAGCGTATCTTCTAAGATGATCTCTTCCATGATCTTAAGGCTAAAGTGAAATTATAGCCTGAGTTTTGGCTTGAGTTTTAGCGTTGCCATCTTGGGGAATTAAAAAAAGTTTCATACATCAGAAGTGTTTCTCATGGGGGCCTTACATTAAATCCTTTTGGCATGATGTCTAACACCTGTAACTTCCCAGATGAAAACTGCACACAAAAATTCACTTAAAAGGTGACTTGATGGATTAGGGGAATGGTAATGAGATGAAGGGACTTTGACCTCTAAACCTCTCTTTCAATAATGGGCCAGGTCAGCAATGTTCAAAAGTCAGTCAGACAGCTGCCTGTTGGTCTGCACTCTAAGATAAGCTACTGATCTCATCTTTGTTAATGATGACCAAGTGCATACATCATAACCACCCCTAATAAAAACTGGCAGCCTCAGGACAGGAGAGGTTAAATTGGCATGAAGACTGTCACTCTTTTTGAAAATACTTCTAAGTGTAAGGTTCCATCAACACACAGACATTAAATGAAAAGGCGCAGAAGACAATTTAACCAGTGCTATTTAAATATATGTGTAAGACCATGTGGTTTATTCTTTGAGCTTTTTTCCCCAGCACAACCATACAGCCTCTCAGTTTCTAGGCTACTATTACTTCCTTTTTATAAACAAACGAGTGGAAGTGAGGAGTATTGTAAGAATCATTGTTTTTCTCTCCCAAAAGATCCGCTGATTTAAGCAAATTATGCTTGTAACAAAGGAGTATTTCAGGGGGGGGTTGTGTTTTGTTTTTGGTTTTTTTCTGAGGTGGGTTTTTTTTTTTTTAGTTACTCCTTTTTGCAAATCACCTTTGAAAGGTTTTCACTGTCAACATAAATGTTGATTTCAATGCCATCTAGAGAACACACTCCAAAAGGGCAAACATCAAACTGCCCAAGTACCTGGATAGCTTTACAAGAACCTGTTGAAGATACAGGAACGATGCCTTTAGTTTTCAGCATTTAATTTCCATTGCTTTTACTGCTCTGCTCAAGTGACACATATAGTGCTTAGTAAATCCAGTATCAGAGTAAAATAAATGTTCCATACTTGATCCTCAGTTTCCCAAGCCTGATCAGTTCCTAAAAGCACAAGGAATGATGGCATCTTTCCCAACTTCTATGTGTTTGAGTTTTTCTGGCCTTATAAGTTAGCAGTTACTGCTACAGAAACCTTCTGTTTGACTTTCTGGCTGACTCTATTCACCCAGAAACATGGGCTGGAATAGCTTTTGGCATTCTTTTCCAACATTCTCTAATATGAGCAAGATGATTAACATTAATAATGAAGACTTAAGAGTTAAAAACTCTCCTGTGATGGGTTTACAAAAGAAGGAGAGAAAAGCAACTTCCCTTAACTTGCATAAACGTTCTCACTCAGTACAAGGATTCTTGCCAAAGATTACCTTGTTTCTTTTAGGTTTGCAGCTGGTAGAGCAATGAACTACCCAAGGACCATGCAGCAATCACTGAGCATAAAGCTCAGGTACAGTGACAGACATATTAACAAGGCTAGCCCGTAACACGTATTCTGTGCCATACAAGCAAATACTATGGAATCTAAAATATTTTTACCTAATGGAGAATTTCAAAATACACCCAAGACATATTTATTACATAGTACCTCAGTTTGTAAAACTACGATCAAGAAGAAGATTTCTTTTGGTTGATTTCATGGCTATATCATAACTAAACCAGTAATTTCTCAACTTTGGTATCTGTTTATTGAAAGAATCTGTAATAGGCTGGGCTTCCATCACATCCAATTACACCATATTCCTACAGAATAGTAAACCTGAGCTCTTACCTTGGACTGAACTTGAAGGTGGCTAACACCATCCAGAAAAAAACCCTTCTGATCCACATTTGGTGATACTTACCAAAATTAGAGCTGTATTTTCCACTAACTTCAAAAGAGTTAAGGACCTAACTGCACTGATCTCTTCAGAGGAGAAAAGACTGGGGGATGGGACGACTATAACATATTTCAAATGTTGACTGCCCTTTCCACAATTTCCCTTGGGGAAAAGCAAATCCTCCTTCAATAGACTTTTGATAGCTGTGGCTCAGTCCCAAAGCATTTTGACAAGGACCACCATGGCATTCTCCTAGATACAAAACAAAAGGCATAGATAATCAATAACGACAGGACCTTGGGTAGACATTTAATCCATCTATTTGCTCTGAGACAAAACCAGACCCAGGCACTAGACAAAACTGTCTAGTCCTTTCCTAACAGACGCTTCTTCCACACTCAGAGCAGGTCAACCTAACTTACAAACACAGCTCTGAGATGAAGGTGTCGATACACAGCTCAGCTGTGCGAAGGCAACAGTGATTCAGCCTCTGTCTTTTCAATTTACTGAATCACTAGGGGTTTCCACTTTCAGGAACTTTCTGATAATCTGCTGCTTTATTCAAGCTATGCACATACTGCACACCACCTCCTCTTCAGAGAAAGACACACTGAACCACCTCAGTGGGGCTCGCATAAACTGCATTGCTCCTATCAGTAGTCTGCTGGATGATTCTGCCTGAATGGACAGACAAAGGAGGCACCTTGTTTGGTGTGTTTTGGTTTTGTTTCTGGAAGAGCCATACCACCTTCTCAAATGCAGAATGAAATAAACGACAGCACTTTGCTGCTGGCAACTGCACCTGCACAGGGGTTCTGGGATAAAACTCTACAGTAGCATTAAACACTAAGCATAGTGTGCAAATTCAGTGGTTTGATTCTTCCATGCCATTTTTCCTTTGAAAGCCCATGACAGACAAAAATCTGTAGACAATCACCCTTCAGTTCAGTCTCTGTATCAACATTACTTATTGAGGGAAAAATGTGCTTTCAGAACATTTAAGATTTAATCTTTAATTTAGCTTGAAAAAAACATTTGTGCTGTTCCTGGAACTCCCCCAGTAACTTTAAAAACTTTTAACTTCTAAAACCGTGGTATCTCTCAGACTCGTGCCCTCCAGTATTAAGCATCTAACCTCTCTGCACAGAGTTAACAACACTTAAAGCCTGCTGCATACTTCTTCTTTGATGCTAACACCACCACATATATGGTTCCTAGTACTTCCTATATTCTAATTCTTCCTTGGTTTAGTACTGCTTTCCTGCTCTTCGTTCCTGCCAGTCAGAGGTTTTATAATTAGAGTAAATAAAAGGTGAATGCTGAAAAACTTCCATAATTTTATTATTAACAGCTGTTTATACATAGTAGCATTGAAGTGCAAGAACAGATTTTTCCTGAGTCTTATACCATTCAGCAGGGCAAGAAAAACACACTTGGTGTTTAAAGTATTCTATTACTGCAACAAAGCTGATTACCATTAATCACACGTCTACCTTATAATGATATTTCACACCTTCCTGGGATTAATTTTGCAGACATTATCATATTATTTCAAAAGAAATGCCTTCCCCTGTGAAATTGCCATTATACACCAACAAAAATAATTTGAAGCAGCCTAAAAAAGCAGAACTATTATTTCTTAACTCTGCAGCATACACTCAAACGTCCATTCTCAAGAGATTCTTCTGCTCAGCATGTACTTTTCCCTTCTGCACTAATTCAATAGTGTTTGCCAATGTAAGATATAAATTTGGGGTTACTTGGCTCTTTGACATATGAATAAAGTTAAATTAGGCAGAATTCTTTGACTGTTCAGGCCCTCAGCTAGCTCCTGTTAACTTCAGTGGGTGTAGATCACTTCTAAAGAAGTAAAATCAAAACAGCAATAAACCCTTTTTAATGGCTGCAAACAAAATACACCTTCATAATGCATTAAAAATAAATAAATATATTCTAAATACATGTCCTTCATATGTTATCACACTGGTACCCAAATGATGATTTCTGTTTTCCTTCAAAAAAGTTAGTTTTATATAGAGACATATGTCTATATAAGAATATATAAAGGTGTTTTGATCCAGAATGAAATTATATTTCCTTAGAAACAGCTTCTGCTAAGTAAGTGTTATTTACCAATCTAGTAACAACTCATATCAAGATGCACGTGAACTATTTGTTCATTTTACAGTTGTAAATATGTACTGTGGTAACTACCTAAAATTATGTGAAAGTGTTCTGTCTAAGTAGGACAGATCGATATAAATACAAGTTACAGGAAAAACAAAGAACTTTGCTTGTTTCTCTAGCTGAAAAGAAACTTATATAAAAACCAGTGTATTCCATTGCTGGCTTAATGGACTCACTTTCTCTTCAGCTGATCTACAGAAAGTCTAAGTCTTTGCTAATTCACCGAGTTCTGCATGTAAATCTTTTAATTCAGCTGACACAGGTATAAGAAAATAAATGCATATGTACCCTGCATATGTGCTGGATATTCACCTTACGTTCAAAAGCATCTTTCCACGTAAGACTGGTTGCCATTCACGCTAATTCAAATGGCTTATCTTCCACCTGTTTCCTTCGGTAACGCATAGAGAATAAAAGGACAGGCATATCAGGCAACTCTCTTCACTGACACATCTGCTATCTCAAACATAAGAAACACCTACCCCTTAAAAAACCCAACGTTTTACACATGGCACAATACCAGTAAATATGTCGCAAAATAGGAAACACTGTCACACACCTCCAGAACTTAATTTGGCCAAGGTTTATAGACATGCAGGCATAGCTAGCCAGCTAGCGTGATACTGCCAGATTATTTTCTTAGATACTCAAGGCATTTCCCACTGAGAAAATAGTGTCTAATATAAAAATACAGAGTGCACAGGCAGAAGACATCCAGGATTGAAGGTTTATGGCTACAGCCTATCATGCACGCCCAAATGCTGCTTTCTAAGATCATGCAAAATTTCCATGGACGACAGGCAAAATGATATGCATAAGAACTAGAGCACATGGCTCTTACTACTTAACAATGAATACGTACACACATGCTTAAAATACACAAGCATGCACAACACCGTACATTTTGCTTGGCATATATTGATATAAAATATTAAAACACCTCTTTTTCTTCCAATTATAAAAACAATTTAAGTGTTTTTACAGCTAACAGCAAACAATGGATGGATATTAACAACTGTAAGCTCTGGAGAACAATCATAGGGTTTTACAAAGTGTTCAGCAGTAATGAAATCCAGAATATGGAAAATACATGAGATTAAAACCAAATTCAGTGGAAGACCGAATTTGTTCCAAAGTGCCTTAAACATTACAGTCAAGTCGTGCTAGCCAAACTACTACTATGTCTGTGTAATATGCTTCAGTGCTTATTTCTGAATTCTGGCTTTTCAGAATTACAATAGTAAAAAAATACTTATCTGTTCCAAAAAATTAAGCAATGATGTATAACGAAGTATGTAAAAGTGGTATTTTAATGTTTAATCACAGAGAGGGTTTATTTTTAAACTAATACTTAAAAATAATCTTAGCACGCAGTAGAAGTTTTCCATAAATGACTTAGCATTTTAAACTCTTTGATCCCATGACAAGTAAAAAGATACAATAATTAATATACTAAAAAGGGTGTACAGAGCACAGTGAGTGAGTCCGTCACAGAGTAACAGGAGGAAATGAACGCACTTTGCAAGGAAGCACTGTATCTTCCCCAGGTTAAGGCAGGAAAAAGCTTTCTCTTCTGATCCACACACATTAATTTTTTGCTACATATGTGCATTTGTACGTATGTACATCAGATTTTTAAACAAGTATAAGAAAACAATCTAGCACAGATATGCTTATTTGTGGCTTAAAACCCTTGAGTTAGTAATACCTTTCACTTTGCACTTGCAACAAGTCTGAAGAACGTGCAGGGTCAATTAACACGGCTCAGCTTAACCTGCACTAGTACTCTCCTTATGAGCTTTCAGAGGATATGCTTCAGTCCTGTATTCAAAAGCTTTTAACCTACTTACGCTTTTAAGTCCCCCACTACTTTACAAAGTGGGACTGAGGAGTTGGCACTTCTGAAAAAAGAAGAAAAAACCAAACCCAAAACCAAAACCATGCTTCCCTGTGTCTACACAAAATAAAATTAAGCAACACTCGTAATTTAAGTTTTGAGGGGGAAAACATGTAATGGCACAGTAAGGGTCTACTAAATAAAAAAAAAAATTACTTTAAGCAAATTCAGATGGTTTTCGTGCTACCAGCCTCACCGTTTTTAATGACTAGTTTTCTATTCTAAAATGGTTTTGTCTGTCTCATAACCATGTGAATGACCCGCACAAACTTAATGACTGAGCAACTGCCTATGCTGGGGAAGCGGTGAGAGTGATAAAAAAAAGTGCCGCCAGATACCTAAAATAAATCTGCTAATAAAAAAAAGTTTTCCTCAAAATTTGTTTATAAATTGAAACTTGAATGTCTACCCAATCCCACGACTCCAACAGTGGTTCACCACTATACTGCATTTTACAAGATGAGATCTTAAGTGTTAATCCAAATAGCTGCACATGCACAAAAACACTTGAGAGCAGCTGATAAATAGCCCAAAAACGTGTGCACAAGTAACGATTTCTATACTTGTTTCATTACCCAAGTATACAGATACGCTGTTAAGTACGAGTGGCCAAACGTTCACCCCTCTTGATTTTGTACATCATGCTTACGCCTTCACAAGCGTGTCAGAACTCCGAGTTTGCATTCATGCTGATGAATGCAAAAACCTTTCATACAGGCAACTCAGGAGAGTTTTCCCCCAAGGCTTTCTACAGGTCAGCTTCTCCCCTGTTCTCCCTCAGGTCACCACATCCCATTTGGTCCAAAGTGATGACACAATTGGACCCCAATCTACCACCACCTACCCCCTTACACTCCACATTACCGGTGGCAGGATCCTGCAAAGCACTACAAGCTCTGCATTACTGACTGCAGAAGCGGATCTCTGAATTCCCCTCTGGGTAACATATATTGGTCTCATTCAGTAAGTTTCACACGTTTGTGAAAACTTGGGAGAAGCCTCTAGCACTAGTGCAAGAAAAATCAGGAATATACAGAAACAATTTGGACATAAGTAACAAGTCAACTATGCCAACCGCCTTTCCTGAAGCAAATGTGTATCTTTAAGTAATTATACTTAAGCATTCATAAAATTAAGAAAACTATCTATCCCCTATTTTATCTTCTTTGTGAATCTTGAAACAGTCACAACATGCACTTCCATCAACCAAAATCAGGCCAAAATGAGACAGAACGTTGTTATTACTGGGAGTGCTGCATCTGTCTCCACCACTCCTTTCACACACCAGTTAAGGATCCCAACACTTTTCTCCATATCCAGACGACAAGCTGCAAGGAACAGCATATTCATATGGAAGCACCAAAACGTATTCTGACTTTTCCTTTTAACTCTCCTTACCTCATTGAAAAGGCAGTTTACTCCCCCAGTATAAATCACTACTTTCATATACATGACCCAAGACAAAAATCTTCAGCGTAAACATCCCGCGTCCAGTTGGAACATCCCCACTCATCCACACACCAGACAGTGGTGCAGACGTATTTCAAGGCCTGCGAGTCCCCGGCAGAAGCCGTATTACCACAGGAGCTACACGACATAGCAGGGCACGCTGGATATGAACAGACATATTTTAATTCAAAAGGCTTATTTTAACACAAGCCCAATTTCTATTAGATAAACAACTGCCTCTGCATACTTGCGGCTCCAAAATAACAACCTGTTTTAACTGAAGAGAAACGATACAACAGATTTTTACTTCCTGACCAAGAGGTGGATTCCAAGGGTACTAAAGATCCTGCCATCCTCCGGCGTACTTCAGGTTACTCCTCAGCTGCGCCTGTGCATCTGGGGCCGTACAGTTCCCTTTCCTTTCTAAAAACCAGTCTGCAATCTAACCGTAAGCCCCTTATCCCAGTTTACCTCATTAAATAAAAATCACAATAAAAAAAATGCAACCAGTGAGCCAACAACCTTCCCGAGGCTCACAGAACAATGCAGATATTAAACCCGCCACCGTCCATCTGCACAGCAACTC
>VFFE01007972.1:1215247-1292396 GCA_008921705.1 Burhinus oedicnemus
TAATTTTGTTTCTGTTTTTTTTTTTTTTTTTTTTTTTTTAATGAAACCATCACCTGAAAAACATCTAGCACCTATGTAGTACTTGGCGCAGGATATTCTCCTCATCTTGTACCTTCTGGGTTTGCACTTACTGAGTCATTAGCAGTACAATCTCTTAGAACTAACTGTGATGGCAACAGTACGTACCTTGTTGTCAAGATCATCTTATACAAAAAATCAGGCTGTTACTGCTATTTACTTTATATAATGTTCATTCATTGTATTTCTAAGTTTGCTTTGCTCTTCTGACCTGGCTAGAAATACAGTGGGCAGCAGCTGCTTTCTCAATTAGCCTGTTCCTTTCAGAGAGAATTACATTATCATTACCAATTGCTGTATATTGTCTCTGGGAACACTGTTCCTGCAGGTATCCATTTGCCTCTGTTATTCAGATAATAACAGTTATCTTTAAGGATATGTGGCCAGTAAAAAAAAAAAAAAACCACAATAAAAACTTAAAAAAAATTTTTTTAATTTGTGCTTAGTTTTCAGAATAAAACCTTTCAAGATTGAGAAGCGCGTGTGCCTTACCTTATCCTGATAACCACACGTACACATTTTCCCTTGTGCGTGCCACGTCATTCCTCAAGCAGGGGCTATGGTATGGCGTACGGGGTGCAGGGCCCGGGCGCTGGCAGCGGGGCCTGCCGGGCGGCCCCTGTGCGGCTCGGCCGCGGCTGCCCCGGCCGGACACAGCCGGTTCCAGCCGGTTCCAACTGACCCACCGCCAGGCAGGGCTGAGCCCCACAGCCCAGATGGCGGCACCTCATGGAAAACCTGTTTAAGAAAGGGTAAAAAACCAATGCAGAGCAGCTGTGAGAGAAGTGAGAAAACCATGGGAGAAGCAGCCCTGCAGACACGGAGGCCAGTGGAGAAGGAGGGGAGGAGGTGCTCCAGGTGCCGGAGCAGAGATTCCCCTGCAGCCTGTGGAGAAGACCATGGTGGAGCAGGTTGTCTCCCTGCAGCCCCATGGATGACCACAGTGGAGCAGATACCCACCTGCAGCCTTGTGAAGGACCCCACACCGCAGGAGGTGGGCATGCCCTGAGGGAAGCTGCAGCTCATGGAGGGCCCACACAGCAGCAGGTTTTCTGGCAGGACCTGCGGCCCGTGGGGCACCTACACTAGAGCAGTTTGTGAAGGACTGTATCCCGTAGGAGGCACCCCATGCCAGAGCAGGGGAACAGCACGAGGAGGAGGGAGCGGCAGAGAGAAGCTGTTATGGACTGACGGCAACCCCACAGCTCATCCGCCCTGCACTGCTTGGGGCTGGAGGAGGTCGAAGAGTCGGGACTGAAGGAGTAAAGCTGAGCCTCGGAAGAAGGGGGGGTGGGTAGGAAAGTGTTCTTAGCTTTTGTCTTCGATTCTGACCGTTGTACTCTATTTTTAATTGGCAGCAAATTAATCTCCCCCAAGTTCAGTCAGTTTTTCCCATGACAGTAATTGGTAAGCAATCACCCTGTCTTTATTTCAACCTATGAGCTTTTCCTTCTTATTTTGTCTCCCTTTGTCCTGTTGAGGAGGAGAGAAAGAGTGGCCCGGTGGGCATCTGGCAGGCAGCCAAGGTCAACCCACCACATACAGCATAGTGCCTTAGACCACATGCCACAGTAAAACTTATGTCTTTCTTACACTTTTCAGGTGATAATGTAAAGTGAGCAGGCACTATATACAACAACTCGATAATTAAAATAACGGCTACAAATTCCGGTATTGCTATGTCATTATACCTTCAAACTGCATCAGAAACAGTGTCAGCATGGTTTGTATCTACAGTGCTCCTCGTGGGTAGGCGGTCTGCATTTGCAGACTACCAGCTGGCGCTCAGTAATGTAAACAAAGTTATTTGTTAGTAAAGTAACATAAAAGACACTAAAGGTATATATTCATATAGTGAATTTACATTCAGCAGTTAACGCATGTTGGAGAACACACAGAAACACTATTCCTGTTAGATTCTTTTCTCTGCCAGTACAATGCTTTATTTATGACTTCTCTAGAGAAAATTGGAATAGGGTGTTGGAGCTGCAAGCAGGAGAAAAGGGCATGAAATGGTGTTCAGGAGAACAGTGGAAAAATCTGTGAGAAAAGAACAGTCTACTTCCAGATTGAGACATTATTGGCAGTGAAATCCAGGGAAAAAAATTATTTGCTTGTGGATCAAAAATATTTATATAGGCAATTCGTAGGTACCATCAAACAAATACCATCTCAGAACTAGGACAGCATATTCTATACTCCTACGCCTATACTTCTATACTCCTAGACTCATATTTCTACACTCCCACTCCTTCATTCCACCCCCCTCCTACTTCCACATGCACTGACTGTGATGCTGAATTTTGTCCTTTAACATTTTTCAAACAATGAGCCTAAGATTGGCTGGCTGCCAGACTACTTTTTTTTTTTTTTCTGAGTCAGGCAAATGTTACTGTGTCTTTATATGTCACTGTTGTGAAAATGTGTTTGTCCTTGGCTACAATTCTGAAATATATTACTGTTTTGGGAAAATGGGATGTTTCTCTTGGTGCTTTCTAAATGCCATCAACCATATATACACTGCAGTTAATTGCTGAAGTCCCAGTCTTCCAATTTCCTATATGACAATCATTTTGAGAAAGTTCAAGCAGAACTGCACTCTTTAGTGAGTCATGTGAGTTTTCTTATTCTAACAGATGAAGCCTCCTTATCTATTTTGTGTTCAGTTTTTCAATTTGGATTGTATTGAATACATGTGAAGTACTAATAATACCAGCTTTTGTTTCTAAAACACTTCACTCCTCCGAGGCTCTTGAACAATAATATTAAAATTCTTTCTTAATTTTCTACTTCATCCCAACTGCTTCATCTAGCCAAGTGAACCCAAACTTGTGTCGTTTCAGGCTCTTTTAAATAGTTACATGTTAGATGCATGTCCTAAGTAGATCTGTCTGACCTCTGAAGCAGTCTGCAGCATAATGTCAAAGATTCACGGCAAATAGAAAGAATGTAAATGTCCTCTAGAGGAGAAGTAGTAACAGGAAAATTAATTTTTATATGAAGAAAACTGATTCTATACTATATTAAAAATATCTTCTGTCCTTTCGTCTTTTTTCCTTCTGCAAAACCAATACTGCTGAACTCACACAAATGGCTCTCCATGAAGCATAGGCCAAGGATGCAGACTACCATAGAAAAGGTATTTCCTATTCTGTGCTCTGCTTTAAAATTAGTGCTCACGGGCTTCTATTCTTTTGACTGAGGAAGTATTGGAAAATTCAGCACTGAAAACATGATTCCACTCAGAATGAGAGATACACTAAGCATGCAATTAAACGCTTTTATAATGCTTAAACTTACAACCCAGGAGAGACTTCTGGGAATCACCACTGACATCTCTTTGAAGTCATTGGCCCAGTGCGCATTAGCAGCTGAAAATACAACAGGATGTTGGCAATCACCAAAAGGGTGCTGAAAACAGGTCAGAGGCATCTCCTTGCATTTGAAACCTTGGTGAGCCCGTGGGCTGTGGGCACCATGTCCAGTTCTGTTTTCTGCATCTCAAGAAGGATGTAGTGGACTTAGAGAAAGCTCAGAGAGGGCAACTAGAACAGTCATGGAGGGGAACAGCGTCTTTGCAAGAACAACTTAGAAGGACCAGTACTTCAGTTTGGAGAAGATAAGCCTGATTGAGGATCTGATTGTGGTTTAAAACATCATGAAGGTGGTTGCTCAAGTACATGCTGAATTGTTATGTACTAAATCCCACAACTGCAGCACTAAGGGACATTTTATGAAACAATCTGGTGATTCTGTGTAAAAATTTAAAGTTCTTACATAGCAGGTGTTGAACTTGTGGAATTTGCTGCCCAGAAGCTTATAAAGGCAGACGACATGAGCAACTTCAAAAAATGGATTACATAAAGTATTGGGTGACAGGTCAATAATGGACAGCAAAAGGACAAGGTGTGAATGTCCTCCCCAGCATGCCTGGTGAAACAGCTCTGGATGCTGGGAGAGTACAAGGGGAGTGGATCGCAGAAAAGGGCCAGGCTTTTGTACCTGCACAGCATTTCCATTGGCCACTGTAGCAGAATGAACAGAGGGCTAGAGGGACGCCTGGTCTGAACAAGAAGGACATTTGTTGTATTCTCAGTTTGAGAGATGAACATTTCTTGATTCCTATTAATTTCTGAATAGAATTTTTCTTTCATTTATAAGCAATAAAATATTTGACCTCTGACAGTTCTGAAAACTCAGATAATGATTTTAGAAGTTCGGGTAGACTGAAATAGAGTGAGGTTTTGCTTTATATGTGCTTAATTATTCTTCAAATTCTACTCTTAAAATGTCATCCTTCCATTAATTATCCAACCTTACCTAGTTCTGAACAGGGAGCTTAATTTGTTGACAAACTGAATCTAGCTCTAAATTATATAGCCTTGCTATGATTTCTTGGAAAAAAAAAAAAATTGTTCTTGACAGCAGTGATGTTGCTGATCCTTTTAAATTTGTCTCAAGTATATTGAGATCTAGTGGTATCATGCTTCTTATTTTTGTGTGGAGCGTTGCAAGAAAAGTCCTCATTGTAAAGCCTGAAATCTTTTAAAGTGCAACAATTTTTGTATTGTTCAAGTGCTTTTAAATAGAGAATCAAACTTCACACCACACTATAAAAATGTATATCTATGAACTTCTTCCATCATGATTAACTAAAATTAATCATACTTCAAGTGCACTGTCTTTTTAGTAAAGGCACATGAAGAATTAAAATGTCAAAGTTTTCAAACTGATTTATACAAATGCCATAGATCATTACACAACAAAACAAGTATCATTTTCTGTTTGAATATGTCACTTTCTTCCTTGAAATACGCTCTTGCACAGTACAATCACTGCTGAGGTCTACTTTTCTCAAAGACAGGTGCTAAAAAATCATTCTTCCCATGGTATTCTTCTCTCATGAACTGAAATTAATTTTGTGTTCTGAAGATTTGGACATTCTCTGGGTAATGTATTTAGAAGTAATACTGTCATTGTCATTACAGTATAGTCTGTAATTTATTCAGTTTGGGTGAAAAGTACGCAAGTTCATTCTTTTATTGCTTGTATATTTTACATGTCGTAAAAGTTAAGCTATTTTTATACTGAGAAATAAAACTGGCTTTGTAAAACATAAAAGGTTCTTCAGTATACTTAAATTTTTCTTTTTGGCATTACAAAATTATTGAACTTGCTTTCCTTTTTATATTTTTATAACTTTGAGGAAGTTAACAATTTCTTATTTGCATTTTAGAAAACTTTGTGCCTGATTCAGTGCCTTAGATAGATGTTTATGAAGTTGAGTGAATTTCTGGTTTTGGTGCTTAGGGCTTGCATATTTTGGGAGCTATTCATATGTATAATGAACTAGCAAAGCATTTTTCTCACATGACAGGTGCAAAAAGTGTTTTAGGAATATCCTGAAAAGAATATTCAAAATAAAAAAAATGTTACTGAAGATCTTAATGTACAATTTAAAAGCCCAGTAAAACCAGCACAAATATTTTTCTTTAATATAAAAGAATAATTTACCTTCAGAATTCATTTTCTTGTGGAAAGTGGTTAGCTTCATCTGAAAGAACAGTTTAAAAGACATTTGTAACCTAGGACAATTTTAATGCTTTTAAGAAAGAGCAGAGTTTGATTTAAACAAGAAAAATATGTTCCTTCCCTTTCACTGAATTTCATCAGAAGTTTTTTAAAAATGGCCTCCAATTCAGCTGAATTATTACATGAAGCTATTTGCACAGAAGATGTAAATAAACAAATAAATAAATAAAGGAAATAACAGAAATTGCCCACTAAAACAATATAACTTTGAGTTTAATGGGATTATGTGATGGACTACTGCTGCCAAAATAGATCATAACCCAGATTTCACAGTGGGTTGTCTCCCCAAAAGATCCTGATCTAAAGCTTTAAATACATATTTCTCTGAACTTTAAAATTTAGATGGATATCTAGAAAACTGCACAAAAACTTACTAAGATTAAATCTTAGTTCATCCTTGGGAAATCATAAATTGTCTGGTGAAATATGTAGATAACATTACCTCAATATAAAATAATATAGATTCTTTCTAATTGTTTTAATGAACTTTCAGAAAACTAGACAATATTTTCTAAAGGAGTTCTGAATTTCTAATTTGTTACGCACTTTTAATAAAGGCCTTCTACATTTTCATAAAATATACATTCAAACTTTACTTCAGGTCAAAAACAAGAACATATTTATCAAGTTCCAAATATATTTGTTGATCTTCTAGTTCTGTCTTTTTGAAAGAAATTTGTATCTAGAAATAAATGGTCTATGCAGTACCCTGATAGAAAATCTCTCGAATTCAAAGACACAAGAAGAACTATACAAGTATGCAAAAATTCTGAGTTTGAGCAAGCTTCATTTAATGTCACATGGGGACTTGCCATTAACAGAAAATAAGAAGTCATTACATATTGAGTAAAATGTCAGTAGTGATTAAACTAGTGATGATGGAAAGCTGAACAGAAGAAATACATTTATTATTGTAATTATGCACTAAATATTTGATGAATTAATTCAATTTCATTGACTTAATCCACTGGTATTTAGCTCTCTTACCCTGTATAGCTACATACAGGTCTGGTAATCAAAGCTGTGTGAGAACCATATTTTGCTTCATCCTGTGCTGCTATCTGCCTCTGCCTGATCTTCTTCAGGCCAAGGTGCGCAGGCATTCAGAGGGAACATCTGGCTGTTCAGCAGCAGTGCCAAGTATGGTAGCTACCTGGGTGTCTTGGTGTCTATGCCTCTTGGGAGATGTTTTATCTGGAAAATTCTGTGTTCTTCAGGCATTAGGATCCCCTTGCAATACCATCTTATGCATTAATATTACAAAGCTGGAATGAGGACAGACAATATTCCTCCTTTCAACAATTTAATTCTATGGGATTGAGTCTGTTGCAATGCACACGTTTCATAAGCAGATAGAAAGCATATCTGAAATCTACCCTAATGAAAAACTGTGTTTTCCATCCTTCGTCAGCATTGATATTCTAAATTACTATATATGTCAAAATTAGTATATAGTAATTACTACTGTTACTATGACTTACTCTGGCAGCTCAGGCTGTGCAGGTCTGTGTAGTGAATCAAAACAGCGTGACTAACTCTGTGCAATGAAGCTTAGGATATGGTTCCCAAGCTAGGAGAGAAATTAAGGTCAAGAACAGCTAGCTAGAAGTGCATTATTTTCTTATACATTCATTATATCATAAATTTTACTTACCTATCTGTTTCAACAGAAAAAAAATGCTATTTCACATACATTATTTTACATATTTAATTTATATTCTTATCTATACTATTGTATATCATTATACATATACAGTATATGTTTTTTCCTATATACGATATATATAGTATATATATATCTTATTTAATAGATCATATACATCAACATGCAGTAAATGATGGTGCTATTTTTGTTCATACTTTCTTTCTATATCCTCCACACTCATTATTTACTCATTTTCTAACTTTGGGGCATTTAATTTTCTGTATGATTTTTTCATTGTGGCTTCTCTTAAAGTTATAACAATAAATGAGTTTCAGAATTGATCTCAGATAGTTTTCAGCACAACTTTTAGGGGAATAATAATTTATTTTCTAAGACTTTTGTACCTAGATGGTTGATTTTGTTAAAGAGGAATTTTGAAAAACAGAAAACTTAAAAAAAAATTAAAAAGGGAGATAATGAATGAGGAGAGACAAAAAGAGAGAAAAGCTTTTCGTACGTATCTGACAGTGAGACAGAAAGAAACAACAAATTTATACTGCAGGCAAGAAACCTAGCTTTTGAGAACAAAAAGCAAGCCAGTTTTAGACAAAAGGAAAAAAATTCTACTTCCACTAAACAACTTCTGCTTTGCATTCAGGCTTCATCACATGGACTTGGAGCTCCCAGTCTACTAAAACGAGTGCTAATCCACGGAATTGATGGCATGACTGGCTGTTTTGCAGAGAGAAAAGAACTGCATCTATTTGGCCTACATCCAACTCAAGATTTCTGAAACAAAGAATATTTAACCTTGCAATCAGCATTTTTTTTTTTCTCTCCTTAGTCCGTAAGTATTTTGTTCATTCATCTTGGCCAACTTCCTCTTTCTCCTTTCCTTTCAGGCTGTCCAAAGTGTACCTCCTTACCACTGCTTCAGTCTCCAGTGCCCACTCCATGTTTCAAGAGTTTTTGTGCAATTGCTTATTATCAGAAGAATTTTTTTCTTTATACCAAGTTTCATACCTCTTTGCATCTCTCAGTGTCCCTTGCTGTGAAAATTCACAAACAATGGCTCATTCTTTTTTTAACTTGACGTGCCTTTGGACTGCCCTCAGTTAGACACTGAGATTCTGTGGTTTGTTTTACACTTTTTGTATGTGTTAAAGTGCCATGTCCTGTTACAGTATAATGCAAATAATAAATAACACTGTGCACTTGTCATTATGCAATCATGCACTTCCAAGAAAAATATGACAAAGCTGTCTAATGATGACACAATGAAATAATTATTTCCTCCTTGCTTTAAGCAAAAGATTTACAGGCTCTACCAACGCATCTTTGCTTGAGGAACATTGCCACCTAGCAACGAAGTATCCTCTCAGGCTTCTGGAGCTCTTAAAACTTTTTCAAATAGTTTCGGAAATTTTGTTTTTGTCCTTTTGCCACTTAGCATTCAATGCCAGCTGGCATTCTTCAGAACAGAGGAAAATTGCTAGTTATTTAGTCTTGGAAGCAGACTTTAAAAGGCTAGATACAGAAGTTAAAAAAAAAAAAAAAAAGACAAAATGTTAAGTTGTTCCTTTAACACATACTTTGCACTAAGGGATAATGTGGAAGAACACCAACCAAGCAGGATACCTGCCAGATGTCCTCGTAAAGCCACGAGAAAATATCTGCTGTCCACCCACTGACAGGGTAGAGTGCACAGCCCGTTTTTTTCCTCCCTGATGCCTCTTAAGAAAGCTAACATTGGCTAACATTGGTGTGAGTGACAAATGCTTGCAGTGTTAAATCAGATTAAAAATTAGAATTAATATACATTAAACAAACAAACAAAAAAATCCAGAGAGCATATGGCCTAGAAAGATACAGGAAGAAAACAGTGAGAACAATAATTAGTTCAACAAATTCAGCAAAATGATAACTGGTGAAGAAGACATCGTTTGCCGAAGTGACAGAATTAGGTCTGTTCTGGGACTGTTCTGTAGAGCAGAGACATCTGGTATCTCACCAAATCATTTCATGTTTTTGAAGATCTGAAACAGTAATGGGAACTGTCTCTGACTGGAAAAGCATTTAATGGTTACAGTTACAATTACAAAATATAGGACACGTTACATAAAAATGAGAAATCTAGCCAAAGACAAAACATAAAACACTACAGTAAAAAATCCAAGTCTAATTTTTTAATGCTTTAATGAGACAAAATTAACTAAATAGCTTTCATAATGTCAGAATATTGCCAGAAGTACTATGCAGGTAATGTCTGAACATGAATAAAAGAAATACAGCAAAATGGCTTACTCCAAGACCTCGGTACCCTAAAATATGTTTTTACAAGCATGTCATATATATTAGAAGCTTAAAAATATTTAAATACTACTTTAACTGTATGGATAGTTACTAAGAAACAAAAAAAAAGGTCTCATTATTGCTGAGTGAGTTGGGCTTCTATACACAGCAATGAATAAATGCAAGAAATTAAGAAAAGCTATTAAAAATGCATTATATTAGTATCTTGTCAATCACTGATAGTGTAAATCAGCCTCTTTTCTAGTGTCTTGAATAAGTATTGTGAAGTGTCAACTGTGGCAAACTTTGATGCTCTAATACATTTATTTTCTGTACTCTGTTCTTTCTACATTGAATATATGAGACTAGTGTAACTATCTGGTAGTCTGTGACCACAAAAGACTATGGAATATTTTTCAATGACAAGAAGATAATACGGCTTTTTCATCATTTGCAAAATAAGAGAGTGTAATACATAACCCGTTCACACAATACTGTGGTTCAAGCTGAAGGGGTCATAGCTTGCCCATATTGTTTTTTTTCCTGGAAATCTAGAACAATTATTGAATTAAAATCTTATTAATTTTTTTAGCAACTGATCAGTGATCCAAACCTTTATGTTATTTTCAAAGCACACACTGGCCATAAAAGAGGATTACTTCAGTCTGTAGGCTGTGAAAACCCTACAAATGAAAGACGAGGATGCAGAATTAGACATGAACTGTAGATTCACCATTACATGTTACAGCTGCCTACTGCATAAAGCCTGAATTTAGAGCCTACAAAATGATTCACATACACAGAACACTTCTGACACTTCCTCAGTACCCAGCCCTTTTCGCAGATCTGTGTCATGTGTAACAAAATCTGATTTAAAAAAATTATATAAAAGGATATCTTAAAATTTAGAGTAGTAAATAGAATGCAAAGCAAAACCAATGACTCAAATGCTGAGGGAAGGGACGCTCAGCATTATTTTTTGAAGAAAACAAAGTTTGGTAGGGAGCAACTTGCAGCAGGTTCTCTGCAATATTATGAATTTCAGCTTTGCAGGTGTCTATTTACGGACAAGACAAATTCCTTTTTAATTATAACTTAATTACCATTTATGCAGCCTCCAGTTTTAGAGATCTAGGGTGATTGTTTCAAGGCTATATTCAATACAGAATACAGACAATAGTTTTCACATGCCACAAAATAACAAGAGCTATATTAACAGTCTAATCACTCTTCATCTTGCTTTTATTTCAGGCTTATTCTTGGTGCACAACACATGACTAATCAATTGCATGCAGATAAGCTTCTTGCTTCATTTACATGGCAGTGACAGTGCTGCTGTGATTCAAAATTCATCTTGAAATCCCAGTTTCTCCAGTCGGCAGCATAATTGACATTGAAATTGACAACAAAATGCAGACTGGAGAGTCTCCAGCATATAATGTCTGCCAACACCAGGTCCGTCCCTCCTGGAATCTTCACAGATGCTTTCTATTTTTCATAGCTTAAAATGCATAGAATTCCAAGTTACTACTTCTGAAATATTGTATCAAGCATGTTAAGATTAATTTTCCAAAGAAAACAGGGACATTCCTAAACATTCCATCCCAAAGTGATTTTAGAAGATATGGTTATCATCTTACCCCTTTGATTTGTAGCTACAAGATGCTTGTAGATGTTGCTCTATACAAAACCAAAATCCTGACTGAGTGAAAAGACTGTCTAGAGAAATAAGATGAGAAAGTGATTATGGACATACTAATCACAGAGAAAATTCCAAATGCATGTGGACGAGCAGTGAAGTAGTCCCTACTGGTTAAATCCCTACCTGTTAAAAAGTGATTTAACTAAGTAGCACAAACAGCAAATCTTTAGAAGTAAAGATTCTTGAGAATATTTAAATTTTATTTTGCTTGAGTTTAGTCTGTAGCACCCAGAGGCATGATAAGCAGCGGAAATGTTTTGTCATACAGTCAAGAAATGAAAAAATGTTGTTGCCATTTGGCTGATTATAGCCCTGTGTCCCTTGCCTTTTATATTCGATGCAGAAAATGTCATGGTGAAACAACTTGTACAGATGGTGACCTCAGATTTACTGAAATAATTTTTGTTCTGGCACACTTGATTATAGCACTCAGGCTACTTCAGTTGCTTCTGATGTCAGTTAAAGACAGCGTGTAATATTACATCCCTGTGAACATACAGTGTTCTCACAATGTTCTAGGGGCCTTAACCTGTTTAATTTCGCTGGAGTTCGCTCAGCTTTAGAGTTTAAATCCTGCTGCCTACAAGCAGACTGGAAGCGTAACTTTTCAAATAACCAAATCACTCTTAGTCATCAACTTATAGTAATAATTTTCTTAAGTGGCTGCTGTCCCCACCCATGAATGAACTGCAAATTCTAGGGATCCGGACTCCATTTCAGTCATTTTGCCTGAAATGGTGCACCTCATAATGCTCTCCCCTGAATGCTAGTGAGAACGCTGTGAAGTCATGTCTACGTAAACGAACTGAGGAAACTAATGAGAAATATAACTGTGAAAGAGGAATTTGTTTACTCTCCCTCAGACTGCCAAGACCAGCCGACCGCAGCTACTGCTGTAATTCAGTGTTTCAGTATCTATACAGCTGCTTACGCGTATGCTTTCCTGACTGTAAAGCTACGCAGTGTGTATAACAGCATACTGAAGGACAGTAAGTGTTCTTTCCTCTAGCACTGTATTTAAAGCTTTTTTTAGGAAACAGTGCTTTCCATTTAGCTGTACAATTTCTGCCCAAAACCTCCGCTGTCTTTAGATCCCTCCTGTCTAGCTCTGGTCTAAAGACACGCGACGCTCATCTGGGGATGAGGCAGAAAGTAATGTATTATACCTCCCCGGCCCTCAGCCGGAGCATTTATGCGGCAGTAACGACTACAACACCTAACTGTACCCCGCCGGTGCCTTGGGCGCCGCCCGGCCTTCGGGGAGCAGCCAGGCAGTCCGCCCGGCCGCAACGTGCGCGGCTAAGCCTGCGGGCTGCCGGGCCTGAGGGAGAACGGCTGCGGGCGGCGGGCTGCGTCCGGCCTACGGTGACCCGCCCGCCCCGCCGCGGGGCTGCGCTCGGATACCAGTGCCCGCCTGCACGGGAGGAGATGGGAGGAAGGGGACCGGGCTCGGCAGGAACGGGGTCATACGGGCCCCAAGACGGGGTGAGCCTCCCCGCCGCAAGTGCACCGGGGCCGCGAGGGGTATCGGGACCGACCGACCGGCCGGCCTCCATGGCCAATGAGCGCGGGCCGGGCCGCGCGCTGCCCCGCCCCTCGAGCGCAGGGCCGAGGGTTACGGCGGCGAGGAGCAGCCGCACCCCTACAGCGCGCCCGGCCGTTGGGCGCGGCCATTTTGAAAACATGAAGGCGGGAGGCTGGAGGAGCGGCAGCCAATCGGGGGGGCAGCCTGGCGCGCCACGTGGCGGCGGGCGGGCCAGCGGCCGTTGGGGGGCCAGGGGAACCGCCGCGCGCGCGTGAGCGGCTCGGCGCCGTGCGGAGGCGGGCGGCTCCCGTAAGGGCTGGCCGGTGGCCGGCGGGCTCGGGAGGAGGAGCGGGGGTACCGCCGAGGCCGCCCTTCAGCGGCGGCTCGGGCTGGGGGAGAGGGCGGGTGACTCCGGCGCGGTGGTGTCCGTGCCGCGGTGGAGGAGCGGGCGGGGGCTGGTGGCCCAGCCGGCAGTCCGCAGGGGCTGGCTGAAGGCCTCTTCCGGGAGGGTGGGACCGGCCAGGCGGGGAGGGGGGGGCCTTACGGGGCGGGAGGGAGCGACTGTCTTCACTCCTGTCCCGTCCCGTCCCGTCCCGTCCCGTCCCGTCCGGTCTCCTCTTCAACCCCGGGCGCTGCTGTCATATCCCCGCGGGTGATGGCGAGCAGCGCAGTCCCCAGTTCATGCTGGTTTAACGGTGTGCTTGCTGGGGAAGCGGAACGCTGAAGTAGTTCCCCGAGATGGTGGCAATATTGAGTGGGTGAAACATAAAACCCCTATTTTACCCCAATTATAATGAGAGTTGTTTATTTGTTTATGTTAGGTGGATGCTGTATTACATACTTAATACGGTGGTCCAGCAGGTCAAATAAAATGTGCTTAGCCCCAGCAGACCACCAAGGCATGCTTAATAAAGCGTATAAGCAGAGAGTAAGCATACAGTGAAGCTTGCTCTGTGTTTGTCTTGGTGTTCTGGATGTGGTGCATGGTCGTTTTTTCTGTGGTTAGTGGTCTTGTATGGGATTTTTTTGTCTCCCTGTAAATTCGCCCAGCCATTTTTTGAATATCTATAAACTTACTGGATTTGTTGGTTTTACTATGTGCTTTGTTTCTCTTTTTTTTATATTTTAATTTCTCACTAACTAGTGTTATCTGATGTCTTTTTGCTTCTGTATTGACAGAGATAATAAATAATTGTTTCCTGTGTACATTCTCAGAGCTAGTCAAGATATTCTAAGGTTGTGACAGGTGTGCTAGTTGCCACGCAAGAGAGTTCTAGTTTACATAGTTGTTTCTCAGTTGGAAGTTACTGTGTATCTGATTAGTTTTCCTCTCTGCCTGCAAGTGGGTTAAACTTCAGTGCTAGGGCCAGGAGCTCCTTTCATTACTTCAGTTTGAGGTGTGGTGTTCAGGTGTTGCCATGAAAGCCACGGTGAAAGAATAGTGCTCAGCTCTGGAGGTAAAAGGCTTGTGTGTTGCGCATTGATACATCACCTAAGTCAGTGGTGCTTTACTGTTGATGATCACTTTCTCAAGCTGAAATGTGGGATTATAATTTAGTTGGTTTCTGTTCCTCTGGCCACAGGGTGGTCATTACCTAGGGCTAGTAGATCAGAGCTAAAATGAAAGAAAAAAGGGCAGAGAGGAACTATTATTTGAGTTTCTATTCCTATTATTACCATTTCAGTCATCCAACTACTAATAATGTGATTTATTTTTTTTACTAAATTATATTATTACAAATGGCTGTCCTCACATGCTTGTACATATCTAGTAGTTCTTGTCCAATGTGGACATCAGAGTGTTTCAGATGATCGATTGAAGCTTTCTAGTCTTTAACAATATGAAAAAATGTTCACAATGTGAACGTTGTTTGATATCCCACGTGGGATGCTTAATACTGTCTTGAGCAATAAATAAATAAATACATACATAAATAAATGGCTCCTGTAAAAATACTGACAGATATTCTTATTGAGACTATTGAATTACTTAATCTTAATAGGTGTGCCATAGCAGTATTTAGGGATTCTACTTGGGAGTTAGTACTGCTTTGCTACATGGGTACTAATGTATAACAAAGACTTACGGCTGAGAAATGCTTTTCTAAATTTGCTGAGATAAGTGTATAAGGTATGCAATAGCAAAAATATTGAGGAAAACACACATTTTATTCTGTATTATGAGAATTTAGACTTTTGCTTGAAGTAGCAGAGAAGCTCACAACTAGTTCTCTACGAAATAGTCATATGTATCCCTTGATACTGGGTCAGGTAGTGTCCAAGGCTTTCAGGAGTCTGCAGACCCTGACACTACAAAATTAAATTTTAAGAGGAAAACAAGAACTTTACAGCAGTTAGTACTTGAACATTAGGCCTTTTGTGTTTTGGGTATACCTATTTGTGTGGGAAAATAAAAATGCAGGTTTGTTGGGTTTTGGGGTTTTTTTCACCTCCTTCTTCAGCTGTACTTACACAGGTAGTGAGCATCACAAGACATCAGTGTTTTAGCTGCCACATCAAAGACATGTAAATGCTGTACAATATGTGCGAACATATTCATGTTTTGGGTATGCATGTTGAACTGAGATTGTTGCAAAATCAATTATACCTTGCAAAATTTTGTATCTTTTTTTCCCCTCCTTTATTTTAGAGACATTTATCACATAAAAGAAATGATTGAGTCAGTCAAAATAAGAAGACAGTGCATGCTGGATTTCTACTCGCATTATGAACATCTTTGTGCTCTTCAAGGCTCTGTGCCACTGAAGGCTGTGAAGGCTAACCTGAGTCAGGGTGCTCTTGATCTAATTGTAGATAGCATCAAAGGTGCTGATTGGGCACCACTTCTGAATGCTATCAGGCATAATAAGACTCTGACTTCTATTGGAATAAGAAGTTTTCATCAACAGGGTCTTGGAGAATCAGGTTTGTAGTGGTGGCTGTAAAAGATAAATATGTTGATGTATGCATGTTAGAATTTGTTGCACAAACCTTTTGTGTGATTGAATACATGGGGGGAGGAATTACTTCCATTTAAGAAAAGCAGAAAAAAAGCAAGGTGTGATTATGATTGCTTTTAAGTCAATAGGGACTGGATTTTACTGATGTGTAATTTTTGTTGTTTACTAGGTGTTGAAAGATATAAAACTTACTTTAGAAGGAGAATTCCAGCAATTCGATCAAAAGACTTGACTGGCCAACTATGCAAAGCTGTCAAAGGCTGTCTCAGTATATCAGATGTACTAAAAAATTTAGAACTGCAGGGTTTGCTTCTGAGGGAGAGAGATCTAATACTTTTAACAAAGGTGAGAATATATTAGTATGTAAATAAATGGAAAATGTCCTTAGAATGTAGAGAAATAGCAACTAGATTGTATAAACATTGCCGCAGACAAGGATGTTACTCTTCTAAGATGTCTGTGTTGTCTATTGAATGAATGATTCTGCTGAGACATTTAGTATAGCCTCTTCTTGCTGAACCTGTCAAAATCGCGTAACATTCCCTTGCCCTCAATCATCAAGGCTTGCTGAAAGTTCTTAGCAACATCTCAGCCATGTGATAGGGGCTTATAACTTATGCTTGTGACTCCAACTGCTGTGCAAGTACATGACAGAAGGAAAGTTGTGGGACACCAAGGAGATAAAAACAGGTCTTCAAGGTGTGTTGGAACACTCTCCAGTTTGCTTGTGAGTGGCTTCTAGGAAAGGAGGTTGCTGCTTGTTGCCCATACGCTACGGCTCCTCCTGTACTAAAGAAATGAACCAGCTTAAACTGAGCTTTAAGCTTCACTTGTTTTGACCTTCCTCTGAAACCCTTGGAGTTTCTTGTAGGGAACACAAAGAGTTCTGACCAGTTTGGGTGACTTGGTCTTTTATCTGTTTGTATTTTTGCTTTTCAAGCCAGTTAACAAGCATTGTTTTTATTCTGAAGGGGTTGGCCACAGCTTCATCTCTGGAGAGTGTCTCTTTGGCCCACTGTCCAATTGGAGATGGAGGATTAGAAAGTAAGTTCAGAATTGAGAGCATGTAAATATACTTCTGTCTTTTCTAGTTCTTTAAATAGGTAAGAAAGTTTTTCAGTATTTCCAATCCTGTTTTAAATTTGTCTATAGTGATTAAAATAACAGTCTTCACTTTATTGTACATGAGTTAAGGACATTTTAAAGACTTGAATTTCTTCACTTGATGCTAGTAAATAGCCATACAACTTTATAATGATGTTTATACTTTTATTTAAAACAACAGTCATAATATTTCTTTGAGGTTAACTCTTTCTTGATTTGTTCATGTTTACATAAGTAAACTGAAATAAAATATGTTCTAGCTTGTTCAGATAGTCTTTGCTAAACACTTGTGCTAGATATATGTAATCTTAGAACACTTTGAAAGTCTTTAAAATATACTTGGTATTTCAACACTAGTTCTTTGTCAAGGCTTTTGTCTATTAAAGCTGATTCAGCTTCCTAATATGGCAGTGAAAAAGTGTGTTCTGATAATCTGACTGTGGTGTGTGTAGATAACATGCATGCTTTTCTTTTCTTCAGTAATCTGTCAGAGCGTAAAGAATTCAGCTACCATCAGACATGTAAACTTCACAGGATGTAGCCTCACATGGCGAGGGGCAGATCATATAGCAAATGTATTAAAGGTAATTTAATCACCCTTCCTAGAACCAAATGTTCACAAGAACTTAAATATGGTAGTTTGGGGTTTTTTTCCTTTTACTTTCAAGCTCTAAATCCATCAAGCACTTTGCAAGCAGCATATCTGAATACCAAAGTTAAGTATGTCAATAGTCCTGAAATTTGTGACTTTGTATGCCAAGAGCAGCTTAGTTTACTGATGTGGGATTTAAATATGGTATTTCTTAGTAAACATCAGTTAAACAAGTAACAGTTCAGCCTGATGTATTTTCTTTGAATGACAATTAGAACTGTAAATGACTGACACCTGTTTTGGGGAGTCCTTCTTTCACTGTCACAAATTCTGAAAAATATCTTAAGTATTCTTAAGCATTGGTTAAGTATAATTGAGTTTACAGTGTAGAACCTATTAATTAACTGATTAGTAAGCTTGTGACTAGTACAGTATTCTAATTAATGTTAACACTGGTTTGCGTGAAAGCACATAATTTCCTAGTGTGTATTTCCTATTCAAGATGCATTGAAAGTGTCTGCCAAAAGAAGGTAATAAGATGTTTTGTAGCCATATTTAGTAATTTGCATTGCAAACTGGATGATCAGAACAAACATGACTTAACTAATATTCAAAAATGACTTGTATTTCTTGAACTCAGGAATGGTGTAACTGTGTTTCTTACATCAGCAGTCAAGCCATTAAACATCAGTTACAAAGATAACTTGTGATCTTCTTGTCATCAATAATGGCTTTGCCTTTGCGCTTAGTAACAGCTTCTTTGTTTGCAAAGCACCAGGCAATGAAAAGACATGGTGAAGCTTGGGCTGAAAGCCTACGTTACAGGAGACCTGACCTTGACTATATGACTGGCTTGAGGCGGATTACTTTCAACTGCAACATGCTTGTTGGAGATAGAGGAGCAAGTGCCTTTGCAGACTGTCTAGGAGAGGACCTTTGGCTAAAAGGTATTGTGAAATATTGACTCTTAAGATATAGTAGAAGCAGGCAGAAAACTGAAAATTGTCAGTTATAGCAAACTGGAGCCGGAAGTGTAACTCACTATTTAGCTGGGAAAGAGTAATCTTTTTTGAGAAGAAGTATCTCTTCCTCTTTTGAATTGTCAGACTGTCCACATACTAGTTTGTCATCTAGTATTGTCCTCTAGTATTTTGGAACAGTAATTTTTTCTACAGTATATCTGTACAAAATTTCTAATGGCGGTGGTGTAAGTCATAGTGTTCTGGAACTAAATACTTACCT
The DNA here is from genome assembly GCA_008921705.1 of Burhinus oedicnemus. NCBI lineage: Eukaryota > Metazoa > Chordata > Aves > Charadriiformes > Burhinidae > Burhinus > Burhinus oedicnemus. The sequence continues at coordinate 1,233,980 of VFFE01007972.1, forward strand.
GTTGAAATTGTTTTATAGTTTGAGCCAGGTGTACAGGTAACATACAAACTGATGGAAGAGGATCAGATTAGACAGTACTTAAGTGAAATGGATATACAGAAGTCCATAGGCCCTGATGGGATGCATCCACAAGTGCTGAGGGAGCTGGCTGATGTGATTTTGAGGCCACTCTCCACTAATCTGTGAAGGATCATGGTGATTGGGAGGGGTGCCTGAGGACTGGAGGATATCAAGTGCCATTCCTACCTTCAGGAAGGCTGGGAAGAAGGACCCAGGCCAACTACTGGCCAGTCAGCCTTACCTGGATCCCTGGGAAGGTGGGGATGTGCTGCCATCCAGAGGGACAACAAGCTTAAGAAATGGGCTGATGGGAACCTCATGAAGTTTAACAAAAAGTGCAAAGTCTTGCGCCTGGGCAGGAATAAATCCATGCACCAGAACATGCTGGGGGCTGTGTGGCTGGAAAGCAGCTTTGCAGAAAGGGTCCTGGAGGTCCTGGTGGACAGAAAACTGACCATGAGTCAGCAAAGTGCCTTTGTGGCAAAGAAGGCTAATAGTATCCTGGGCTGCATTACACAGAGACTTGCAAGCAGGTTGAGGAAGATGATTCTTTCCTTCTACTCAGTACTGGTGAGGCCAGACCTGGGCTCCCTGTGCAGGAGAGAGCTGGAGCTACTGGAGATAGTTCAGCGAATGGCCACCAAGATGATGAAGGGACTAGCGCAACTCTGGTTTCAGGAAATGCTGAGGGATCTGGGACTGTTTAGCCTGGAGAAGAGAAGGCTCAGTGTGGGTCTCATCAAGCTGTACAAATGTCTGAAGAGAGGCTGTAAGGAAGATGGAGTCAGCTCTTTCCAGTGGTGCCTGTTGACAGGGCAAGAGGAAGTGGGCACAGACTGAAACACTGGAGGTTCCTCCTGAACATCAGGAAACACTTTCTTGCTGTGACGGTGACCGAACACTGGCACAGATTGCTCACGGTGGTTGTAGAGTCTTCATCCTTGGAGGTCTTTAAGAGCCATCTGGACATGGTATGGGGCAACTGGCTTTAAGTGATCCTGCTTGAGCAGGGGTGATTCAGCAAGATGACCTCCAGAGATCCCTTCCAACCTCAACCAGTCTGTGATACTGTGCATGCACAACATGAAATAAATGACAAAGCCATGATAGTACTACTTCATGGCGACTGTGCAACTTACTGATGTGTGCAAGCAATGAACTTGTAGAAGCATTGGCTCAGACTTTTTAGACATAAGTTGTGTGTTTGTACATGTGATGTTATCTTGGGCAGTTGAAGTAATTGGTGCCTGGGAATATTATGTCTGCTAGGAATTGTCAAGAACAGTGACTTAACTGTGATTTTTATATTCCTTCCTTTCCAGTTGTTTAGCAGGTATTTCTTAATGTTGATCTATGATAGTGATTTAAATATCTAGTTTTCTTCTCTGGAAGTAATATTCTTTTTTCACATGGCTGTTATCATCATGTCCTCTTTTCTCATGCTTCGTGTTCTAGGAAATGGAGGTTTTCAGCAGGTGTGGATTAATTGTGTTAGATATTGACTATGGGTTACGCCACTGAATGTTTGTTTTTGTTTTTGTTTTTTTTTTACCTCCTTAAACATTTTAGCACTTGATTTGCAGCAGTGTGGAATATCCAGTGAAGGAGCAAGGTCATTATTAGATGCTCTTCAAACTAATACAACATTAGTGGTACTTGACATAAGAAAAAATCCATTAATTGGTATGTATCTGTATCTACCTATGTCATCTTTGTCGTTTGTTTGTTGTTTTTTTTTTCTTTTTATTATTCCCCAGTATCTCTGGGGCGGAAATAAACAGCTTTTAAGGAAAAATCCTGCAACAGTATTTTGCTATTCATTGTTAAAATGGGGAAAGGGAGCCAGGTAGGTAACGTGTACTGCTTATTCAATGATCTGTTTGTTTGCATAAATACTTGTTTCATACAGGAAATTCTTAATAAGATATCTTAATTCATTCCAGATCACATTATGATGAAAAACATTATTGAAAGAGTTCTTATGAATGGAAATAGTGCTAATTCAGAGGTATGTGTTTGGCATTTTGGAGTGATTTTGGCATTTTCTTTGTAGCTGCCATTGCCTATTTTTTTTAAGGACAACTTTGTTCAGAATGAATCTGAAACAGTTATTCTAGTTATAAACAGAAGTGTGACTCTTAAACAGTTTAAAAAACAACCAACCAACCACTATGAAGGGAAACATGATATTGTACTGGGCACTTTGTATTATTTTTTAATGTAATTTAAGATGTAACATGTAATAAAACCAGGATATCCATTTAATGAAAAGAAAAATGGAAATGTGTGTGTATACTTGAGCATTACTGTAGAACGTTAAGTAAATGTTGCTGAACTGCTGGAATGCTTTCTATGACATGTATTTCTTGTTAACATGGTAATAATAACTTTTCATTAAAAAGTAAAGGAAATCACAATTTAAAATTTAAAACTTAATTTATTTTGAAGCTTGTTTTTTGTCAAGATTAGTTAAGATTCTGAGTTACTCAAGACTGTCTTTTCCGATGCTAACTATCTAAGAAACCAGGGTTTAGTTAAAGTGCATACGTCTTGTCATCTTTTTCTAATAGTCCGTAGAGAGTTTACAGTAATGTGCATAAACTGAATATCTGGACCATTTATGATTAGATATACTGTTTAAATACTGAGTCTTGTTTATAACACAGAAATCAGATTCGGTTCCCAAAGGAAACAGCAAACATCTTGTTTTCACAGAGCTGCGACAATCCCAGTCCTTGTTCTGGAACTTACTGATCTTTTAGTTTTGAAAAGGCTTAGAAGTCAGAGCTGTGGATCTGTAGGGAGTATCTAATAAACTGAGAAGTTTGTGTGTAGAATTCCTTGAGGATTAATACAGATCCCCACTTCAATCTCTTAAGTACTTTTTTGGAGAAATTGAGGTTGGTTGTGAAGGAGTACTCTTTCTCCTTGGCAGGTGCAACCAACACTTGCAAAATGTTGCAGGGATCACATGAAAATAGCATCTGCCTGGAGATGCTCAAGATGATTGGAAAGTTGAGCTGTGAAAAGAAGCAACTGTCTGGGGAATCTCCCATATACTAAAAGATGACTCAACTCAAGACATTTGCTTTATGTTCATCCAGGCAGTGCGGTATCTTGAGTCTTAGCGGTGATGCTAGTAATTCTTCATACCTCACTAACAATATGAATGAAAAAGGATTGACCACCAGCTTGCTAAGTAACTTTGCTTCTTCCACATATAAAACCAGCCTAGATCCTTTATTTCATAAGCTCTGTGAGCAGGCTGTTGCAAATAACATTTGCTCTTTATTATGGGAACAGTGCAGACACTCAGAAAGGGATAATCCACCTGCTTAGCAAGATGAACACAAACATTTGATGTTGAGGTTGATATTCTTTTGAAACTGAAACATTTACTACCAACTACTGTTGTGGAGGAAACATGGGTATCTATGTTTGAAATTATTTAATTTAGTAGGGATTTTTTTTTTCTTTTACCTCTATTAGTTGCTAGAGGTGTGGATTTCATATTGATAGAAAATGAAAAATAGATTGGACTAAGTTTAGCCTATGTGTAGAGAATTCTTGAACACGAGGTGTAAGATGTAATTTTCTGTGTGAAACTAATCCGTCGCTTACTCTTGCAGCAAGTGACCTAACTCATACTATATCTCACCCACAGATAACTAGAGTTGCATGGATGATCATCCCTAGTACTACCTCCAGTTTCATCTGCCTCTAGTTTCAGCTTTTTGTCCTGCCAAAGGCTAGCTGTCATAATTCTCATGAGTAAAACTCAGTAAAGTGTCAAATTTGTTTATATCTGAGAAGTGGCAGAGCTGCATTCTGTACCATCTCATTATGGCACCTGTTGTGTTAACACTATGGTTTTGCTTATGCAGAAAATATATTAAGGGACTGCTGTGTTGCTGTACAAAGAGAAGCTTGGTGGGCTTTTGAATGGCCTCATAATAATAAGCTGTCACAACTACAACAGATCACACCTTGGCTGCCACAAATAGCCTGTTACCACTGCTTACTGGGTACCAGTCACAGCAGCCTTTCTGTCCTGTTGTGTGTAAAAACTGTTTGTCTCTGTCGTCTTTTCAGTAGCATGTAGGTGCTTGACTTTTGGGTTGGGTTTTCCAGTTTGCAAGAAGAGCTGCCTACTGCTAATTGATGCCCTTAAATTTGATGGGCAGCTAAAACAGAGCAAAGTTGCATTATCCTAGCAGCACTGTGTAGCTAGTGTAGTGGATTGTAATCATAGATGTGATTGGGTGTAATAGGTGGTGAAAGTTTGGGTAGATTCTGAGAGAGACTGAATAACTTAAAGGAAAAGTCCACTGAAGGTGTCTTATAAAGCACTTTATAAACTTATAAACAAGGTGCTTTCATGGTCTCAGCTGAAGGACTTAGTCGTTTTTCAACACTGTCTTAATATGTTCGCTGTCTTTATACTTAGATGTTGTACAACAGCAGCAGGCACCTAGACAAGAGACAGGCTACTGGGCTAGATGAACTTTAGGTTTAACCTAGTATAGCTGCTCTTTTATGTGTGTAGTGAAACAAAATTAAGATACTCCTGCTCTTAGAAGCTTACAATTTAATTCTACTCTATTTTTTAGTTTAAAATGAACAGGTCACTTGTCTCAGGAACTAGATCCAGCTGTAGACCCAGCAGAACTTACACAGGATTATTTGAGTCCAAATTTTTTTAAAAAGAAAGTTTTTTGTTGCCAATGATAAACTTGGACTAAACTTGGTTAGTTAGAGCACAGTAATGGCATTTTAATTTTCCCTGTGCATTAGGTGGGAATAACTTTGGCATACTGTTCCTAGTACTCTGATGTGGGGTTTAGGGCTGTATGAGATAAGCTTTGTGTTAATATGAACTGCATTTCTTCTGACAGCTGCTTCAGCGCTAGACTTTGTACTAACTATAGCTTGATGTACACTGAAAAATAAGAATTTCTACCTGGAATAATAAAACTTTTATTGGGGAAAGGGGAACCTTTAAGAACAGAGCTCTTGCTGCAAGGAAATGAAGTTTGAAGTACAGCAATTGCCTTTGATTATCACTACGTCTTAATTTTAGTTTGAAGGCTTTTACTGTGTAAGGATGAATTTTCATTACAGGCAGTGAAAATTAAACTTCATATTTTTTAAAATGCTAACTTTATTGGTAATACAAAATCATGTTAGGGAAGCTTTTATTACTCTGGAGAACTTTGGCCTGAGCCAGTCATTCCTAGCAAGCCAGCTTTCTGACAATGAAAAGCAAAAGCCAGAGTTTCCTTTTTATAGTGTTGATGCCATTTTTTTTTACTATAAAAGGAGAAGCGTTTTGCACAAGAGAAAGGAAAATATTGGATGGGATATTATAGTGGTGTTCTGGGAACACTTTCTGGTAATGTAACACTCAGACTCACATTGAATCGGTTTGAGTTGGGGCTTTGTGGGATTTTTGTTTTTCCTTAATTTTACAGTTTATTATTAAGCTTTCTATAACTAGCAGTGTTCTCCATATATCTGACAAAAACCGCTCTAGTCTTAAATGAGCACCTCCTTAAATATCAGTTACTAAAACAATTTGTCTTCCGTTAAAAAAAAAATTCTCCAGTATAAGTGGCTGACGTCTCCGTCTTCCAAGGATACTTTGAAAACTAGACCAAAGAAAAGAACTATTGTCCTAGGAAGTGGTCGAAAAGGAAAAGCTACTATTCGTATTGGTAATACTGTCTTTATTTTCTCTGACTATAGTAAATGCTGTTTACAAAATACTCTTTCAATGTTTAAGAGCTTTAATTATAAAATATACAATGTGTCTGTATGTCCGCTTTTTGCGGAATACTTGTCTTCAAAAAAAATTCCATTTTTTCTTGATTCCATAATGTGACTTCTGCCATCAGTGGTTTCTGCAGGAAACTTGATCTTGTTTTTACTGCTGCTAGATATGTGCCTGAAAAAATGGTAGGATATACTGACTTAAGTATGTGGAAGCATTGCATGTATTTATTCTGAGTGCATCTTCTCCACAAACTTTCGCTTCTAGGAAGCTTCATGGTAGTAAGTTGCCTAGTTCCTCTGATGTTGTAACCTTTCTGTAGCAGACTGTCCTCTGCCAGGACAAACAAAGATGCATTTTTTTTTTTTACTGATGTACAAAATGTTCTAAGTTTTTCTTTTTTTTTTTTCTTAACTTCATGTAAACCTGCTTTAAATGGTATATTTAAAATAACATAAGTACCATGAATATTTATAATTAAGTACTGATAGCTGCAAAACACTAAATATTTTTCAAGAAGTTACTAAAAATTTCACTGTAATACATTTGGCTGTCTTTCATCTTTGCTCTAGTTATCTGGAAGCAGAGAGGTAAGCATAAATCAAATTGAAGTCTCTGTACAAATAAACTGTGGTGATCAGGGTGATGGAAGAAGAAAATGCCTGACTTAAAGATAGTTGTGGTGTTTTTTGGTTTGTCTGTTGTTTTATTTTTTGTAAAAGAGATGGAGGCAGTCAGGAGGTGAAGACTACTCTGTCCTGTTTATTTGTTGAGAATGACCTGAAATTTGGAATCCCATTACCACAGTTATGCATTTATATAGCATTTCAAAATTAGTTGTTATATTTATCTCAGAGAAACAATAACCTGAGCTCTCAGTAGTTTAATTGTATGAAATACTAGGTGCACGGTGTTCTGGGCTTGTTAGTTTCTGACTTAGAACCTGGGGTAGAGTGATCATCCACACTAGTATTTATTCTGAATCTACTTTGAGTGCCAGTATATGATTTAAACAACAACAAAAGACTGGACTAGTGAACATGACTTTTCATTATTCTTCTTAAGTGAAGATATTGCTGGTGTTCTGTAGAAGCAATTAACACGAATATCAACTTTAGCTTCAAGTGTTTTGCCAGTTAGAAAAGCAGCGTTCTTCACACTAAAGCCACTAGAGGGCAATTTGAAGCACATAGGTAGCCTTATTGTCTTCATGGACTGTCTAAGCTCCCACTTGAAACAATGGATTTACGTAGCTGAAATTAGTAATGTGAATAAACCTCTTTGGCTACAAAACTTTGGTTTTTTGAATAACAGCATGTCTTACTTGCATCAACCTAACATAGCAGTTAAGTATACCAGCTTATAATGGCAAGCAGATGAACTGTCCACCCCTCTTTTTGAGAAGCAAAACAAAAGTTTCTGAACACTTCAGCAAAATTAGGCTGAAAAGTAGATTTCCTACAGTCCCTTTTATTACATAGCAGATTTACTTATGAACACTAACCTGTGAATTTATATGTAAATAACTAGGTATAATGAATTCTCTTTTCTCGTATTCTTGCTGTTCAATACAGGATTACCGTCTAAAAAATCTATAAGTCCTGGGAAAAAAAGTATATCTGTGAAAGATAGTTATTCACCAAAACCACTACCACCAGGCACAAAAGGCTTCCTTCCTTGGCGGACTGCAGAACGTGCAAAGAGATGCAGGTGAGGTTTTCATAGTACATAGTTAAAGCGTAAAACCTGCATGATAAATGTAGTAGAGAGCAGTGTTAGTTTTTTAAAATATGTATTTGAAGGTTACACACAGAATTTCATATTGCATCTATAATTTTTTCTGTTTATATGGCCTCTCAAAATGGAGGCTATGTAAATATTTGAACAAAAAATTATTTAATGCTCTATCATAACTATTTTTATTAAACTTGTTTTTCAAAATGCTGGACACCAAGTTTTCCTGTTGACTTCAGTTCATAATAATTAACGAAGCAAGATTCCTATTGAAGATACTAACGTTAGCATCTAGTAATGTTGCTCTAATTCATGATTAAGTAGGAGTACTAATAGAACAAAATGAGGATGTAATGAGTGATAAGGGTGTATAGTGCAGTGTCTGATGCTGTTTTTACTCTTAGTGCATCACCTGTCCTAGAATCCTGTGTTTGTAAATGGAAGTAGCAATGGTGACATTATAAACTTACTTTTCTCAAAAGTGTTTTTTTCTAACTTTAGAGGGGGACCGGTGGGTAGTACTGAAGAATTACCAGTGAAGATTCAGGTACTCTCTCTCTGATATGATGGTTTATTTAGTAGATGAATGCCTGAAAAAAGATGAGTGTTCTCAACAGAGTCTTATTGTCTAGAAGTTAAGACTGCAACGTACTCTTAAAGTTTCTCTCTCACAGGAGTGCAAAATAACATTTTGCATCAGGATTTGGTTGAAACTTCTTTGATACTTGGTTTACTCCCATTGCTGTATCACTGTCTTTTGGTTTCGTAGCCTTATGAGCAAGCTGGGTTGGATTATGGGCACAATCCCTCCACAAGCAATAAGGAGAATTAACAACATTTTTCTCTGAAACGTTGTGCTTCCCCCTTCCTCTTTCCTGCTTTTCCTTTTTGACTACATACTTGTGTTTGCACCCATCTGTGAACCGCTGTAGTAAACATACCAGCAGGGGAAAAGAAATCCCCTTTCTTCCTTCTCCTTCGCATCTCATTTCTGTCTCCCCCACACCCCAACCACCAGAGAAAAGCTGGAGATCCGTGTTAGTGTTTACTAATGAATTAAATTGGCTCACAGAAGGGTCTGATGGTTGCTGAAGGCAGCACACTTGTCCCCTGTTCTGGCCTAAGCTTCCCGTGGGCTGCAGTCCTTTGGGGAAGCCGTGCTCTGGCCCAGGCTGTCCACAGCTGCAGCTCCTCTGGGCTACCCCTCTACTCTGGTGGGGGGTCTTCCCTGGGCTGGAGAGGAGGTATCTGCTCCGCTACGGAGCACCTCCTCCTCCTCTGAGCCTGGGGTTCCCTCTGCTCTGTCTCACTCTTTTGCTTCCCTCCTCTTCTGCCTGTCTGACATTTTTTACCCTTTCTTAAATAGGCTTTCCCCGAGGTGCTGCCATCGGGGCTGCAGGGCTCAGCCCTGCCCAGCGGTGGGTCGACCGGAGCTGACTGGAAACAGCCGTGTCTGGCCCAGGGCAGCCCCGGCTGTGCCAAACAGGGGTCGCCCCGCAGGCCCCCTCACTAAATCCTTGCCAGATGTACCAAATATATGCACACGTATGATTTTCTTTTTTAAAATATTGTTTTATACAAATTTATTTCAAAATTGCATAGATGGACAATGTGTATGCATTGTAAGACACTCTGGGAAATGATTGCATTTAAATTAAGCTTTTGGTATTATTTAATCTTTGATTTTTGTTGCATAGTGTAATGCTGTGAGTGGTGAGTTTTTCTTTTCTGGTGTAATTAGACAGGTATTCCCGTGAAAGTGACAGTAGAAAGCAATTCTACATCTGAAACTGAAGACACAGAAGATTTAGATGATGTTATCCATAATCGTGATTTGGCAAAATCGTTAGATAAGATTAATGTAACAAAGTATCAACAATTACAGGTAAGAAACATGTTCTGTGCCTTAAATTCCATAAAGGCAAACTATATCAATTAAACCACGTTTTATTCAGAAAATTATGCTTAAGCTAATAACCAGTTATGGAGCAGGATTTCTGAATAACTTTTAATTCTTCTGCATTATGTGACACAGGCTTCCATTTCAAAAGATGCGTGTCAAATATGCACTGGATTTCCGATCTCCGAATAGTTCTAATGGAATGTGTGTGTTATAAGCATATTGTCAAATCGGGGCCATATTAAGGAGGAGCTTCACTTTATACACACAGCTGCCAAATGCATAATTTTTCTGTTCCAGTCTTGAATCATGGTTCACAAATCTTTTGATCGATGTTATTGCCTGTAGTATTTCCTTCCAAGTATTTCCTTTATAAATATAATTTAATGTTATTTCCAAGACCTAAATTATTCTGATGATGTGTAAAAAAAAAAAAAAAAAACCCCAAAATGACAACAACAAAAAAACCCTACCCTTTTTCTCTCTAGCACTTTTGCTCAGGAAGATTTTCAAGGTTTTCGCATGTTGGTGGGACTTAAAGTTTTATAGCGGCTTTCTTCTTTGTAGGTGATTTCATGTTAATTTGTGTGCAATACGTTGACATTGTGCTGTGCAGTGCCTTCAATGCTCTCATCAAGAGCATTGTGTCTAGAATTACGGACTTCCATGTCACATGCATATTGCACCAAAAACTTCTGTGCAGCAACTACAGTGCTTTCAGGGAACACTTGATACATTTATTCTTGATGTTTGGAGAGGGAGGAATATTACTTTCAGGACACACTGCAGAGACAGACAGTGTTTTTTTGCTTTGGTGAAGGGTTGTATTGTTGACCTATGTTGTCAGTGTTACCTGTAGTATTACATATAGAGCAATTGTAAGGAAAGGATAATTTGTGATTAATTTGAGCTTCCTAGGAGGTAAAACTACAAATTTTAGGAACCTACCCCAGAACTGGGCCTAAATTTCCTGTGCTTGTAAAGGTCCAGATTTTCCTGATTTTCTGAATTTGAAAACCAAAATACTTTTTTAGGCCATGGTTGCATATCTGACAGCACTGTTTAAGCAGTCTCGCACTGTTTCTGTGCCTTACCCATCCTTTTTATTACATTGATGCAAAGCGCAGTTTCACGTTATGGCAGAACTGAACAAACAACTTGTCACCATTGAATTGTGAGGTCTATTTCCCCTCTACCCTTTTGTGCTTTTCCATTTCTTGCTTCTGTCTTTTTCTCTCTTGTGTCTTTTTTCATGTTTACCTGATCATAAGGCAAGTTGATTCAACTTGCTAATCTGGAGAAAACTCATGTAGTTCAACAAGGAGAAGTGCAAGTTCTGCACCTGGGGAAGAAAAACCCCATGTACTAATATATGCTGAGGGCAGACCGTCTGGAAAGCAGTTTTGCAGAAAAGGCCCTGGGGATCATGATGGACACCAAGCTGAACATGAGCCAGCAATGTGACCTTGCAGCAAAGAAGATGAATGGCATCCTGGGCTGCATTAGGGGCAGTGTTGACAGCAGGTGGAAGGAGGTGATCTTTCACCTGTATTCAGTGCTGCTGAGGCCACACCTGGAGTGCTGGGTCTGTTTCTGGTCTCCCTAGTACAAGAGAGATATGGGCATAGTGGAGAGAGTCCGACAAAGAGCCACAAGGATGGTTAAGGGACTGGAGCATCTCTCTTATGAGGTAAGGCTGAGAGAGCTGGGACTGTTCAGCCTGGAGCAGAGAAGGCTCAGCGGGGATCATCATATTAATGTATGTAAATACCTGAAGGGAGGGTGCAAAGAGGACATAGCCAGGCTCTTTTCTGTGGTGCCCAGTGACAGGGTGAGAGGCAGTGGGCACAAACTGAAATGCAGGAGGTTCCTACTAGCATCAGGAAACACTTTTTCACAGTGACGGTGTCTGAGCAGTGGCACAGGTTGCCTAGAGAGGTTGTGGAGTCTTCCTCCTTAAGAGATATTAAAAAACCATCTAGACACAGTCCTGGGTAGCTTGTTGTAGGTGGTCCTGCTTGAGCAGGGGGTTGTACCAGATAACCTCCAGAAGTCCCTTCCAACCTCAACCATTCTGTGATTATATGGTATTTTTCCACATTAGTTTTCAGCCATCATAATGACTCACATTAGCTTATGTGATTGGGTGCGTTCCAGAACTGGAGTTCAGTAAGTAGCAGAAGTCTCTAGCTGATAATGTGAGAGGGGAAGTGGAGGACCCTTTTTATCTGCATTAATTTGGCTTAGGTACTGTCATTAAACAGCTCTTACTGCATCTTAAAGGCTGTCAGTGCTGTCTTTCTGGACTGCACTGCTAGAAGGCTCAGTCTTGTAGCTTCGATGTACATTTGGCACTCTCTGATGTATTTTAATAATTTTTTTTCTGCACAAAGACTAGAGGATTGTGTAAACTAGTGAATTGCTCAAAAGCAAATAATAAAGCACACATACTTGTAATTTAATGGTGACAAATATGTTTGCACAGGTGCAAAGCATCTTCCTTTAAATGTAGGCTTCTGATACTGCTTATGAGGAGATGTAGCGGCAGTGTTTGTCAGGTTTTTTTGTGAAGTCAGCCCATAACCATCAAATATTGGGTACATCTACAGTGTGATAAATCAAGTTTAAACAAAACTGCAGAACCTCCTAACTACTAAGCCTTTGCCCTTTGAAAATACAAACCAGCAATTCAAAGAAAAAGGTCAGTGCTATCATGTTCAGAATTCGCTAAAATCTGTGCACAACAAAAATACTATGGAACTAAGGTTTCTAAAGTAGAGATGTTTGCCAAAAAAACCTACACCCTAGAAACCTTAAAATACATATATACATATGCGCGCACACACTATAAATGGAACTGTAAGAATTCTTTTAAGTCTGTGGTACCTGTGACTGATCTTCAAAGCTAGATTACAGGATTTCAGCTTACATGTCAAATTGTGAATGTAGAACATTATAGTCGCTACTTTCTGTGCTCTGCTTCTTTATCTATAAAAGGATTTCTAGCGCCTATTATTTCCACACATTTTGAGGTAGATTGCAGTGAGACTGTGGTATTTGTTGAGGGTTCTCCTTAGAGATTTCCCCACCTCTCTATGCCTGGAGGTGATTTTGTTACATCATGGCAGTTAGATACTGTTAAATCTCTTCCCAAATACTGTCTTTGAAATGTGTTTTTTTCCTGTACCTTCTGACCTCTGAGAGTCTTTGTTATGTGTTCAGATGATAAAGATATGACTAGCTTTCTAGTTCCAGGGTTAGCTTGGTTGATGCTAGTCTAGGGATTTTAGGTTTGGACTTCAGCAGACAGCAGTGACAGACCCATAATGTTCACTCTAAGTGGTTGTCACTGAGAGCTATATCTACAATATTTTAGAACCTGCATCTTTGAATCAGATGCTGAAGTCCCTTGCATCGTACAAGACCTGTGAGGACCTCTTTGCATTTGTAGAAGGACTAGTTTTATTATGCATTCTGTTGCACACCAGTCTTCTCAGTTGATTGCTTGTATGAAGTACAGTAGTATGCTTTTGAATAAGCTTTTGATAGTAAACAAAGGATTTCTGTAGTTTTTGCATCTTTGCTCCTCTGTAGAACTGATTGATAATGTGTGTGCAAAAAGCAGTGACCTGTTACATATATGTGCCTGTATACAAGGTGTATAGAGAAATTAAGCTTTGTATACTGTTAATTCATATGGGTTACCCTCTGAAAAACAGAGTAGCTTGATAATTTTAACAGTTTTCACCTTTGGAACCAGAAGGCTGTGTTAAGGCATGCAAGAACAAAAAATTGTATTTTTGTATTCTTCCACTTCGAATGCTATAATTAAAGGTGACAATGCACTACTATCATATGAGAAAATGTGGTGATTGCTATCAAATCCTGACTACTGCTTACTGAAGCTGAGAGATTCACTACTTAGAACTAAAAGTTAAAATACAAGTGTCGGCATCTCACGAATACGACTGGAATATATTTGTTAGATGTTTGGGTTTGGTTTCGTTGTTAGTTCAGCACTAAGCTGTTTAACTCACTCAAACAGCTTGGATTGTGAAAACCTTACTTTTTCTGCTGAAGAACTAAGAGAAACCAATTGGAAAGAGTACAGTTCTTACAGGTCAGAATTTTGTGTTCCTACTGCTGCGATAAGGAATAAAATCCTGGATGAAGAATACATTCTAAAAACCTAGGTATAGTTGGTAAAGATTTTTTTTTTTTAGAGCCCAATTTGAGTTTTTGATGAGGTAGATGTATTTAGTTAAAAATGAGGTTTGAAAAGGCAAAGGGGAAGATGAGGAAGTAGATCAGGACATACATTGCTGATGGTAATGTCATAAGACCAAGAGACTTGTGCTATAATCTTGTGTTATCTATTGGTATATTGCAACTCTGTTAAGTGCATCACAGTTATTTCCACTTCCCTGTGTTAATTTTTTGCATTCTAGAGTTATGTACTGGTAGACCTCTGTCATGTATTTTTGCAGAAGATACATTATTGCTTGGAATGCCGTGTGCTAGTTGTTAATTGGACATGTTGAGTTTTTGTATAATATTGCATGTTGATCTGACATTTTGAGATAAATTTCATGATAGTTTATCTGTGTTTTGATAGTTTGAGCTGGACGAATGCATGGAAAAATTGAAGGAAGAACAAAGAGCCAGAGTAAAGGCTGAGGAACGGATAATGGAGGTAATGATACGTAACTGTTAGTCATCTTTACTTTTAAAGGAGGCACCAATCGAACTATCCACTTGCTTAATTATGAGTAATTATCAATGACCTCTAATGTGATAGCTTCCAGAGTTTCAGTTCAAAATCACATGGATCATTTACTAGCCTAAGGGCAGTGATGAAATCTGCATTTAGTAATGTGTGTTTATTCTGATACTATTCCAGAGCCTTGAACTCCAGGTCAAGCTACTCTTTAAATGTATTTCATTCATTTGGTGTATTACTTATTATCTGGGGCATCCTGATGTTTCCTTTTCTTGAGAAAATGATTAAATCTGTTTGCAATTTGCAGCAGATGGATAGTTCTTTGAGGTCTCCCACCTTCTTTGTCATGACTTGCACTGAAAACCTGTTTATTGCAAACGTTTAATTTGGCTTATTCTGTCCCTTTGATTGTTAAGTTTTGTTTCTGCAGGAACAAAAATGTCAGATGGTTTTCTGCATAGCATGTTGGCCATAGCCGTCAGTTGTCATGAAGTGCAGTTTTGCATTATGACAGAACCAAACTAACAACTTGTCACAATTAAATTGTGAGATCCATTTCCCCTCCATCCATTGTTGCTGACCTAAAAAGATCATTTTGCATCAATAAGTAGAATTTCTTGTAATAGAGTTGCATGTAAGATGGTGTGAATGAATGGATTTGGTTCTTAGATGTGGATTCTTAGATTTGGTTCTTAGTGGAATGAAAGTGGTGGTAACCTTTGGAACTTGATCAGCAAGTGGTGCCCCACAGTACAGGGAGCAGATAACCACAAAGGACTCTGCACTCTACAAGGTTCATTGTAGTCCTCCAGTGCGGCCATCCTCATCCTCCTGTAATGTGAACTGCACCAGTGGGCTCTGCTAGATATCTGTTGTTTGAATACCTAAATGGTTTTTAGGCTAAATACCAGCTGCAAGAGATCTTTTTCTGTCATGCTAGACTGCTTGGACCTACCACCTTGTCTTAGGAGAAGGGATAAACTAAATAGCTGTAATCTGTAAAATTGTTCATTTTGATGCCAGTTTAACAGCTACAATGCACTACACAGATCTATGGGTTTTTGTCCTTCTCTCATAAAAGATGAATGAAAGCAAGCCTGTGGTAGCAGTGATTGCGTAGCTGTAATCTTAAATGAGTATCTGAGTTAATGTTTCCCTCAAACACAAAATCCTGTATATCCTACAGTTATCATTCAACTTTCAATTTGTCATTGGTTTGATTAATGTTCAATGTGGAAAAAAAATTGGATCTTCTTAAACTCAGTTGTGGGATGCACAGTGCAGGGGAGCGATACAGTAGTATGCATTCCCTCTGATACAGAGGGGTGAATATAAGAGCAGCATTGGCCTTCATTAAGGTTTTTTACTAGTAAAATAAATTCTTTGGTGTTAATGTATTGTATAATACATGCAAAACAACATGATATGAAAGGTAATTTTTTGCTTGCACTTGCTGTGCAACATTCTGTACATATTGAAGACAGTGCTGAGCCAGCAGGTGTGAATGCCTGCAGCAGTTTCACTATGGTAGCATAGAAATGCAGCTGTGGCTGAACAAACCTGCACAGAGCTCAATGTAACAGTGCCCTGAATATCTCTTTTTTTTTTTTTTTTTTTTTTTTTCCCCTTTTCTCCATAGCTGGAAATTGAAAATGCAAGATTAAGGAATCTAAATATCTCCCTATCCGAGGTTCTTCACGCGCAGTCAGTAACCAACATGATTTTGGAAGATGAAGGTGTTCTAGGCAGCATTGAGAACTCCTTCCAAAAGTTTCATGCTTTTTTAGACCTCCTTAAAGATGCTGGGTAGGTTGTTACTTTACTGAAGTCTTACTGTTTCTGCTGAGATCTCTTTCCAAAATTATCCTCCCAAAGAAGTACGCTGCCTTCTCCCCCCCAGATCTCTAGGACTGTACTCGCAAAGAGCAAAGGAAGAAAAATTAACTGTGTACCTACTGTTCAGTCTTTCCTCAGTGGGAAAAACATGATCCAAGCGCTGTCCAGCTGAATTCATGTATCTGTGCTTGGGAAAGGCTTTCAAGAAGCCCATTCCAAAAGAGAAGAAAGCTTCTATTAAAGCATGTTTCCAAGTCTTTTTTGGATCACCTGTGGCTTTTAGCATTCCTATGATATGAAAGGCTCAAAATGCTGTTGAACTGGCTTCAGAAAGTGTCTTGTTGCCTTGGGCCCTGTTTTACTAATTGAAGTACAGAAATCTAGATGGATGAATCTGGCGTCTGTACTTAAATGATGGATTATTTATTATTGCTTGAAATATTTTAGAGAGTATTGATGAAAGTTTGTCGTAAGGCTCTACCACTGTACCTGCAGTTTCTCAGAGGATGGTTCATCCTTCCCATTTGTCAAAGAATTTCAGCGTAAGTTCTCAAACTTGTTTTCTGAAGCTTATGTAGCCAGGCGTGGCAATCTCATCTAGGAGAATGAAGGAATGATATGAAGATACATTGGAGTCTACTCTGCATGTTCAGAGAAGACCACAAAAGATTTTATTTGCCCTCCCTGACTCCTGCTTTCATCCACCTCCAAACTGTAACATGTAACTTAATGTAAAGTTCACCCTGAGTCTGTGTTCTACTGTTGTGCCAATCAATTGGTAGAGTTGCTGTTACTTCAAGAATTCATTTCAAACTTAGGAGGAAGGGAAAAATGCTTTTTCATTACATAAAAAATACATTTTTCAGATGGGCCCAGCCCATTCATGATAATAGGGAGCTGCTCTGAAAGATACAGAATCCCAATCACAAAGACAGCTCTTCTTAATAAGCTGTGCTATCAATTGACGGCTGCAACTTCTCACTTATTATTGAGGCTTAAATCACCCAAGTGGTAGGTTTGGCCAACTTGTAAGCTGGCAGGTGAAACAACATGACTGTATTTGTGAAGCATTTAATTGGATTTGGCTGTTGGAGATTATGCTAGTTTGGGAGATGTGCACCAATCTTCTGCTTGCATGACAGAGTTTTAATCTTTGTTCTGCCTGACAGGAAATCTGCTTGCCAGCACCCTGCTATTGAGATCAATGCTAACTGGGAGAACTTCATTCTTAGCCTCATAGTACTGAGTAAAGACTGACTGTTTTGACCCTGCAGGCTAATTTGTGCAAAGATAGGAAAATACCTTTAGCTACTTATTTTCATCTTTATTAAGCTGTTTTGGGCTTCTCAGAAAATAATGGAAAAGCTATCTTCAAAGTTTCAGATTTTCTTTCTTCTTCTGGTTTTGAATGTTGAGGTCTTTCACAGGCCAAGAATTTTTTGTCATTTTCTATTAAACTTTACTTTACAGACTCGGACAACTTGCTGTATTAGCTGGGATAGACCAGTCAGATTTTGGTCTTTTGGGGCATCCACAAATGAATTCTACTGTCAGTAAGCCTGCTAACATGCTAAAGGAGAAGTCTTTTGAAGAAGACAGACAAGAACATACCCAGAATAGCAAAGTAAGTCTATAGATGGAATTGTAATGGCGGTGTAGTTGATGCTATTTAATGTACTTTTCAGCTGTTATCCCCCTCTGACTGAAAGTAATGATTACCAAATGATTCATGAAGTTATTATTGCAGTCTTTTACTGTAGCTGTATTTATACAGATCATAATAATTCAATCATTATTGTAAGCTTTTTAAGTGATTACCATTTGGAACGGAAACCATAGTATTTTGTAATGTACTAAAGAAAGTGTTGGTGGTAATTATGTTGTTTCTTATTCTGAAATATGAAGTTCCAATAGTGGTATGCATCCATTAAAAATGGAAAAATACCATGACTAGGTTTTTTGGAAACATTTAATAATGAGGTATAGCGGTTTAAAAAAACTTAGGGTAGGGTCTTAGGGTAGTACAATATGCCTATTGAAAAGCACGAATTTGCATTGAAGTAATTGCAGTATATATGTCCAGTCCTGTTCGATTTCTACATGTGCCATGCTGTGAATTTCAGACAACTACAAATGTGCACTATTAACAACATCAGGTTTTAGTTTCTACTGTGAAGTCAATAAATAGAAAAGCTTCTGGATTTTTCAAGGGAGGCTCAAGTTCCCTTGGCGGCGGGGGGGGGAGCAGAGAAAAGACCAGGCTTAAGTTTTTAAGGCAATTAAAAATGAAGATACTGGCAGCCTACAACCTTGTCCAAACTGGATAAAACTGTCATGCTAAGAATCATTCTGCATTCCAGTATGTTTCTTATACCCAATGTCTTCCCCATTAAGTGTTCCAAATTCCTCAAGAACACCATGAGCTTCTAAAACACGATGGTAAAAAGTGTTGGGTTTTTTAGTGGCATGGAAAGCAATTTCCAGTTTTGCAGTTTGAATCTGCTAAAATTATTTCGAGTAATAGAGCAATTCTCATTATAGCTTCTTTGACGTTTGTTATAGTTTGGCTTGCCACAGTGTTTTCAGCTGATGGAATCTTCTGCACTGTGACATTAACTTGTTCATGCAGTTTGTTTGAATCATTGTTTTTTCTAATTCAGCTACATTTAGAAGCCTGAACTTAAAGTTGTTTTTAAGTATACACAGCAAAGGATGATTACAAAAAGTTTTAACTAAGAGTTATACTATTCTCATGCTTATCTCCTAGTATTGGTTAGTTCAGATTCTTGTAGCAGCTAGGTATTATGGGATAGACTGTTGGAACCACACTACTGTGAACTGTGAGCAAATATAATGAATTGGAGGTATTTCAGAATGATAGACATGATTGCGCTTAGGCTGCTTCAGTATAACTGATCCATTTCTGTAGTATAAAGTTCAAGCTAGACGTGAAACTGTAATATGTCTACTCTGTGTCATTATCACCCTAGCAATCTTCTGAAACTTGCTTTCTTTGAAAGGTAGTAAAGGTTGTGTGATTGATATTATCTCTGAATCTTTTCTATGTTATGTAAAGGCTTTATTTTGCTATGCAGATTTTAGTATGTGGCACTTGCAATACTGGATTTTTTTTTCCTCTAGTTACATCAGTATCTTACTTGGAATCTCTTATTTTAGAACAGAGCTGGGGACACCCAAGCTTCTCTTCCTGGCATGTTTCAGTCCCAGGTGGTTGTGAATAATGCCTTCTCTGCTCTTAGAGAAATACAAGAACGTCAGACTGCTGGGCAACAGTACCAGCCAGGCTCATGGAAGGAAAATGAAGCTCAAACAATTAACCAAAATAGAGAGGAAGAGCCTCAAAATGGTACTCCAACGTTCTCTGAGAGGAGAATCAAACAAAATGAACAAGCAAAAAGACATCACTCAGCAAGGCAATTGATTACCACCCTGCATTCGTTTTCCGATTCCAGTGTACGTATTAAAAGTAATGGTAGCAGAATATCCAGTGATGCTTCTGGTGAAAAAAGCAAAAGTTGTTCATCAAAGAAATACATCCCTAGAATAAACGAAACGTCAATTCCAAATGATGGAGCAAGAGGAGACCAAAGTAGACTGCAAACAGTAAACCGCTCTGGAACTGATACTATAGGATCTGGCTCCGAAATACGAGAAAGTATCCAAAGTGTTAGCAGCATTTGAAATGGTTCTAAAATGTTTGGACTGTTCTTTATACTTGTAAGATTAAAAATATATTTTGGATGCCTCAGTATAGTTTGTGATTTTTTGGTAAAGTAATGTAGGCTTTGTAACCTTTTAAAGCATTGCATGCTGCTTAGTATTGCTGTTTCATGCGTGCATCACTTGTCACTAGATTTTTATTTTTGGAAACATGTGATACACTGGTAGAATGGTAGCCCTCAGTTTGTACTGTATGAAAAGGATTCCTGGCATATGGATTTTGTTGTGTATCGCCGATCTCGTTATAGAGTGTAAACTGCTTTGAGCTAATAAAATTAATTTCACTACACATTTTTCAGTGTTTATTTCCAATGTATTGCAATGGAAGTGGAAAAAATGCTTTTAGGGCAAACATCAATTCATGCCTAACAGTGTGTGGGTATGACATTCCCAAAGGTAGTGGAAGATTCAGATTCAAAAATGAGCCCAGAAACATCTCTAAAGGAAGTATTTAAATACAGCTATTCTTCTTTATTGCTATGACTACAGATCACAGAATAATACATATGGAAAGGAACCTCTAGGGGATGTCTAGTCTAACTCAATTAGGTTGCTCTCAGGACCTAGAGAAATGTGAGAACATAAAACTAAAAGAATATTGTTGTCTTAAAGCTCCTGGGGTTTGTCCCCCAGCTTCTTGTTCCTGTCCTTTTGCACAGGCAGCTGATTTGCAGCTTCTGAACTACGGCATAGGGTAACACAGATTTTGATTTGCCTCATGTGGCACAGAAAAGCGTGTTTTGCACCAGGAATAATAATAAGATGCATTTCAGTGCGGCTCTGAAAAATAAAGCAGTATCTTTCTTTATATTTGTACACTTGCCTGAGTGCCATAAGAAGGCAATCAGTCAAAAGCCTAATATAATCCTTCACTAACTACTGTTTTGTATCTAAATGGGAGTTCTGTAAAATTAAACTTATTAGGAAGGGTTGTAGAGATAAGGAATATGTTAAACATTTAAGCAAATTTTTAGGAAAAGTGGTTTTAAGCAACATAAAATTTACATTTGTAAGAGTGAAACAACCTGAAAGTGTCAGTTTAGGATTTAAGCCCAGGTCATTTGGTCAACAGTAGGAGTGAATTTTGCTTTTGAATGGACCAGTCAATTTTATTTCCTTAAAATAAATTCTTTCTATGACTTTTTTTTCCACATGCGTGTGCTTGTGTCAGTCCCGATATAAAAAAAATTTCTGAAATCACAGTGGCTCTCTCTGGGAGATAGTAGAATCAGACATACAATGCTTATCTTTATGAGAAGTTCAAATGTTGAAAACTCATGACATTGTCCAGTGGTCATGAAAAGCTGCCTTTTTACAAAACATAGAGTTTAAATATTTTGCCTTTATTTCACTGTCTGCAGTGTTAGCTGAGATTTTGGATGATCATAATATTTTAACCTGTTTGATATGGACTTTCTTGGCAATGTGTATTCCATTTGTAGAGTGAAGAGGACAGAGGGTGATGCAGCAATGGAAGATGTTTTTCACATACAGGAATTAGGCAAGACGATTTGGGCTGAACTGGAGGAAAAAAAATACTATGTAACTTTGTTTTTACCGTTACTTGTCCTGCGAGTTCTGGAACACAGAAGATCTGTAGGAGCGCCTGAGTCCAATTGCTGGACAGTTATGAAGAAACTCATGAATCCTCAAATGGAAATTTTCTACTGAGCAAATAGCATGAGATTACCTTGGCTATTGCAATATTGCACAGGTAATTACACAATGAAAGTACATTATTTATACAGACTTTGTCACTTCAGAATAATAGCAGGTAATATATTAATCTATGCAATTTTTTAGATATTCTCCCAAACATTTGAGGTCTATTGCGTCAGTCATGATTCTTTGCTTGGGATTTTGGTTTGATTGAACAATTACATGCAATCAGTTTCTTCAGCATTAAAATGCTACGTTTACTTTTTAAAACTAAAACTCTAAAGCTAATCACTGTGAAATGGTGGATAAAATTATAAATTCAAAACAGCCTGGATTTGTGAGGTTAGGAATTACAAATCTGTTATTTGTCCCTAAAAATATCTTAAAGAACTTGAAACAGTCTGTATTGTGTGCCTATAAGCAGGTGGCATAAATACCTTTCATGTTAAATACTACTCGTACGTGCTTTTAAAGTATGAATTATGTCAAAAATGTTCATGTAAAGCAAAATTGACCAGGCAGTATGTAACTTAGTTGGACACAGTTCTTTCAGAGGGATTAGTACTTAACCATTATTTTTTTTAAAAAAACAGAAAGATAAAGGATTCTCCATCTCGCCTCTGATGCTGTTGTGTAGCACTCTTACTGTGAGAATCTGGAGCGCACACTTTGTATATAGTTGAATGTTGGATCTAAAGTCAGTAGAGATAATGGATGTAAGTTACCTGGGGAAGAAGTATTTTTTAAGGCTATCATGAATATTTCAGAAGTTTCAAGGTTTCCACTAACAATTTAAAAATTCATTTCCAAAAAATATCTTGTATATGTAAATAACAATTATTTTGTATGTATAAATATATTTAAGAATAAAGTATTTTAATAAAAATAAAAATTTTTGTGTGTGTATACATACATGCTAAATGATTATGAAACCATTTTACCCTGAGTTTGGATATAAACTGTTTCAACCTCTTGCTATTAGTTAATGTTTTACATATTTGTCTGTGTTCTTGTTTGACATAAAGCCTGAAATCGATAGGCCAGCTATTTGCTAGAGAACATGTTACTGTTTACTTGCAAAACTCAAGCATTTTTTTTCTTTTCACTTGGGCTTGCCAAGAATTACTTTTCACACTTGATAATTGCAATATTTGGAACCAGATCTCTGAAAAACAAAATAACTCCAAACCCTTTTCTGAACTGCCTGCATCTTGTTTTGAGTCCCACGAAAATTTGCTAGTCCCACTAGTTTGCTGGACCAGACATCCCCGCTGCCTCCTGAATGAGCTGCCAGGTTGTTATGTAGTCAGCATTATTTGACTTTTAATAATGACGTCAGTTTGTCAGTTATTGTACCAGACAGAGAACTTGTGTGCACTTGCTCGCCTTGAGCGAGCTGGTTCTTTTCCAGCAGTAGTCGATGAAGGTTTTTCTGTCCAGCACAACATGAAGTCACAATGAACCCAACAAAAGTTCACTGAAAACTCTGAAACTTTATTTAAATATTACACTTTCTGCGATTTTTTTTATGTTTTGTTTTGTTTTTCCAGTTACACATCACAGTAAATACAGCTCTCTGCTTTTGCATTATGTAAATTCATGTTTATCTGCAGGGATTTGTGGCACTTGATGGGTCAGGTTCTCTGTCAAATGCTAGAAGCCAGAAGCATTCCTGGAAGTCATGGTTTTGAAAGCTTGTACTTTATATTGGATGACTATGAATGTTGATATAATGAATTGATGGTTTTTTTAATGTAATAAAAATATTAAACCATAACTGCTGGTAGCACAATGTTAAAATAGGCGAAATTTCAGTTCAATAGAAACAAAACTCGGGCATGACCTTTACTATTCCTCTGCATTCTCTCCAACTGCAAAAGCATAATAATTCCTTGCATGTGTAGCAAAAATGGACTATTCTGTGTTCAGGAAACTGTCTGGTTTATACATCCTTATCAATTTTATTTGCTCCTCATCAATGCACAATGTGAAATGGATTTTCTAAAGCTCTGGGTGGTGAGGCTTCCAGCACAGTTGTCCTCTGATCCCATGGGAGCTGCTATTTTTGACCATTCTGGTCAGGATGGGACTTTCCTGAACTGAAAAACTACAATACCTGATATTTACTCCCTGTGCTCTGAGCCGATACCAGCACCAGCTTGCCTAGTTTCTATTTTTGTGTTCTAGTTCTTTGTGCCAAGGTTTGAACTACACTTTTAATTCCAGAGTTTTAATTTTCCTTGTGGCTTGTGCCACACAGGTAGGATTCAAGGCTGATCCAGCTCCGGTGTCGAAGCAGTTCCCGTAGCAGCGGCCAAGACTTCCTGACCTGAACCACCAACCTAAACTATTTCTGACTGCTTCCACTACCCCTTCCCACCCTGGATACCTTTTCCCCAGCAGGCTGGAGTTCGAAGCTGCCTCTCTGGGCAGGTGTAGGCAGTCTGGGTTCAATATTGGGAAAAGCGCTTGCCTCTTAAGCCTGTTTCTGTTTGAGACTCCAGTAAAAAACATTATGTTGTAGTCACATCCGTGTTGTTACTGAGCATTTCAGTTGAGGCTTCTATTTAATTAGAACTAATTTTAATAATTAGAAGTAACGTAGTTGTTCTGGGTGTTGTGGTCTGACTCATACTTTAAAAACACCTCGGTGTTTTGAAGAGAATGTATCCAGCTTCTAATGTCCATGAAGTTTGCTATTACCTCTTTGGAACTGAGGAGGGTTCTGCTGTCTGAAAGCGAGTTTGGTGGGTTTTTCTTAAGCTATAGCCATTAGTCGAAATGAAGGTTATCTTTGCTCTAAAACCACTGTCTCTGTTTACAGCAATCTTTCAAACAAAATAACTTGCATAAGGTGAAAATCTATTAACTAAATACCAGATCAGGCTGTAATCTGTAAATTCTTTTCATCGTTCTAGCTATCACCTGGCTTGGCAGGAAAAGGAACGAATTCAAGTAGGCAGCATTTCTTCAGTGAGATAATTTGTAATGAAAAGTGACCTTCGTTATACAAATCTCAGTATTCACAAAATAATTCATTTCTGAAAAAAATGCAGATTTGGTATGCAGGTGATTAATGTTGATGGTAAACTTGGTGAACACGCATGGGACTCAAGTAGGGTCAGCATTACAGGTAACAGACTAAGACTAAGGTGTTCAAGAGCTGTGCTTTAGGCAGCTTCATTTGAGAACCACGAATCTCGTGCAAGATACTTGCAAATCATGGGATTCTGCAAAGCCCATCTATTCTCAGTCATACTTACTGGCTTGTTTTGTCAAAAGCTACTGCCTTTAAATCAATTCTGAACACTGGCTGTAAGGCAGTATGTCTCTCACAGAAACAATTAGAAGAAATCGGGTGAGCTGAAGCCTTTCCTTTGGTTACAACAGTTGAATTGTATTAACTCTATGTTTTCAGTGAACTTACAATAAGGTGTCTGTGGAAAAAATGGTTTAGTATTTAGGAATATTAGCCTAGGATTTGGCAGACCTCAAGGTAAGTGCCAGTTCTGCTATCCATTCCGTGAAATTAATTAAGTTTCACAGCTCTCCTGGTTTTGTTCCCGTTCTGTGAAGTCCAAATCGCAACTTGCCTGCAGCGGGTGTTTGGGGAAACGGTGCACCTTAGAGAAGGTAGGGATCCTGCCTCTCTGTGAGGAAAGAAATCCACAGAAAATGCGAAGGCGTTTGGGCGCTGTGACACCACCTCTTCCGAGATGAAATACGACCTGAAATTCATTGTAACTGTTGATTGCTGTTTTTAGTTTCTCGTGCACTCGTACAGATTACTTTTGGGACAAGCGTCCCCGCTCCGCATGGGGAAAAAAACCACAGTAAAGTTACCACAGGACACGCATTCTCTGTCTGTCTACCCACCCACGCACCCACGGCTGTACGCGCCGGAAACCTCGGCAAGGCACGCTGAAATCCCTGTGAGTCCTTCCCCGGAACCCACCATTTTTGGCTTCCTCGGGCGAAAAAAGCCACTCCGGCCACTTTCGCGAAGGAGGATCCACCTGGGACAAGCGGGGGCGGGGCCGCCTGGCGAGCCGCAACCCACTGGCGGCGCGCCCCGCCCCGCCCCGCCCCGCCCCGCCGCCGGTCTGATCACGCTGCCTCCGCCTGGCCGCGCTGCCAATAGGCGGCCGGGGCGCTGCCGGGGGGGCCAATGGGCGGGGTGTCGGCTGCAGTCCCGCCCCCTGGGTGTGTGTGACAGGAGCCAATCGGTGGGCCGGCGGCGGGGGGTTTATACCGGCGGGGGCCGCTGGCGCGGCTGGTGGGCAGCAGCGGCGGCGGAGGCGGTAGCAGCAGCAGCAGCAGCAGCAGCACCGGCAGCGGCGACGCCATCATGGAGTGCGGGCGGCAGGTGGCGAACTTCGGAGCCGGGCCGGCGAAGCTGCCGCGCTCCGTGAGTAGCGGCCGGGGATCCTTCCCGGCGCGGGCTGGAACATGTGCGCGGGGGTGGGTGTCCTCGTCCCGCTGGCGCTGCGGGGGAAGCCGTGCTGGCGGGGGCCGGCGGCTTTGCCTGCGCGCTGAGGGGCGCCCTCGGCCGGGCTGAGGCGGTGGGGCAGCGGTGGGTGCCCGCCGGGCGTCGCGGCGCGTTCTGCCTCCCAGCCCCGCTGCCCGGGGGCTCCTCGGGGCTGGGGAAGCTCGAGTAAATAGTCGGAAAAAGAATTGCCCACAGAGCAACGGAACCTCACTTCTTCTCCCCCTCCCCACCCGATTAAATGCCCTGGTAGGTTTGTTTTTTGGAAACGCGCCCTAATGTGGTTTTAGGATTGGTCTCGCAGAGTTTTTCTCCGATCTGGCCGTTCATCGAGGGTTATGTCAGTTTTCGGATGGAAGATAAGTCCTCAGATGCACAAGGGTACCTATGTTGAATATGTTGTTTGTCAGCTGTGAAATAGCATGGTAATTCCCTGAGAAGTCTTTATTTAAAAAATGATAATGAGCATAGTGTGGACTCAACCCTCTGGAAAGTTGCATCAGCAGCCATAGATTATCCAGTTGCATGTGGAGAGGGGGCGGTTTCTGCCAAATTGCACGCATCTGACTTTGAACTTAAGAGTTATATATTGTGGGGTTTTTTGTTCTTTTCTTAGTTTCCTTCGTAGTTTTCTTCATTATTTTATGTGTTATTTCTTTAGGTAAACAAATTTTCTGTACAGCATCTTCCCCCCGCCCCTTCTCTCTTCTCATGGAAACATCCTTTGTGGATTATGTACAAAAAAATTTGTTGTTCTGTCTTGAACCCTTTGGCTGTGAAAGGGGCTTTTACTAGAACTGCTGCAGTATCCAACTCTCCAACAGAGAGTACCGAGAATGGTGTTTAGGGTTTGAGGAGAACATAGCTGAACTCCATATTATTAATCTGTTTTCCCCTCTTGAAAATGCAGTTTTCTTAAATGGACTACTGTACCACCTCCATTGCTTCGCTTTGATTGTGGGCTGATGCTGTGTGTGAAACGCTCGGACTCACTGAAGCAAGAAGGTGGACAGAGCTCTTCGTGGCTATTATAAGGCATATCAAATGTCTATTGTAAGGCATGTACAGATTGTCAGGCAAAGAATGTTACTAACAGAATTGGATTTTATCCAGCAGTTTAACAAGCACTTTCTAATAGTCTGTGAGTTCCCTTTGACTTTTTCCCCTCTTCTGGCATGAGTAAGTTTGCATGCGAAACACAGTGGTTAAAACTTCACAAAAAGCAGCACAGTCGTTTCTGGTTGACCTCTTGGTGACCAGCTGTTACAGTTGACAGGCCATGGCAGATACGCTGTCAGCAAGGTAGACTTCTTGTTCCTGCAACTGTCCAGAGCATGTGGTTTCTTGGCAGATCCTGGGGCGCATGCATACAGCATTTGTTTTGGTGGCTTTTCTACTGGGGCTCCCTCTCCTCCTGCTTCCGTTAAGAGGAACTAAGAATGTTCTGGCTCTCGCACATGAATTTACTGAAATCAGAAGCTGCAGATCTGATGGTTAGAATGTAATTCCACTTTGAGATATGTGAGCTATGGGAGAAGAAAGAAAAATGGACGGTTGAAGCAGCAGGTTACCTGGTTAGGGCTCCTAGGAGTGACCTGCGGTTTTTGGGTGTCTCAAAATTTTGCTTCATTTCTTAACTTTCAATAACATAGAGAGGCCCATCTTCAAAAAGTGCAGGACTTCATTCTGTGAAACCAGGCCTTGCCCTGTTGGCTCAGTTTGAGTTACCCACTTCCCCAAGCTGACTTTTTCTGTGTTCCTCAATACCTTGGTTGTCCTATTTGCACAAGTGAAAGAACACAGGGTGGAGGGGATTTAAGATGCTTGATTAGAAAGAGTACACATGCAAATATTAAGCATCTGTAAAAGGTTGCGAATTCCATCCAACTCCTAGAAATCATACTGAAATCTAGAAAAGTAACTGTTGAAATAATAACTTAAAACATGGTCTCAACAAGTGTATGATTTCATTGTGCTATCTTATGAAAAGCCTTCAGCTACTGGATACAATGAATTTATATTGGTGACAATACTTTGTTAATGTCACTTGGCAAGGGTCAGGTTATCGCAATATGGAGCAGCTGGCATATGCATGATGCATCAGTGACTTCAGACAGTGGAAAATTCCCTTAATTTGTTTGTGGATTTCTTTCTTTTGTTAGGTATTATTAGAAGCACAGAAAGAATTGGTGGACTACAAGGGACTTGGTATAAGTGTTCTTGGTAAGACTTTAAAAATTCTCTATTTTTCAGAATGTAGATGTTTACTAAATTGTTTAATAAGAGTTTCTGATCATGGTATTTCAACTCCTTTTCTTTTCTAATACCTTATTCTGGTAACATGTATGTCCAGCGAATACTTTTTCACACTGTTTTTGTACTATTCGTCAGGAGACCATAAAATGATATGTAGCCAGATGTTTCATGATCCAAAACAAACGACTAGAGACAAAAAAGATAACTAACCACATATAAAACATTAGTACTTTTGGATATGCATGGGGGTGTGTGTGTATGTGTGTATATAGGCAATATATAAAAAAGGATTTCATATCTAATCTATAAAGTACTATATATGTATACACATACTATACATAGATATATATACACACGTGTATAATATATGTATATAGATGTATAGTATCTTATATACTATGTGGCAAAATGCTTCAGATTTATTTGGTGTATGGCATCCTTCCCATTAGGAAGGCAAGGCTGTCCTGTCGTAAGGAGGAAGTGTCTTCTCTGCCATATGGGTAGCTGACTGGCTTTTTAGCCCCAGTGGCCAAAAATTTTATGCAACGAAATGGTCAGCATTTTACCAGTCCTGTGAAACTGTTTGGTTGCTAAAAGTAGAATGTGCAGCAGTCTCTGCAGGATTGGGATTCATGTCTAAATTATATGCTGTTACAGATTGAAGAAAGAATAGTATGTATTTTATAAAAGGAATTAATATTAATTGTCCTTAACGTTTAATTAGGAATACTGCATGAAGAAGCCTGGTTAAAAATAAAAGAACAAACTAAACTGCTGTAGCTTACTCTATACTTGCGACAGCATTAGTAGCAGAGAACATTCTTAGAGTGAGAAAAACGTACACCTTTCTAGGGGGTATTATTTCCACGCAGATGTAGCTGTTCCTGGGGTTAGTAAGGTGATGTGGATGCCAAATGTGAATGGACTGGGTTTGCCTGGATCTGGACAAGGCTGGAGGTATAAGTCTTCAGCAAAAAAAGGAGTTGGAACTGGGAATGGCAGCCTTCAGGCATTTTGGGTCTGTAGTGTGAAAGGTTTATAGCTTAACACAATTTTTAAATTGCATTCATGTATTACCATTTTGTTTCATGTTACTTCTTCTTTCCTTTCCACCGAAGAAATGAGCCATCGGACCTCAGATTTCACAAAAATCTTAAATACAGCTGAAAATCTTATGCGTGAATTGCTGTAAGTGAATTACTTCTTGCATATTTTTGTTTTATGCTTGTGCTAGTTGCATGGATAATGACTAATGTGGAGACCTTTCCGCGTGCTTGTGTGGTGTGGTTTTTTTTTTTTTTAGATACTGTGTCTGATAGAGTAATAATCTTGGAGAGGACATGAGTGTTCTGTTTGTCTGGTGCTGATTTATTTGAATGTGACAAAGGGCTTTAATGAGGTTAAGATGCTTTTTATGTGCTACTATATGTTGACTTTCTTCTGAAATTTTAATTTTTGTCACCTTCATAGAATTCAGGAAGGGCAGCAACTTTCTTCAAGAAAAGTGAAAACAATAGAAATCAGTTCTCTAGTGGTATAGAGGTGATCTGTAAATTACTCATCAGTCTGATTTTACTAACATAAATTCCATGGGTGTGTGTTAGAATCACTGATCAAGAGCCCTTTTTCTAATGGTAGTGTGACATATTTTTAAAAGTTTGAAATAAATATATTGTGTATTAGAATTAATGTAGTTAATAATGATGGTCATTTCATATCAAAGTTGACTCTCAGTCACAGCCAGAATTATTGACAGAGGGGTTTTAATGAATCATTTGAACAAGTAACTCTTGTGACTATGAACAATTCCTTATCACACTTGGTTTGCAAGTGTGATTGACAGTACAGTTGCACATCCAAACTGAAGGGTCTCAGTGCTGAATTCTACTGTGAGCACTTTGGTGTGAAGTTCTTAGCCTGACAGAAAAAC
This sequence comes from Burhinus oedicnemus, assembly GCA_008921705.1. NCBI lineage: Eukaryota > Metazoa > Chordata > Aves > Charadriiformes > Burhinidae > Burhinus > Burhinus oedicnemus. The sequence goes on from VFFE01007972.1 coordinate 1,264,072, forward strand.
CATGAAGCTAGCAATAGACAAAATTACAAGTGAGCATTAATTCTGCTGGAATATCTTTCAAGCTTGTCTGTACTATGATAGTACAGCTACTCAGGAGTAAATTTGTTTAATGCCATCCAAGGGGGAAAAAGCTTATTTTCAGCAAATTTTTATCAGTAAAATGTATAGCATTACTCTTAATACTTGAGTTGTTACTCAAGACCAGTGCTGAAGTAAGTTAATGGGATTTGGTCTAACCTCTTGCCAAAGAGTCTTCTAAAATGACAGTCTTCTTCCTCAGTTGCTGTTAAATGCATAATATCAAGTAGTATTCATCCTTTGTTTTCTGGGAATAATATAAATGGTTATTTCTTGCATGCAGAAATATACCAGAAAACTACAAAGTTATTTTCCTCCAAGGAGGTGGATCTGGTCAGTTCAGTGCAGTCCCACTTAATCTTATCGGTTTAAAGGAGGGAAGACATGCAGATTATGTGGTTACTGGAGCTTGGTCAGCAAAAGCAGCTAAAGAAGCAGAGAAGTATGCCAAAGTGAATATCGTTCATCCAAAACTAGGAACCTATACAAGTAAGTTGATGATTACATCCATCGATGTGAATGCTTAGCTTTTAGAATCACTCTGAAAATTGGTCCAACTCAGCTATTGGGTTATTGAATATTAACTAGTTAGAGTTGACTGCCTGGCACTGAGAAGATTGCCTGCCACATCTCTCCATGTTCATCACTGGGAGATCTGTTAGATGGTTTAACAGTCTCCAGTGGAAAAGAATAGTGAAACTAGAATGAGCAGAAAATAAGTGGCAAGAAGCAAAGGTGTATTGGTAGGGAAATGGTCTGTGCTATCTGATTTTCTTTTTTCTTTCCTTTCCTTTTTTTGTTTATTTAACTGAATTCTTAAGCTATTTGCAGGGGTATTGTGTGGTATTTCAGTTTCAGGTACACTTGGTAATGAGATTGCTCTGAAACTTACAAGCGTGTCTTGGATCTTAACCTTATTGGCCCGAGAGATGGGAGACCTGTATTCTGTTATCTTCTTTCAAGGGTTTCCAAATACTTCCCCACCCAGGTGTTGTAACAGGCAGTTGGCTCTGGAACAAAAAAGGTGTTTTCAGCTCCTCCTTTTGAAGCTTCTTAATGGACATGACATAATCTGAATGACCACAGTGTAGAAGGAAAAGGCACTGGGGATTTTTATGAGAGAGTCTGTTTCAAGAAAATTTTAAGTGTATAATTTGTCACTGGGTATACGTAAATAATTCTTGGAGCAGGGACACCTGAATTCTGGTTTCTACTCCTGCTAGTCATGCTTACTTTTCTTCCCTCTGGTCCAAATTACAACATTTAAACTGGGAAGAGTGGCAACAGGAAAGACAAAGAGTGTCCCTATACGAGCTAAACTGCTGATTAGGAAGATAAGTTTATATCTGAGGTACGGCAGGGAATTGATCCTACAACTTCCCAGTCCAGGGGAGTGTGTTCACCATTTGGCAGCTGTAGATAAGGGGAGGGGCAGAAAATAATGCTGGAGGCAATAGCAGCACTTCTTCGCCCTCATGTTTTGGAGGAGAGAAGAAAGGAAGAGCAGCCCTCTGTTCTGTGCTGTCAGGGCATGCCTGTATGTTGCCTGTTGACAGAAGAAATCTTAGTTTTGTAAATCAGTTGCAAAGTTTAAACGGTAGGTAGGTATGTAATCTTATTTTCAGCTTGGACAAGACTGACGTGCTTCTGGGAGTGCACAGAAACACAGCCTTAGAGAACTTTGCCAGTGAAAATTTGGATGCTTCGGTGGTTCCAAAAGCATGAGGAGGATTCTTGGACCCAGGGCCTGAATTCCTCTGAAATGCTCTTTTGGACCCCTAGGGCAGTAGTTTGTAGTCTGGGATTGCAAATGTGATGAAAATGCCTTGAGGAGTAAGGGCCGAAAACCAGAAGGGTGTTTGCCAGCTTAATGATGGCTCACCACAGAATTTTGGGAATGCGCTGGTGTTTTTCCTTTGCAGATAAATGATATCTTCCTAGTAACAAGATAATTAATACTTTATACTGCAAAATTGTTCTGGGTTTGCACTGAAGTCCCATGTTCAAGTAAAATTGCATGCCAGGAAAATTACTTGTCTCTAGTGACCTTTGGTTTTCTTTTCTGTCTGCCTCAGACATTCCTGACCCAAGCACTTGGAATCTTAATCCAGATGCATCTTACGTCTATTACTGTGCTAATGAGACTGTTCATGGTGTGGAGTTTGACTTTGTACCTGATGTCAAAGGAGCAGTCTTGGTTTGTGATATGTCATCAAACTTCCTGTCCAGACCTGTGGATGTTTCTAAGGTACAGTATAGGAGACAGTGGCTGCACAAAGCATTTTCAAGCTTGAATGCATGTAATTACACACTTTGAAATGTCTGGATGGCCAGAGATGCTGAGCAGTGAAATTAAGGAAATAATATTTTGTTAATTAGGTATCTGATAGTGGAGACAAATGGTGAAATTTAGACATTGAAATCTCAAACTTTATCTGTCTCTTTATCAGTAAAAACACTGAACTATGTTGAAATTGTTCATGTTAATAGGTGTCCAAAGTTTTTTGTCTACTGTGTGGTCTTCACTGATGTTGCAGCAGAAAAAGATACCTTCTGAATCATATTTAGTCTGTAGTGTATATGGCTATAGCAGGATACTGTGAATCAGAATTTTTGGTGCTGTCTCTTATGTGGAAAATCTGTAATGCCTTTTAACTGCTAAAGCTTCATGTGCATCATGATTACTGTGTCTGTTTCATAGATAATACAAAGGCAGAACATAGTACTTGCCTATGTTTGTAAATGTGTTATGAGGGGAAAGTGTTACTGACTAATCAAGTAGTGTGACCTTTCTTATCTGTGTGTAGCAAAAAGGGGCAATAGTTAGTGCATTCATTTTGGCCTTTCCTCATCTGCCTCTTTGTACAGGTGGATTATATGATGCCTGTTCTGAATTACCAGTTGGTTGAAAATACTGTGATCTATGTATGAATTTGTTTTTGGTGAATTTGCTTGGAGTAGTGTGAAATGGGGACAGGCTGCCTTGAGAATTATTTGTGGCTACTAAATAAATATTTAGCAAATCATTGGAAAACTTGAAGGTCATCACAACCTCGGTTGAATGAAGATAGATGGTTCTGATAATAGACATACATGGGATAACAATGGTAGCTGTAAGTGCACTTTGAAGTTGGAGCTTCTCCTACCTCTTCTTTGACCTACAACTTGCTCATATTCAACACATTCTTGAAGTTGTTCAGCTGAGTTGTATGCCTGTTGTATAATGATACTGGTGTATGACTCGGGTATAAAATATACTAGTAAATGCATGTAGCAAGTCCTTCTTTTCTTCTTTCTGTTAAAGTTTGGTGTGATTTTTGCTGGTGCTCAGAAGAATGTTGGCTGTGCTGGAGTTACTGTTGTAATAGTACGTGAGGACTTGCTGGGATTTGCATTGAAGGAATGCCCTGTAGTACTGGATTACAAAACACAAGCAATGAATGGCTCTTTGTATAACACTCCACCTTGCTACAGGTAATGTACCTTGCTATTTAATATCTCTTACTCAGAAAGCTACTGCACTGCCATCTGCTGCTCTTACTGAGAAAAGTTTCAGAAGTTGAGTATTTGCTTTCAAGTCACTGTATATGTTGGTGTGTTTCACATGATTCCTGTGAAAACATGGGAATTGTCCAGCCAAATGACTGCAGTAGGCTTTGATGTTGCCTAGTGGGACTCAGCCACAAAGGACATAGTATTTTTAGAAGTAAATCTTCTATGTCATAATTCCATTGTAGAAGTTTCAGGATCCAATTCTGACTTACATAAACACAACTCTAGTCAATTCAACAGTGGTTCTTTTATTTTTGCAAGTAGGTACTTTGGTGCTTAGCCTTGCTTCTTGAACACTCAGTACAGATTTGATTTAACTTCTTCCTGAGGTTGTTCTCAGAAATTGAACCTCCAGATCCCTATACCTGTAAAAGAAATTTTTTTGAAAAGGCATTTTTGTCATTGCTTTGCTTTATTCTGTGGTAGAACTTGCCATATTTCTTTAAGTACAACCGAAGTGTTTGACTTGACATCCAAAAATAAAATTGGTCTAACTTCATAATCATTGCTAACAATCAAGATCATAAAATTAGCATGTATCTGGTGACTTCATGTATGCAAGAAAAAGAACAGATTACAGCTTGCTCTTTTAAAATTGCTATCTCCTAGCTTCTGATAGCTAGTGAGAAGAGACTTTACTACTGGAATGTTGAGCCAGTAGTATTCACCTTTTCTTAATCTAGTGCATTTTTATACCAATGTCCACTAAGATGATAACTTTAAAAAAGAAAATCTTCAAACCAGGTATTCTTTTTTTCCCTGAAGTTTTTTTAATTACTTTGAAAATAATGTTTTCTACTTTTAAAGATAAGATTTCTCTGATTCAGGTAATTTGGTAGTGCAATCTTATATTACTGATGTTTAATCTTGGTTCTTGTAGCTTTTTCGTACATGCCAGAATTGGCAAACTTAAGCTGCCTAATGACATCCAACAGATATCAAATGTACTGTATAGGCGTAAAGTACAGCGATTCTGGCATGTAAAGCCTACCTTATGCCATCTCTTACTTAAATTCAGTAGTATTTCAAGTGATACTAATTGTCTCTTTGAATCTGCTGATTCTCACTGTGGGGTGTACTATTGCAATGACATAGAGGCAGTTATCTTAATTTATCAAAAGGACAGTAAATCTTGTGAGCATATGTTTATTCTAGACTTTACAATGCACAACTAGTTTTCCCAAGGAGTACGCATACTGTAGAGTATGTAGTGCTGTGTAATAAGGCACTCTTGCTGTCAGCGTGTCTGCCCTGTTGGCTGAATAACCCCAATATCCTTAGGGCTGGTGTCTAAGAGAAGAATTAACCTTACAGTGTTTCCAGATTTTTGTCTTCTTTCTGAATGTAGCTTTGTAACACGGGCAGCACGTGTGTCTTTTTTCCCCAGTGATTGATAAAACCTCTATTTCATGATCGATTATTTTCCCAACTGCCAAATCACACATGCTGTTTTGGACACTGTGTACTTGCGCATGCCGGGTTTTAAATCCAGCCATTCATGTGTTCCAAGTACAAAGCTATTTTCATTTGAAAAACCTGAAGTTCTACTTAATCTCAGCATTGAACACAGTGTTGCTCCTCTGGTTTGAAAAGCAAGACAAGTTAAATTCTTCAGCTTTAGTTTAGCCACTGCAAAGAACTTCTGAAAAGAATGCACTGCTTTAGTTGTAACTCAGTATCTGTTAGTAACATTAACAGGGTAGTGGGAGATTAGGAGAGAAGAAAATAAAGTTGAACTGACAGTCTTTCTCCTTTCTGATCACTGTCTTGCCAAATTTCACTTCATGCTACAGACCCACATCGGAGTACACTCCAGAATCCAGAATGTAACACAAACTGAAATGTTGGCAGGGTGCACATCTGTTTGGCTTGGTTCTAAATGCCTGTTCTAGTTTTTGTAAGGAACTGGCAAAGCTTCTTAGTTCTCTTTTTCTCTGCTCTTTTCCTTGCACTCTGTAATGGTTTGCTGGCAAACAGGCAGGAAATATTAACTGAATTTGCAAAAGCTACTTCAGCAGGATGTTAAATTAAATTAAGGTGATGCTAATAGCTTTAACCTCTTGGCCGCTATAGAGCTTGACTTTTTGACCCTAATCTGCTTTGCTAAAATTAACAATGAATTTGCTATAAAAGTCTCATTTCCAAGCTCTAAGGGTTTATTTTGCATTTAAAATTGCTTCAGAAACATTATTTTAACTGACATGAAAGAAGGATAAAAGACTTCATCTGGTTGGGTTTTGTGAATGACTCTAAAGCTGATGTCTTTAAACTGTACTTGTCCAAGAAGTTTCACACAAGGAAGTGAGGGCAAGAGGTGAATGTGGCCTTGTATATTTGGCAAGGGCCTAGGCTATACTTCAATTTGCACTGGGGTAGTTGACAGTGTGCTGTCATAAATGTGGCAAGATTGTCCTCTCAAAGCTATAACATGCTTTGTATAAAAGGCAATCTGTGACCTCGGTTATTCTGTAGTGTTCAAAGATTTGATGCTGGCATCCCCTGAGAAATTAAAAGTAGTAAAGTTTAAAACAGCCTCCTGCTAAATTTGTGTTGGGGAAACTTGTAGGATAATGTTCTCTGAGCACTCCCTTGGAATCTGTAATGAAGGGATTAATAAAAGCAAACTTCTTGGTGGTATGCCATAAAAACTTGTGAACAGTTTGTTATGTAAAGTGTTGCAGTCGTGGGAAATGCCTGAACTTGAACAAGCTGAGTTTTGTAGCAAAAGCACAAAGGCAAAAGGCCTGGGGGATTTTTTTATGTTGCACTTAGTAACTAGCATTGAAATACTTGGTCCCAAGCCATGTGATGCCAGTAGGCTTCCAGATCTCTACTTAGAACTTCAATGGTAACGATTAATCAAGTGTAATATATCATTATTTGTTTTGCCAAACTTCACTGTTCATGTGGGGGGGGAAAAAGTCTTTTTAGCCAGAAATGGGATTATAGTTTTTATTTAACAGTTGTGAAAATGGGATTAGATTTCTGGCATTATTGATGTATATACGTTTGAGATTCATCCTTGTATCTTTGCTAGCGCAGCTGCACAGGGTGGGTGCAACTAACTTTTGTGCTAAGTCTGGCTCTTTCTAGGACTTAACAATGAGTCGTGGTGTCAATGAACTGGTGGTCTGTGCAGCACATCTGGGGAAGTCCTTGGGAGCCCTGCAGGGCTGCAGGAAACCTGCAGGACTCGTCCTTCTGTGGTACAAAGGGTTAAGTTTGATCCAACAGATTTGTGTAGCATTTGAATTTCAGGATACTTCATCTGTGTCCAAAAAACATTGCTTGCTTAGAATCGTCATAATTTGAAATAGTCCAGATTCTGAGTTGTTTATATTAGGCACCCTAAACCCAAACATAACATTTTGTTGCTGAAATGTTTTGTGGACTATTAAACAGGACTGTTGTTTTTTCTGTTTTTCTTAAATAATCTGACTGAAAAATATTCTTTCCTTTTGCAGTATTTATATAATGGGATTGGTACTGGAATGGATAAAGAACAATGGCGGAGCTGCAGCTATGGATAAACTTAGTTTAATCAAATCACGAATGATTTATGATATTATAGACAAATCTAATGGATTCTATGTGTAAGTTGCTATGTTTTTCCCTTGGTTTCAATATTTGTTGCAGAGCCAAACATACTCATAATTTTTAAGAGTCTGATTGCAGTGCATTTTTAAAGTTACCTTTTTAGTATATAGAAATTTTGAGGAATCCTACAGGAATTATTTGTGCAAATCATTCACTTGATAACTATTCAAAGATGAGTCTCATCCCAGTAGCAAGTTATTTCAAGTTATCCTGTGTAGATCAGTTGTGAAGCATGCTAATAACATATGTTCTAAACTTAATAAAATGCAGGAACCTGGGGAAAGTATACAAAAACCAGATATGCAGATTCTGATTTGTATGTTTACTGAATCTCTTGGGGAAATACAGGCCAAAACAGAGAAAGTGGCTTGTAAGAAGTTGTAGAGACCAATTTTGCACCATATTCTTCCTACCATCTCTTTCAGTAGTCAAAGATGCTGCTTTTTCTGTCAAGCAGAGCATTTTTATTAGCTAATTCTGTGAAGTTCAGGAACACTTTCTGAAATAGAAAGAGGAAGATCAGACCTAGAGGTAGTCAAAATGTAATACATTTTCTTTATGTACAGTTTATTTTCTTCAGTTATTTATGATGGTTTTCCAAAGCAGATTTAACTTTCTGATTTTTACATATTGCAAGGTATTTTTGAGCTCACAGGACCCAAAATATGTATAGTTAAAAGCTGATGCTGTAATTTAGAATAATTGTAATACTTGCCAAGCTCAAAAACTAGTAATTGACTATGAAACTACAAAATATTTTATTTCACTTTTGGTATGAAATCAACAGTTTTGGGACCTAATTAACTTTCAAGTCAAAATTAGGATAGGGCAAATTAAATTTGGATTTTAAATTAAAGCTGGCTGCAACCTTAATTGGCAGGGATATATTTTTATCATAATATTTAATACATTCTGTTTATCCATTTAGTTAATGAGAGCAGTTTGCCTTTAGCGTTGTCATGATCAGGATTGTGATCCTACTCTACTGAAGTGCTGAGGGTTTTTCATAAACCTCAGTAAGCAAATGAAGCCTTGAAAAAAGATTTTGTGACAAGTAGAAATCTGTTTCTGGCAAGCTGGTATGTAAGGCTGTGAGTGGGAAATGCAATGCAGACGGGATGATAAATAGTCAATTGGGAAGGCAAAGCAAGCTTCACTAACTGAGCTGTATGTATCTTACTAAGCCATACTGTTAAGACTGTGGATTTTTTTTTCATTGTGTCTATGACTAAAAGGAAGACTTAGCTGCCTTCCCAGCTTAAATATGCCGCCTAATCTGGTGTGCTTCACTGGGTAAGTAGTGTAACAAGCCGTTTAGCAAATGGAGACTCTCTTCCACAAAGTGCTGTGTGCCATTTGCAGTTTGCTTTATGAAGTCTGTGCACTGAGTTACATCACATTGTCTAATAGCAACTGGATCTTCTAAAAACTATAACATAGCTACAGTTATTCAAATATGGGAATTCTTACAAGAAGAGTATTTTTCTGGTTGCGTCTGAAGCAGAAAATTTGCATAGGCAGGTATTACGATTGATTTTTTTTCTTCTCTTCATAATGGAGACATCTGTACAAATGAACAAGGGAGGAACTGAAAAAGAATTATACCCATTCTTTGTCAAATAGAATAACAATAGTTATGAAACTTACACGCAGTTTGATACTTATTCCTAATGAATCACTGCAAGAATCTATATCATAGCCTTAGGAAAGAATGAATCTGCAGCCGCCATATCTCCTTTGTAACTAGAAGCACTAAAGAATACTACTTAAATATCTTTTTTTCTTTTTCCCCACTCCTGTTCTTACCTTCAGAAAATAATGGAAGAGAAATCTTGCTTTAAATGTATTTTGAATTTTCTACTTTAGATTAAAAGGAATTTCAAGATATTTGAGCTGTGATGCACCTCATATGTGTTGTGGCCATGTATGCAATGCAAGATTTGTTCTAGAGATCTCTTCTCTACTTGATGTTCATGATTCTGAATAATACTAATTTAGAAGGTGGACTGAAACCACTAGCAGAAGTCTGTAATGTCCATGGAAACTTCTGCTATGTTCTTATTTTCCTTTACCTCTGTTTAGCTGGATCAAGCTCAATTCTGGTAGGACTTGTGACTAGCTGGGTAAAAATAAGTGTATCAGTCTTTGAAGGTAAAGAGAAGAAGCTGCTTGAGACTTAGTCAAAGTTCTTGCAACTAACCTCAGTTATCTTGGGGAGTGTAACTGACTGTCGTGGGTTGGGTGGTGGGTTTTAACATGTTTTTTTTAAATTGCTCTGCTTACAAGCCTCCTGTGCATTCCTCTGGGGCAATTTTGAGTATGTCAAGAAAGGTTAATAAGCCTTCCACTTACTGTTTTTGTTGTTATACTTGGTTAAAAAAGAAAGGTTGCTTGTTTTTTTTTTCAATTATGAAGGAATGACTTTGGTGCTGAACAGATGCAATTATTCACTTTCTGAAATTGTTTATAGCTGAAAATGTAAATTTAGTACAAAATGGGTTAGTCATTACACTCTACAACTTTTCTAGATGTCCAGTGGAGAAGAAGAACCGAAGCAGAATGAATGTCCCTTTCCGTATTGGCAGTATCAAGGGTGATGAAGCACTGGAAAAGAAATTTCTTGAGAAAGCTGTGGAACTTAACATGATATCTCTGAAAGGGCATCGGTAAGTATTAGTGAGATTAATCCCTTTCCTGTACAGAATAAACTGTTACTACAGTGATACAGCAGTAGGCATTGTGCACTGACTTACCAGCCTTTCTCACTCAGAAGCTGTTCCTCATATTGTTTTGGCATCACTTGGGAATAGCAGTCTAGAGGTGGTAATCAGAAACTGCTGGTGGCTCAACTACTGCTTAGGTGCGGTAGGGCTCAGACCTTTCTCCTTAATTCTGCTTTCTTCTCCAATTTGATAAATCTGGCTTGGTGCAAATGCCAAAGAAGGTGACTCTTGAGGTTAGATTCTGTCACTGTATAAAGCGTTTCATTACATGGCTTATCTACCTGTTTGCAAGAGTTCCTTCCTCTGTTCAGTGGCATTTGTGGATTAAAAAAGATAGCTTTTTGATGTCACAGGGCTACAGTGTTGGAGCTGTAAACAACTCAGTATGAGTTTCTCTAGATTGCAAGCTTGCCTCGAAGAATTAAATGTTGTTTCTCATTCCCACAAAATGTGAATTTTATCCCTTTGGAGCAGGGCTAGGTTTAAACATCTGTGAATGTTAGTAATATCTTTTTTTAGAATTTACAAAATCTTTCTCTTTTTTTTTTTTTCCTCCCTTCTTCTTTCAATTCAGATCTGTGGGAGGAATCCGTGCCTCTTTATACAATGCGGTGACTGTAGAAGATGTCCAGAAGCTTGCAACATTCATGAGAAGCTTCATGCAGATGCATCAGGCATGAATGCCTGTGGGCTGGAGCTATGCTGCATATCTGTGAAATAAAAGCTAAAGGGTTTGAAAGTTACGGTGGTACTGCATAGCCGTAGCACACAAGTTATATTTTCTTTTCATTCCTGTAGCTATTTTAGTTAACTGCATGGGATTGAGGCCCAATCTTGCAATGACTTGGCAGTCTTGGCTTCACTGAAGGTGAGGATCCCTGATCAAGATTGGTTCCAAAATTTGCAAAACATTATTCTTAAGGTGTAGATAAAACATGAGTAGCATTTTAAGATGCTATGGATGTGAATCTGTTTCTTGCTTCTAGTCACAAATGACTTCTTCAGCAATGCCTTGTTTTCAGTAAACTGCAGGAGGTAACATTTGTCATAAGCTTTTTATAATGCTTTGCAAGTAGTCTGTGACTACACAGTGAAGTTAGAATTAATGTTAAGTGTTTTCTAAGGATACCTATTTGGTTTATCAGATATATTCCAACTATATACCACCAGCAGTATTTAGGAGTTAATATCTGTGTTCCTAACTTCAGGACCTTGCCTTCAGACTTCTGTGCCCATGCTTGAAGTACTGTCCTAAGTTCCATGTAGCAATACCCATTGTGTTTAAAATCTCTGTAGGACTGGGCCTTTTTTCATATTATCACTTATTGGTTTAAAGCTAAGATGCATGAATCTAATTAAATCAATTTATAAGATGTTTATTTGTCTATGCATTTTGCATGTTGAACTTCCCTAGGTTATTAATTTTATATTCTTGTTTTGGAGTATGCATATTTGCTCCTTGCAAAATCTTGTTTTTGATTTGTTAACCTTGTGCAAAACTAGATCACTGTATTCTGCTCAATGGATCTGTGACTTTCTCTGCACTGACTTCCTAGCCCAAACTGCAGCAGACTCTTTTATCGGGTTCTTCTTAAATGTCTTCCTTCTCTGATTGCTCCAGTATTTTTTTCTGCATTTTCATTGCTTCAGTTCTGTAGCCTTTTGTCTGTGGGGCTTTGCTCAGCTGCAGTAAATACAAGTCTTGACTTCTCTGCCTCTTCCTGACACTACATCCCACTTTTGGTCCAACCTTCTCACTTGATCCTTCTGACTTATTCTGGACTTTGGTACTCTGGGCTAGAGAAGGAACTGTGGTTATGTGAAGATCTTCTATTATAGTACCCTTGAGTTACCTTTTCCTTCTCAGCTTGTGAATTTACTGCCGGTGACCATATAGTGACACTAGCTTTTATTACTTTTTTAACTTATGTAGAAGCTATTTGCTGGTACCATAGTGTTTAGCATTACTGCAGCTGGTTTCAGACTGTAAACTCTTTGGTACAGGATGGGGATTTTTTATTTTTATGTAACACCCATACAGTGGTAACAGTTTAATAATGATGGACTGTCCCTTTTTTGGTGGAACCTCACAGCAAGTCAGTGGATTTTTGCTAGGGTGGAGTTATGTTCCTATCTGAAAAGTTATCATTTTATGACTACTGTTTGGAAGTGTTTGTCAACTTAATGTAATTCAAAGTAATCAAACAAATCAGATGAAGAAAATAAAGCTTAATTACAGCATGCTGTGAAGTACCAGTGTGTCTGAAGCTTTTGTTTTCGTCACTTTCAGAGAGATGAGAAGTCATGCATAATGTGTATTAGAATTTTAGATTCCAGTATCACCCTTTTCCTTAAAGAAATCTTTCCTCATTTATGTTTTATTTCTTTCTGAAAATAGTCTTTCCTACAACTAGCATGGAAACAAGAGTATTACTATGAGAGGTCTTTGAGAACCCTTTTTGCCTTGCCAATCGTGAAGAGCTAATTCAGGTTCCATATTAAGCTTTAACCTTCTAAAATTCTACTTCCTCTGAACTTTGAGTACTTGTTTTCAACAGTAGCTGTGGCTTCTCCTTCTTTCTGAATATTAGTAAACCTTTCTATTTTCTAATAGCCTTGTATTCCCCTTAGCATGCACACTTTTATGTGTGATTACAGAAAAGCTTGCACTGCTGTATGCAGCTGATTCATGAACCCCTCTTTGCTGCTTCTGAATTGTGCCTAACATCTTGTCAATAAAAGACTTTTATTTTTACCCAGAAAGGCAAAAATTGTGTAAAAGCAACATACAGAGTAAAGACTACAATGTCAGGCAGTAATTGACTGAATATCATGTGAGGGGGATGTAGGAATGCTGGGAAAACTGGAGCAGGTGCTGACTGAATTACTTGACTTGTGTCAGACTTATCCATGCAACAGTTCTACTGTTCCAAGCTGCATCCCTGAAAGGTTTAGGCAGGGTATTGAGCCATGGTGGACAGAGAAATCCCACTTCACCTCATCAGATTAGTAGGAGCAATTTCAGCAGGGGGTTGCTGAGTATACTGGTCTGTTTCCCTTATGCCAGCACTTCCAAGATGGGTCAAGAATTGCAGTGTTTGGAAACGGGGCTTTTCTTTGTGTGATATGAGTACTCCTAAGGCATTCAAAGGTGTTGGAAAATAGAAGTAAAAACATTGGTCTCACCCGAGTTTGTGCATGTAGAGAGGGAATTGTAAGATGAGCTCTTCTCAATGAATAGTGCTTTCAATTCCTCTCCTAGTAAGTTGTCTCTATTACATCTCCTAGCTCTTGTGTTTGATTTCACAAAAGCAATTGGTAACATTCTCTTTAGTTTGTGGCATAAAAGGCCCTGGTTACCATCTCTTTCAGGCCTGGCCTAAAAAGAGAAAGCTGCCGAGGAGGCTGTGCACTCCCTCTGTTCCTGCTGTGCACAGTGAGGAGTGCTTTAGCCCAAGTGAAAAGAACTGTAGATCAGGAAGGTACCCTGTCCCAGGGGACTCCTGTCAGTTGTCAATGACAGGGGCTTTCCATGGCAGTTGTGGTACCATCTCTAAGCCTGGCACAAGAGAATTAAATAAGAATTAGAAATCTGAAATCCCACATCCTTATTTAACTAGTAATTCTAGTGGACATCAATGATTCATATGGACAGCAGTGTGGACAGTCCTGACCCTGTGTCAGCTGACACTCTATATTTTCATTTTTTATTTTCCTTTTCTGTTTACTCCTGTTCTTCTCTTCAACTTGTAACTGGCTTAATATTTTTAGATGTACCCAGGGATATTTGGATGTAAAAAGTTTAAGCCTATTCTTGAATTCCAAGTAAATGTTTGGATGAAACAGGAATAAAAGACATCATACACTGATGGATTAAAAGTTGTCAAAGTATGCTGAAAGCATTATTAGGTCTGGCACTATATTGGTGTATGATTAATATTTGCTGTATTTAATTCTCTGGATAGAAAATAAAATGAGGGTGAACCTCTTTGTATTTGATAAGAACGTACCTAATTAAAAAGTGAAATGTTACAAGGTTTTACATGAAATCAGTCACTTTAATTGGAAAGCGGTATCCCCCTTCCTGTTGGTAATTGGACTCTTGATAATTTAAAACCAGGATTCTTGACAGTCTGTGATAAACTGATCCCTTTTAGGCTAAAGAAGCTAAGAAGTTATAATTACTGATGGATTACTGAATGGTTGGAGGAGCGTGATCAAAAGAGATGCAAGGAGATGTGTAGAAGAGCTGGTAGTTTGTGAAGATGTATTTATTTTTTTTTTTTTAAGTAGCTAAGGAATAAGCGTGTATTTGATGTGAAAAAAACAAGCTGTGCCATTTCTGAAATCCTGAAAAATTTGAATTCAATCTCCTACCTTTGCACTATGCATAAAAAGCAAAAATCGAGTGTTTTAGTAAATGGATTATTAACAAAAAGATATGAAGAAATCATGTGCAAAAGATTGAAATTTGCTAAACTATTGCAAGAGAAATTACCATTAAACTGCTGAGAATTTATAATATAATGAACAAATCTGAGTATGATTTTTTTTTGCTTTAGTTCCATGATGTAAACTGAACACATTTGAGAGACATGTTGCTAAAACTAGGGATTGTAGTAACAAACACTTCTTACTGTATAACTGAATAAATATTTTTCCATGGCATGAGATAAGTTTTTGGACCTGAAACAGACTGCATGAAACTTTTAAACTCTGGTGCTAGATTACGTAGCTGGGCAAACCAGAACTAAAGAATTATAAAAGCTGGAAAGCTTAGTTCTGTGCTGGCACCGCCCTGCCATTGTAGGGTCACTTCACTACCAGGGCAGCCCCAATCATGCTGGACACATTTTTATTGTGAAAACAGACCTCCTGTCTTTGTGCTAGGCAGTTGTTAATGCTTGTCTCAGTTGTGGTTGTGCTTCACCTGATGCCCCAGTACTGAGTTGTACGTCAGGTCTGGTGCCTCTATCAGGACTGAAATTAAAGGGTTTGGCTGTGGAGATATTTCAGTCAGCCACCTAAACTGTAACTCCTCCTTCTTGGTATGGCATGGAAGCTTGTCAATTCCCTAAATCTGTCTGATGATGTGAAATAGTTTGAGGTAAGACAGGGCATTGCTCCGGTAGTGTGAGGGGTCCTATGGTGTGGCAAGAGAAAGGGTGACAGACACTGACAGCGGAGCTATGTGCGCTGTGACTTCTGTAGGTAGCGTTGGACCAAGCTAGTGGTGAAGTATATACAAGGTGTAAATGCTGGGTGACAGCTGGTGAAAAGGAGGATATAGAATCATAGAATAGTTTGGGTTGGAAGGGACCTTTAAAGGTCAGCTAGCCCAACCCCCTAGCAATGAGCAGGGACATCTTCAATTAGATCATGTTTCTCAAAGCCGTGTCCAACCTGACCTTAAATGTTTCCACGGATGGGTCATCTACCACCTTCCTGGGCAACCTGTTCCCAATGTTTCATCATGCTCATTATAAAAAAAAAAAAGTCTTCCTTATATCCAGTCTGAATCTACCCTCTTTTAGTTTAAAGCCATCACCCCTTGTCTAGTCACAATAGGCCCTGCTAAAAAGTTTGTCCCCATCCTTGTTATAAACCCCCTTTAGGTTGGAAGGGACCTTAAAGATCACCTAGTTCCAACTCCCTTGCCATGAGCAAGGACACCTCCTCCTAGACCAGATTGCTCAAAGCCTCATCCAACCTGGATTTGAACACTTCCAGGGATGGGGCCTCCACAGCTTCCCTGGGCAACCTCTTCCAGTGCCTCACCACCCTCACAGTAAAGAATTTCTTCCTAATGTCTAATCTGAATCTACCTTCTTCTAGTTTGAAACCATTACCCCTCATCCTGTCACTACACGCCCTTGTACAAAGTCCCTCTCCAGATTTCCTGTAGGCCTTTTTTCAGACACTGGAAGGCTGCTATAAGGTCTCCCTGGAGCCTTCTCTTCTCCAGGCTGAACAACCCCAACTCTCTCAGTCTGTCCTCATACCAGAGGTGCTCCAGACCTCGGATCACCTTGGTGGCCCTCCTCTGGACCCACTCCAACAGGTCCATGTCCTTCTTATGTTGGGGGCTCCAGAGCTGGACACAGTATACCAGGTATGGTCTCACGAGGGCATCATTTGCTTTTACACAGAATAGGGCCCTGTCCCAATGTCTTTTGCACACACTGGCACACAGAGCACTAGCAAGCCCTGTGAGACACTTCAGTACAGAGTGAGGAGAGGCACAATACTGTGAACTGCTGATCCTTTTCTGTCCTTGTGGATCTTTCCCATCAATAACTCCTGTGACACAGAGAAATTCCCAGCCTTTCACATATTCTAAATGGCTAGCCTGTTTGTTTGGCTTAATCTGAAATAAAAGACATCTGACTGAAATACAAGGTTATTCTTTGTGTGTAAAAGACATAACAAGGAGCCTTGCACATTCTCTGGGGGTTAACACAGAGGATAATGGGTATCAGCACTCCAGATTGTTTATGTTCTCTTAGGAGCATCTTCCTCTGTGAATATAGTTTTATTATTATACAAAGACATATACTTCCTGTCTACTTCTGACTCAGCCTTATTTCAGAACTAAACCTCTTAACAATATGCCTTTGTGCAAAATGTCCTCCCTTTCACAGAGAAGGGGAGAGCCACACAAAGTGTGTGCTGCTTCTTATTGCATCCCCAGGCACCTGATCCTTTAAGTAAATTCCTCAATGCCTTTCACTCTGCATGAGCATTCTTAATAAAATAATCTCCACATTTTCTACAACCAGGAATAAGAATCTTAAATTAAATAAATTGTCTAAATAAACACAATTTTTATGAAAGTGAGAACTGGAAGCAAATGTACTGGGCCCAAGAGTCTTCTGATGCTGTTCATTTTGCTTCAGTAAGGATTAGCAATGCTCAGCAGCATTTTGGCTCAATATTTGCAGGTGTTATTTCAGTATTGTTGAAGCAAGGCTATTCTGATCTGTGAACTGCACCTGTTATTCATTTATCCCCTTGTCAGCATGGAACGTCAATCATGCTAAGCTTCTACCATTTGGCAATGTGTGGAACAGCTTTATTGGTGGTACAGATCTTGAACTAAGATTTACACTAGCCTTACTCCAAAATAAAAGATTTCTCTGATCATAGAATTATAGAGCGGTTTGGGTGGGAAGGGACCTTGAGAGATCTTCTAGTTCCAACCCCCCATACAATGGACAGGGACGTCTTTCACTAGATCAAGTTGCTTGTTCAAGGTTAACCTGACCTTGCCCACAACTTCTCTGGGCAACCTGTTCCAGTATCTCATTACCACCACTGTAAAAAAATTCTTCCTTATGTCCAATTTAAACCTACACTTTTCAGTTTAAAACAGTTGCCCCTTGTCCGTCACTACAGGTCCCGATAAAAAGTCTCTCTCCATCTTTCTTATAAGCCCCCTTCGTATACTGAAAGGCTTGTATACTGAAACCTTGGCATGCCATCCCACAGCTTGTCACGGGCAAGCCTGATATTATCCCCTTCCCCCTTCAAACCTAGTTTAAAGCTCTGTCAATGAGCCCCACTAACTTGTGAGCAAAGACCCTCTTCCCCCTTTCAGAAAGGTGAATCCCATCTGACACCAGCAAGCCTGGTGCCGTGTAGACCATCCCATTATCGAAAAACACAAAATTGTGTCAGTGACACCAGCCACGGAGACAGGCGTTGGTGGACTGGGCCCGTCTGTTCCTTCCAATGTCTCTGCCCGCAACTGGAAGGAGAAAGGAAAAAATAACCTATGCTCCAGATCCCCTTACCAGCTGTCCCAGGGCCCTGAAGTTGCTTTTGCTTGCCCTTGGATGATGTGTTGCGGCTTCATCGCCACTCACATGGAAGAGCTGTAATGGGTAGTAGTTCAAGGGCCAATACCAGGCTAGGAAGTTTCCTAGTGATGTTAGGTTAAGGTAACCTGGGCCCCAGAGAGGCAGCATAATTCATTAAGAGGAGGGTCTGTGTGCCATATTGGACCCTCTGTTCCCTTCAGAAGTGAGTCACCTACAACTACAACCCATCTTTTCTTCCTCGTGGAAGTGGTCATGATATGGAAGGTAGGCCTTTCTGACCTTGGCAACACCTCTGGTGAAGAGGGACCATCATCCACATCATCCATTGGCTGGCCTTCCACATCCAGATCCTCGTATCTGTTGTACAGAGGCACCTGGGAAGGTGAGGTGGGCAAGGAGGGGGTCGCTTGCTGCCCTGAGCGTGGACCTGCCTCCATTCACTCGTCTCCTTTAGGCCACCTCTTTCAGCCTGGCGAGGGAGGATACAGAATCCCCTTGATCTTGTTTTTTTTTTTCTGGTGGCTGTTCCCATTTCTGTGTCAGTGAGGTTAGAGCGTGGTTCCACCAGTCTACCTCTTTCTCAGACTCCCGAAGGCTCCTTAACCTTTCTACTTCCTCTCTTAGCTCTGCCACCAGGCTGAGCAGATCATCCACCTGGTCACACCTCACACAGCTGTTCTCACTACTGCCATCCATTACCAACGAAAGGCTCTGGCACTGCCTGCAGTCTGAGACCTGGACAGCTGCAGGTTTTCATGGGAGCTCTGTCTGGGTTACCACATCCGTTCTGCTGAGTGCAGAGGACATGGCTTTCTGCCAGGTGGATATCATAGTTAAGCTCCTTCTGAGAAGGTGATGACTACCAATTCAACTCACCTCTTTGAGCTGACAGGGTCACTACGCCCTTCCTGCGTGAACTGCTGTGCAATGTGACATGCCAAGGCTTTGGAATATATTGCAAGGCTTTGGAATTCGGTTGTGTAAAACTAAAGGTGAGGAATAGAAACAGATGAAAAATATTAAGAGGGTAATACAAGATAAAATAGTTATTTTGGAGTAGCCATTTTACCTATTGGTGTATGAGTTAGAATCACTTTAAGAGGTAGCCCTCTGTCTTGCTTCTGCACCCTCCTCATCCAGGAGGGGTACTGCTTATTTTGTGGCTCTGTGACTACTAATGTCACCATAAGGGATGGAGCAAAAACATGGCTAGAGCGGGAAGCGTGGCAGAAGACACCTATGTATGTCAGTTAAATGTGAGGGTACACTACACTCTCTCTTGCATGCACAGCCACACAATGTACCCCCAATGTGTAATTTACTTGATCCATAGACGTTAACGGCAGATGAACAAAATTCTCCATTCAATTACTTCTTTACATCTCTGTTAGAATTGGAGAAGCAGTCCCATTGTGTTCCGAATGCCCTCTAGCACTACTTTAGTTACAGCATTACTGTGAAAGGAATTTGCTTGTTTGACAGCACTCGCCAGAATCTTTAACTGGCAGTTGAGTATACATTTCAGTAAGTGAAAAATAATCCACTATATTACCAGCAAACCTTTAGCCTTTTCATGCAAAATACCTGAATTTATGTGTGTACAGTAAGCCAGAATACTACTTCTATCCCAACCACAGCTGGCACAGAGAAGGCAACTACATATCTGGGATTCTGATTCTAGCTCTCTGCCAAGTTGTTTGGTTTGATCTCTCACTGCTGGTTGGTAGATGCTCTAAACCATACCTGAATGAAAAAAAACCACCTGTTTTCTACACGTGTGATGGAATGCATCCCAAACATCAGCCACAGATACTGCAAGTTTTAAAAGGTGTCATTTATAGGTGACTATTGGGTATCCTTGTTTTTGTGATGTTTTAATTTGTGTTCTGGTCATGTTGATTCCCATGATTTTACATATACACTGAAATGTGACTTATCAAATAGGGAAACAGTTCTACAGTTCTTCCATGGATATTGCTTTCAAGATGTTAAACTCTGACACAAAAAAAAAGCTCTGTATTGGTTGTGTATGAAATGATGCCCTTGTGAGATCCCACTTGGAGTCCTGCATCCAGCTCTGGGCTCCTCAGCACAAGAAGGACAGGACCTGTTGGAGTGGGTCCAGAGGAGGGCCACCAAGGTGATCCGAGGGCTGGAGCACCTCTGGTATGAGGACAGACTGAGAGAGTTGGGGTTGTTCAGCCTGGAGAAGAGAAGACTCTGGGGAGACTTTATAGCAGCCTTCCAGTATCTGAAAAAGGGCCTACAAGAAATCTGGAGAGGGACTTTGTACAAGGGCGTGTAGTGACAGGATGAGGGGTAATGGTTTCAAACTAGAAGAAGGTAGATTCAGATTAGACATTAGGAAGAAATTCTTTACTGTGAGGGTGGTGAGGCACTGGAAGAGGTTGCCCAGGGAAGCTGTGGAGGCCCCATCCCTGGAAGTGTTCAAATCCAGGTTGGATGAGGCTTTGAGCAATCTGGTCTAGTAGGAGGTGTCCTTGCTCATGGCAAGGTGATCTTTAAGGTCCCTTCCAACCTAGACCATTCTATGATTCTATGATTCTATGATCAATGCTTAGGTGTAAGCAAATCTGGAAAGTTAACTCCAGGCAAAGATCATAAAAGGTCAGTGAATGCCTTAGCATGTTACAAGATACAACAAACTTACATGTCACAGGGGAAATTGTAGTTCAGGTCAGGAAGAAGTCTACTCTGTGGAGTATAAATAGCTTAGCATGATTCAGCTCCATGTTGAGGTGAGATCCAAGAATGCAAAGCAGAAACAGTTTTGTAAGTTGCATAAGAGTGAAAAGACAGATAAGCAGCATTTTACTTGAACCAGGGCATCATCAGAGATGGACGCAGTTCTGATGTGACTTGCAAGGCCTAAATCTCCTCAGCTTACCATTCTGGTTCACAAATGGGAAAGTTTCCAGTCCCCACAGGCAATCAGGGACAAGTTGCAGTACATCTCTGAGAAATCATGAGCTCCTGATACCGCACCATGGAACTGTGAAAGAGAAATTGATTTCATTTAAGGATTTAAAGAGCAATGAATAGGCTGTTACATGTCTGACTGACTGTGTTCAGAGTATCTTTAGGCTGTTTTATAGATTATATACATCATGCACCACACTTGAATAACCTGTGATTTAAGAGAGCTTATGGGATAAATGTCCCAGAGTCCTAAGTGTGGGGGCTTGTGGCGGTGTGCTCGCCCCTGCCCCTTCCCTGGCTCCTGCTCAAGCTGTAGCTGTCAGTGGGGGTTGTGATGGGTTGCACCTGGACTTTGGGGGGTGCATGGCGACATAGCAGCCAAACACTGTCTGGAATAGGGACCTAGATGTCTCCCTGGTCCATATATAGTCCTTTAGACATAAACCGTTTACCAAGTCTGGGACTAGGACTGGATCCAGCCGCACCTAGACTCCTCTCTGAGAAGGAGTTCAGAAAGCAAGGGGGTCCATTCTGAGCCTTGACTCGACAGGAGGGTCCCCCCCTGACCGTTCTGTCTGACCATGTCCTCTGTGCAGTAAATAACCAAGTCTGCCTTGCCAACAAATCTTGTTAAAACACTGTTGCATTTACTGTCAAACTTAGTTAAATCACTGCTTTATATCAAGAAATACTTTGCTGCTTCTCTTGTATGAGTGAAGTGCATCACTCCATCAGCGACAGTGCTGCTTCGAGTTTATTCTTAAAGTCATGCTTACCTTATGATTTTTTTATCTATAAGGGGTATTCTGTAGTCTAAATGAAGTCTCAAAAATTCCAGTCCCTAGTATTAAAACTTAGTTCTAGAAAGTAGTGATTATTCTCTGAAAAGAATATAATAACTGTTAAAAATGGAGGCTAAAAGGGGATTTTATGACCCTCATTCCGTTACTGCTGCTCATTTAAATGATTGGGATTACTTCTGTTTTACACTGCTATTAAGGAGAACTGATGTCAGATTGTTAGTTGCAGCAACAAGATGTAAAGTTCTAGTAGTTAAGCCAGAGACCTCATTGGCAGTGGGCCTCGGTGTGCACTATTCCAGGCATATTCTGGGTCATGCCACTTCTTGAATCTCTTTCCCCATTCAGATCTTCAGTCAACCAGGTTAGGTGATTGAAGGTGATACACTATCAGTTAGAGTATATTGCAGGATACTCTACAGTTCATCACAGAGATGGCAATGCTCTCAGAAACTGTGCTCTTAACGCTGCTGATGCCACTGTGTTGTCTATCGAGAGGGATACGTAAGGATTAACAAAGGGAGAGCAAATCAATCAGAACTTAGCTGGTCACCTGATATGTGTTCCATGCTAGTATAAAGGAGGAGGAAAAGTAATTTCCATTAGTTGAGGGACAATTAATATGAAACACACTATAAATTCCGGCTGTGCTTCTTATAACAAAATATGATGTGCTGGTTTATCATCCTATTACAAAAATACTATTCAATAAGACATATTGAAGACAGAGGTAGTTTGGATTCACACTGAGACAATATTCTGGGCAAGGGAAGTTCAGGGAGTCAGACACGAAGCTGGGAATAATAGCAGAGACAAGGGAGATGCAAGAATAATAAGCGTCTGTCTTTTCAATCATTGCCTTTCAGTTGGCTGAGGTTGGGCATGTTACAAAATGTGAATGCTCAGGCTCTAGGGGGGAGAGCATTGTGCATCATGTAGCAGATGTTGCATTCCATTTGCAATGTCATTTTGTGGCCACACAAACTACCTTTGCTGTGAAGAACACAGACAAAGCTCCGATTCCTTTAGTGGGTGTCTGCTTTTGTAACCCACTTGGAAAGGGATCCTTGTAGAGAAAATATCCCATGGATGGGATTGTCCTACTTCCCACGTGTCTATCCACTGCTAAATAACAAAACTATTCACATGAAAACATGTTTTTAAAGCTCCTCTAAAGTAATCTCCACCTCCCCACAAAACAGGGATTATTACAATTGAAATGGTTACAGCAACAGTGCGAAGCTTGCCTGAAACTTCCTATTTTAAGAGCCCATGTTCCCTAGCTTGTACTTTTGCTAAAATTTGTAGGCAGACATTTTCCTTCCTAAATAAATTCCTCAAGCTGATCTTCCAGGAAAAAAGAATCTGGGGAAATAGTTCAGTCGTTTCTAAGTTCTGGAAAGAAAGTACATCTGTTGGCAACAAGGAAGAAGAGATGACCAGAGCTACTTAACTGGCAAGTTCCCATATTCTGGAGCAGGAGTTTGAACAGGTCTTGCAATGAAGTGCTCGAGCTCTCTACCTGAACTTGGCCATGCTATAAGTCTTTCAGAAATCACACCTGCACGTGTTTAGTAGGCAGCTGGTTTTGGTGGCTTAGGTCCCCAGAGTGTCTGCCCTTTGCAGGTAGACAGACCAAAATGGTGTGGGAGATCAAAGGCGAGGTGACAGTGGTGTGGCAACATGGAGACTGATGGAGCAGTGCAAAGGAGAAGGGATGAGTGGGGTGGGTAAGAAGTCAGGGCTTGGGCACCAGTGTCAACAAATGCCGTTGCTGCTGCTGATTGGTGGGCCAGGTGCTCACAAGCTGAATGCTGATGAACAGGCTGAGATGTCAAGGCTCTGTGTCAAAGGATGAAAATCTGAGTATCTTTCCTTGAAGAGCTGCATTAAGACAGCAGGTGTCTCCCATGAGTCAAGAGGTCGCTGTGAGAAGAAGATGGGCTCCAGCCAGCGTGCTTCCTACCACCCCTCCAGGGCTCTCACAGCAGCAGGCTGAGGGCCCTCCTGTAAGAAACCTGGTTTGCACAAGTCTGTAGCCCCACAGCCTTAGCGGTGGGACTTTTGGCAAGAGGTGTGGAGCAAACGACCTGATTGTTCTTTTGCTTTTAAAAGGGAGGGAAAAATGTATTTTTGCTTTTGCTTTCCTTATTTTTTTCCCTTTCTTAATTTGTGACAATTAGGGGTAAACTACTCAGGGCCCAAGGGCAGATAGCTCAGCTCAGATAGCTTGGGCCTTTAATGGCTGGGGCTGCCATTGTTTGTGGAGAGGTGGATGAGTCTCTGTGTCCTACATCTAAACTGTGATGTCCATCTTGTGCCCTTCCACCTGGGCAATAATTGTCAATACACCCTGTAATCACCCAAACTCTTGAGACTAGGCATGTGGGCATTGGTGTAAGTGACATCCCTGATCAGTGAAGCAAGGCTTTGGAAAAGGCAGTGTCTTTTATTGCGCTCACTGAAAGTTATTTCAATCCTTTCCTTACAACAGAAAGCCTCTCCCCCAGCAGCCTGCACTGCGGTGCCCCTGTTACCCACAGCTGCGCTGCTTCTTTCATTTGCTTTAAGGGGAGTGTTCAGTTCTCCAGATCTGATTTTCCTGAGGTGGTGTTAAGTACTGCTTGAGTGAATGGCTCTGGACTTCACTGTCTTATTATTGCTGCCAGCATAGATTTTTCGGCTGCACAGTATTCTCCAATACGTTGCAAGATAACAACTTAGTTTTCTAAACTATAGTTTAAAAACTTAACTGTATTAGCAAATGAGGTAGTTCAAGGGCTTCTTTAATTGGTAATTAATGCAGTGCTTAGTGGTAAAAAATAAAGTCTGTCTGCTACACAGTTATACTATGCCTCCGTTAAAGCATACTTTGTAATATCATATATTTTAAACTATACACCTCCTTTTGGTTTGGGAATAAGAGGTTATAAATTGAATTTATCTGACTCTTGGAACTCAAAACTAGTTATCTTTTCATCCAGCACATGGTACCTATGAGACTGAGGGACGAGATTAATCTGTTTTGAACTTACTTCGCTTAAAAAATGAGGGTCGCATTAACAAGTATGTGTAAAGTAACCGTACAAAGTAGGGCTTTTGGCATATAGTCTGCCTTTCTGAAACATGTGAACAGAGCTACAGGCTACTGAGTTTACCATAATGCCAGTCTGTTGGATCCCAGACCAGAGTAGGGAGCTCAGGTGTCATAGCAGGTAGAGAAACGCTGAGCTGCTCCAGGGGTGTCTCCCCTTAAGCAGAGGAGAGCCCCCCAGCTTCAGCTTATCCTTCTGTTTCACAGGCTTGTGCCATAATTGTCAGATGCCTGCATTGCAGGGGCATGTATATTTTTTCAGGAGTTGAGGTGGCATAAGATGGGTCTGAACGAGTCAGTGTTATGCTCAGACAGTGGGATCTGAAAAACTGGGGTGCAGTTTTGTCCTAAAGGGTGCTCAGCAGGTGCCCACTTCATACCATGGCTCCTTCCCGTGTTAGGCTCTGATTTCCAAGTCATTCTATCATCTACCTGTAATTCAAATACAAGACCTTCATGGTTTGTGATGTTTAATATACATGCATTGCCCAGATGTTGTGGTTTGGGCTGGACTGGCCACTGAAATGAATAACAGCAGCTCTCTTTTATTTCTCTCCTCTTCAGAGGATGGAGACTGCTTCCTTACAGAGAGAGAAGAATGAGGGAGAAAAGGGACTTATGAGTTTAAAAAAACCTAAACTACTTTAATGAAAATACTAATAAAATAATGAAAAAAAAATAATGAAATATGTAGAATATACACAAAACCGTATCGAGCTCCCAGGATGATGGTCATCTCACTGGCAGGCACTGGCAAAGTCCCAGACTGGACTCAGCAACAGACAGGAACTGGATTCCAGATCTGGATCCAGGAACGCATGGGTTGGGATCAAAGGCAGATGAACAGACAGTTCTCCTCAGATGCCGGCCACTGAAGAAAGAGGGCTGACCCTTTGATCCCTCAGCTTTTATCCTGAGCATGAGGCAGATGGGATGGTATAACCTGTTGGTCAGTTTTGGGTCACCTGTCCCGTCTGCTCCTCCCTGCAGGTGTGACCCCTCTATGCTTTTCCACTTTGACCCTCCAACGGGGCAAATAACAAAGTTATCTGACCTTGGTTGTTATAGCAAGAAGAATAAGCAAGAGCCTCTCAGCATACCATGCCTTGGCATCAACTATAAACAATCAGGTCTTATCACTCTGGGAATGGGCTACACTCTTAAAAATACACTGTTAATTTCAGAGAGTTCAGTTAGTTAGAAGAGGCTGAGTTGCAAAGTACAATTAGTGAACAGAAAGAGAGTTCTGTTTTACCTCAGACCAGGACATCAGAAAAGAACTAATAATTAGCCAAAGAGCAGAATGAAGTTAGGAAATTTACTTGTTGGCACTGGGCTTAGCGCTGAGAGGACCTGCAGAAGTGAACAAAGGTGGAGCTCAGGTTGACAGGGAGCATCTGGTGCAAGGCCAGAATCACCTTCGAAACCATGAGGTGTACGTACAATCAGCACAGGGAATATAACCTTGCCATTTTAGCCTAGATTCTCTATTCTATGAACAGACACCTTGTTTTACTCATCAGTTATGTCTCTCTTTCCATGTACACTTTGTAGGACACAGGGACTCATCTTTTATTTGCTTTTACAATGGCTGGTAGTCCTTGGCTTCTGAATAAATGACGGCTGCTTCTAGCAAGGCTATGGCTTTCACTGTCACTTGGAGAAGGCGCTCAGGATTTAGGCAGGTTGAAATAAAGACTGGAGGTCTTAAGATGACATTTTGGAGTAGGAATGCTGAAGCAGCTGCTCTGTGGCTATTATAAGGCTCTGTTTTGGGCTCAGAGTCCCTCTTTTCTTTCCCACTGCTAGAATGGTTGAAATAAGCAACTACTGCGGACAACAACTCAGCCCTCAATTTTACTTTCACCTTGTCCTGGCTTGAGGTAAAACAGGACCAATTTTGTTCAGTAACTTTGCTTGTTAGCTGGGCCTCTTCTAACTGCTGAAATTAACAGCCTGTTGTGCAGGAAACCGTTCGTTCTCAGAGTGATAAGACCCATGTTTATGGCTGATGCCAAGGAACGGTATGCAGAGAGGCTCTGGCTTATACTTATTGCTATGGCAACCAAGGCCAGCCAACTTTGCTACTTGCCCCGTTGGAGGGTCGGAAGCGGAAAAGCGTAGAGGGGTCACACCTGCGGGGAGGAGCGGACAGGACAGGTGACCCAAAACTGACCAACAAGGGTATTCCATCCCATCTGCCTCATGCTCAGGATAAAAGCTGAGGGATCAAAGGGTCAGCCCTCTTTCTTCAATGGCCGGCGTCCTGGGAGGACTCGGTCTCTGCATCTACCTTTGATCCTGATCCTGATCCTGACTCCAGATCTGGAATCCAGTTCCTGTCCGTCACTGAGTCCAGTCTGGGACTTCCCCTGAGCCTGCTGGTGACGTGATTGTCATCCTGGGAGCTTGATACGGCTTTGTATATTTCATTTCCTACTAAACACTTAAGTCTCTCTTTTTCTCTCTTTTTTTTTTCTTTCTTTCCCCTCTCTCTTTCCTGCCTCCTGAGCGGAGCAGGAGAGAGCGAGAGCATCTGTTGTTCCACCGGATTGGGCCAATCTGGCCCAAACCACGACAGATTAATTGGCGCCCAACGTGGGGCACGAGCAAGGGCTCGAGCAGGCCTCTGATCGATTGCTTGAATAGTTTGAATTCCAGCTTGCTCAGAGCTTAGAACAGACAGCTTACATCATGTCGTTCTTAAATGAAATGTTGTATCGTGCCTTTAGAGAGCTTTGCTTAAAGTTAATTGATGCGACTCTGTTTAACCTGCCGAATGTGATGAATGGTTTATTTACCTTTTGTGTTTTTATGCGAAGGTTTAAATGTGCTGTTTTGGTGTGGTTTGCAATTCAGATCTATAACATGATTACTTGGATAACAGTTCTACCTGCATACCTTGGGCATCACATGATAGACTCTATTACTAATTACACTTTTGGTTTTGCCTGGGGAGAGCTTACCTTGCCCTCTGATGCTTACGCCAAAGTGACACCAACAGAGTTAGGGGATGGAAACCTTTCGGGCTGTTTCAATAAGGATTGTTACCTCCTTAAGATCATAACTTTGTTGTCGGTTTTCCTGAATGTGCTGCAGGGGTGGTTTTTTATGAAACACCGGTGCAGGATTAGCTATAGGGTCGCATGCGCTGCTGCCACTCAAACCCCAGCAGCCAACCCTCAGTCTGCCCCGGCACCGGCTGCCTCCCGCAGTGCAGCGGTGCAGACCGTACCGTCTGTACCGGCACCGGCTGCCTCCCGCAGTGCAGCGGCACAGGTTACACCGCCGCCCGTCCCAGCAAAAGTCGCTCCGCAGCCCGCGGCGGACACCACGCCACCGCCGCTCGTACCGGCACTAGCTGCCCTCCTCAGTGTAGTGGTACAAATTGCACCGTCTGTACCGGCACCAGCTGCCCCCCCCACGGTAGCAGCACAGGCCACGACACCGCCCGTCCCGGCCAAAGCCACGCCTCCGCCGGCACCAGCCACTCCGCAGCCAGCGGTAAAGGCCACACCGCCGCCGTCTGCCCCGGCACCAGTTATTCCAGATACTCAAACTCCATCAGAACTGGTACCAGTTGCCCCAGTGACCAGGAAGCAGAAAAAGAGATCAGTTCGTTCACCTGTCCCTTATGATAAGGACCAGCTCAAGCCAGATAGCTTGGGAGAGGACTCCGATGGAGATCCAGGAGAGGGTCCTTCTCAAGTCGATCCAGGAG